>CM071798.1:1805000-2351129 GCA_036559045.1 Platycarya longipes
ATGACTACCATCAGTACCTGTCTAAAGAATTGTAACTGTCTAAAGAATCAGATGGAATTTCTGAATAAATGAATTGGTCATCAGGAAGACCTCAATGAAATACAAGCAATCTTGTGCTTTATTTTGATTCACGTGTTCTTGAGCACCACCAGCATTTCTGATTGCATGCTACCTTTGTGCTAGGACTTCAACTTTTGTACCATTTTTTTACCTATCAAAAAATGGTATAACAGTTGAAGTCTTAGGTTTTGGCTATCCAATATGTGAGCAATACAAATTAATTTTTATATACAATAAATGCCATGGATGGTCGTGCAGATGATTCAAATCGACTGATTTGCAATATTATAAGATCGTTGACAAAGGAGAAGATTTTAAGTTTGCCTATTTGTATGGTCCAAATCTATTGGAGCTTGAGAAGCAATCTCAAGTGTAACACTTGATAGTATATTTTTTGAGCAGTCAATCATGCCTAGGTTTGCTCTTGTATATGTCCCGTGTACTTGGGCTATATCTTCTCATAAATAAAATTCTCACTGATAAAAGAAAATATAAATTTTTTGAGAACACTGACAAAGGAGAAGATTTGAAGTTTGCCCATATGTGTGGCTCAAATCTACAGAAGCTTGAGAAGCAGTCTTATATGTAATGCTTGAAAGTATATGTCGAGAATGGTTATGGTTTTTGCTCGAACTGCAGCATATAAATATCCCATACAAAACTCCTAGAGGCTAGAATTATCAAATATCAAAACTATAAATTAATAAATCATGTTCAACGAAGCTGTAATAGGCTTGACATTGCTGTTTGAGTTTCTGAGACATTTTCATTATCATAAGGGAAACCTTGAAGAGTTAATTACTCTGAAATCTGTACCTGAATCATTAATTCTCCAATGTTGAGCTTGTAGGCTGTTGGATATCGAAGGCCTATTCTTGTTTCTCTTTTACCAATGTTGACCATGCAACTTCTGGTTTTTTAATGTTTTGAGTTTTCCATGCAGTCCCTCGGAACTTCAGATTGTTGGAGGAACTCGAACGGGGTGAAAAAGGTATTGGAGATGGCACTGTAAGCTATGGAATGGATGATGGAGATGACATCTACATGCGATCTTGGACAGGAACTGTTATTGGTCCTCACAATGTAATGGCCTTTTATTTTCTATCCCCCTTATTAATTATAAAATAAAAATATATCCTATCCCTCCACCCCATGTTACACAAGACACACGTGTGTGTCCTTGAACTTTATTAGCAGATGAAATTTGCATTTTTTTGCACATGCACACATGGACATTACTTGAAGTGATTAGCTGACAATCCTGTTGAGCCTAGAAATTGGTCACTGGTTTTGGTTCATTGGAAATTGTTTGTTTAGTTGCTTAATGACTTGCAGGCCCGAATAATGTGGTACTGCATTGCAAAGGATAGGAGACCTTAACTAATCCTGTTGCGATTGTAACCTTTAACTGGGTGCCTCTCATGTATTCTCTATGCTGGGGCGGACCCACGTTGATGGTTGGGGGGGCGGTATTTTTCAAAAACTTACCTATAATATAAATATATATAATTTATATATATATAATTAAAATTCTCTCTTAGATTTTTTTTTAAAAAAAAAAATTGCCCCCCCTCAATTTTTTACTAAAACTATTTCTCTAAATCTCAATATACATCTATTTATATTTTAATTTTTATCTTTATTTAAACCCCAATTTTAACTCATATAATCTCGTAATTATTCTAACAGTCTAATTCTAGCAAAAAAATTGATTATAAATTTATATGATTATAAAATTAATTGATTATACTTACTTATTTAATTTTACTCTAACTTGTATGATTGAGAGATATAGTTTGTTAAAAATTTAATAGCGTTACATCACTACTTATTAGAAAGTTCTTAAATTTATTCTTGATCTATAAATTTTTCTTAAATCATGAAAAAATATGAGCAAGTACTTAAGAACAATTGATTTTTTTTTTAAAAGACGTAGACAATTCGAAGAATAATATATGTTTAGAGAGCTCGGTAACAACAGAGCATGATATTTCTATCATTGATGACCATCATTCTAAAATTTATACTCACCGTACACTTTATTGATGCCCCCCTCCATAAAACATAAAATTCTAGTTCTGCCCCCGACTCTATGCGTACTTGAGTTTTGCCTATTTCTATGAATAAAATTTCCTTTTTACCTATTAAGAAAAATATTTGAGTTTCCAAGATCCTTGGGTTCCTTAGATGCTGTTTGAGCCTCGCACTAGGTTTAGGTAGTGAGTGGGTAGCCCAAGTCGTAAGGGCGAACTTGTGTGCATGAGCCCCATGTCACAAGTTTAATTCCCCCTAAAGATCAATCTACGATTTAAGTGGGAGGCCATGGCGGTGGGTTGTTGTGCTAGTCTTCTCAGGTATTTAGGTTCCATGAGTGTGTCCTAAGTGCTTTACTGTGGGGTGGTTCCCCGTCATAAAAAAATTTATTTATGAACATACACTTGCATTATCATGTGCATGCATATCTGAACACACTGTAGCATGTTTAAACTGACTTGGATATCACAAATAGAAATGATTAAAAGGGGGAAAAAAAGAGTTGAAGCTGCTCGGTAAAGAGTATATGGTGATATCTTCAAAGAAGTTATCTTTCCCAGTGGTGATGTAGGGGTAGTAGTTTACCAAGTTTACATGCCAACACAAATTGCACGTTGTCACTTTTGATGTTTAAGACAGTTGACTTCTGCTGGTCAAATAGCTTATGTTTTCTGTTTGTGCAAGCATTTTATGCTTGTTTTTTAGTGTTTCCTCTTCCTATTCTCCCTGATATGGGCTACTTGTCAGTGCAATAACCTTTATTTTTATTTGTCAGACTGTGCATGAAGGTCGAATTTATCAATTGAAGCTGTTTTGCGATAAGGATTACCCAGAGAAACCCCCAAGCGTCCGTTTTCATTCACGGATTAATATGATTTGTGTGAACCATGAAACTGGAGTGGTAAGTGAGAATTCCATCATATGGTTTAACTGATCTTTCATTATATTTTATTTCTGACTAGCCAAATGATCTTTCATTTGCGGTGGATTTGATATGTTGTAATTAGTTCCTCTCTTTTCTATGGGAGTAGGTAACACAGCTCACGAACTCGTGTGGGATCAAATCCATTACCTTTTAATATCTTTATTTATGGGCACAGAAAATGTTATTTGGTATAAACGCTATTGGCATTTTGCTGCACTGTCTGATTTTCAGCTTTTTAGCTTTCAGTTTCCACTTTTTATTGGTTTATTAAAAGTCAGTTTGGCCCAGCGGTTACCATGATCCCCTTCCAAATATTTGGCACCAGTTTTATCCTCACCAGTCACATCCTTTGAATTTATTGACTTATAAAAAAAAACTTTATTGGTTGGCTGGTGGAGAGAGATCCATCATATGTATGCTGGTCAGAGAGAATTTGATAAAATTTTTAACTTGTAATATGTGATATCCCTAGATGAGAATAAATATAGGTGGTCACATTGCTTGGAAATGAGAAGTTCTTGTTTTTTATAAGGTTTTAATAAGGCTCCAATTGCTTTATTAAGAATCTTTTTGGAATATAAGTTATGTGATTTGGACTTTCTATTGAGATGTTATAAATGGTATTAGAGTCTATTCCAACCAGAAATGTGGGACTTGCCATGCCATTTACGATGGACTGGCCCGACAAGAATGTCAGGAAAGGGGGTGGATTGTGATACCCCATACTTATGAAAAAAATATATATGTGATACCATCAGGGTAGGTGGTATAAGAGATCTCACATTATTTGGGAATGAGTTCTTACTCTAAGATTTCAATGGAGTTCTAATTGTATTATTGACTAGTTCTTTAGGAGTATAGACCATGTGATTTGGACTTTCTACTAGAGTGTTATATAATAACTTGGTCTTTGGTAACCCAAACTGTCATCCATTTACCATTCCATTTATTTGAAGAATATTTAGTGTAGATGCAGAATAACAATATGATAGTTGATGTGGGACAGGTGGAACCAAAGAAGTTTGGACTTCTTGCGAATTGGCAGAGAGAGTACACCATGGAGGATATACTCACACAGCTGAAAAAGGAGATGGCAGCACCACATAGCAGGAAGCTCGTCCAGCCGCCAGAAGGCACCTACTTCTAGCTTTCAAGATGGTATAGATATCACGGATTATATTGCATATGCAGTGTGCAAAAACATATAGTTTTTAATGCTGTGTCGTTCCTGTTGAAGTGAAGAACATGCAGGGGAATGCCCTAGAAAGCTTATCCTATGGTCTGCAGGGCTTCATTGTTGTTTCTGTCATCTTATTTTGTTTAACTGTGTTGAAAGATGCTGCTTGATGAATGGTATTTTATATGTTTTTCAAACATTGAAATCTCTCCTGAGTTGTCTTCTTTTCTGTTTGACAGATTCTTTGGAACTTTCTTTCTAGTTCCAAACTCTCAGTCAACCCCTAGTTCCTTTTCATCTACGAAGAAATTTGTTTCATATTAGAATGTTGTTACATAAATCCGAGGCCCACGTTTACGCTCAATCTGCACGTTAGATGTTAAAGCATTCGATGAACATTTTCGTACAGAATGGTCGAGTTTACATCCAAAAATGGACTTGAATGGAGGCTTGTCAAGACTGGGATTAGGGCCCACTCAGCTTCATTTTAATAACTGAAAAATATTGGGCTCCATTTACAATGTGGGCTAGGCTTCAACTTTCCTCTCTGCTCTCTCCGCAAATATCTTCGGCCCAAAGTCATAAAAACTAATAAACCCAGTTTTTTAGCATCGCTAGATCATCAGATCGTCTGGCTTAACAAGGAATTCGGGAACTTGCATTCCTGTTCAACTGCTCTAAACACCATTTATTAAAATAAAAAGTGATGCTGTCTTCTATATACCATACTCGAAAGAAGGCCGTTTTGATCACCGCGTGTTAATTGCTGATTGGGCAATTAAACTATCTCTAAAGTTTTTCATTTTAAGTTCTCAATGTTAAACTTCATAAAGCTCATTTTCTTTAAAAGAAGTTGTTTATGTAATCTCAGCTCTCATCTCTAAATAATATTTCTATTTGAAAGTTTTTACATCGCATACCATCTAGGTGACATAATTTGATTTGAAATATAAATTTTAAAACTTAAGGGGCAAAGGTATACGAATCCCTTTAACAAGAGGCCAGTGTACCATTTGCCAAAAAGAGAGATGCTGCAATGGATGTACGGAAGATGCTTTTGGTAGTAATCATGGAGTGTCGATTGATATTTTGAGACCCGGAGTCGATTTCAAATCAAATAATTCAAAGGTATGAGCTACCTTGCTAGCTAGACTACTGATTTAAAGGTAACTGATCAATTGCCGTGCAGTAAAGCGTATGAAACAAGAGCTTGAACCTTAGTACTCCATGCAATTATTCAACTCACTATTTCTACTTCAATATATATATATATATGCATGAATCAAATACTCATGTCAGAAAATTGCAGAGATTCGTCTTCACTCCCTCACAGACAGATGATATCATGTCTTGATCAAATTAACATTGATTGGCGTGCTCATTCAATTTGGCAATAGGAACTAATTAATTAGGCTTAAGTGAACCAAATTATAGTCTCATTGCTTGGACAAGGCATATTTCCTGTGAATAAGGTGGCCACATTTTATTTGCATTATGTCTTTATGACCTCATTTGTTTCTAAAATTTATTTCAATCCAACACATCTCATCTAACCAAAAAAAAACTAGAATTAAATGTTCTTAATGCCAAATCCTCGCTACTAGGATTCATAATCGTGGCCAAGGAGAAGTTCATAAAGATCAATCCGCCGACTAGAAATGATACCCACACAACATAAATACCGCTAAATGATGAAAAGGAAGTATGTAAGAAAACAGAAACACAAACCTAGATTTGGTTCCAACTCTTAATTAGCTCGTTGTTTCGTCCATTTATGCTGATTAATTTAATTTGTATCTGATCTTGAACATGATATATGAGATATTGGTGGCCTGAGGATCAGTCGATCGCAAAACACGGTATGTGATCGATGGTGGGGCAAGCACCAGCTAGCTTTGTCGTTTTTTCCAATGCATGGCTGCTAATGGAACTGAATCTTATTCCTCAAAGAAAATTTGTGTAGAGATATTCATGCAAATAAGGACCACCTATTTCTATATGGTCCCCTAAACCGGAAATGTGCATGGTTTTGTAGAATCTCAAGAAAACCACACGAACGTACAATGAGATTCTATATAATATAATATATATATATATATATATTAATGCATAAATTATCTGTCTCTCTACCCCACGATCACGATCATTAGAATATTACAGCACTAGGATTAATTGATTGAAAGTTGCATTCAAGCATAGTATTCAAAGACAAGCTTGAAGTGATGGAAGTGACCTATGTTTTGGAGGTTATGGGTACATAGGAACATGCTATTAATTTAGTGTAAGGATTACAAGAAACAGAAGTCATGGCAGCAAACGGCCTCTAGCCTTGTTGCTCAGTTCTCTCTTTCTCTTGCTGCAGAAAATAATGAATGCAGGAATTGAGGAGGAGGAAATTAATAGATCATCATGTGATGACTTTAACTCAAGGGTCTCAATCTTCACACTGACATGCATGAAGGCGCACGTGCAAGAGAGTTACGTCTTGGATACTTCTGCACGATTTTCATTCCCATATGGCCACAAAATGTTTAATTATTTCTCTTTCCTAAATTATATATATATATATATATATATATATATATCTCCTCCCAGCCTCTACTTACTTTATGTACTCCGACTGAGTTCTCGACCGTTTTCCTAATTAGTAGCCAAGGAGTCCTTTCCCGATAACTACAATAATTATTAAAGTACTTAGTCATCAATGACTCGGTCATGTGTCCCAGTCCGAATAGAAGGATATCAGATATTTAAATTAGTATTTATAAGACGAGAGTGACTCTTTACTGTAAATATATTTTATCATTATTTATAATTTGGTGTAGATGTCAAATCATATCACTTTATAAATTTATTTTTATATAATTAAATTATATTTCATATATGCAAAACAAGGTAGGCTATGATATTGATTAGGACTGAACAAATTAACTATTAACCCAACCCAACCCAACCCGTTAGCCTGAACCATTCCGACCTAATAAACCAACTCGTTTGGAGCAAAATCGATATTGATCAATACCTGTTATCCGATAAAAGCCCCCTTTCAACCCATATTTTCCCAATTTACACCATAATATGAACTAGGGTTAGGATTGAGAGATTTTGAGGGATAAAGTGCATTCCCCTAAACACGTACTCCATAATCCAACCCCAGTAACGACTTGTCGACAATGACCCTCTCCGAGCCCCCAAAACACGTTCGAAACTCGTACTCCACGAACCTATCTCTATTCGAGTATGTCATCAATATCTTTGATCGTCAACTTTATTGCCTTTTCGTCTGCATCTCCGCTCGAATGATCAAGAAATGTGTGGAAGAAGAAGACGGGGAAATGGCTAGTGATAGGAGAACAAAGGCCGAGAAAGGTAGCATAAGAAGAAATGTATGGATCAACAACTGGGACGATGGTGAAGTATTGAAACTCTTTAATGAAAGTATGGATCGAACCTGATGATTTTTCCTGCCCTTTCCATAATAAAAGATGGGGCTTCTTCCATTTTCTCCGATTATGTGTGAAGCTTGTCTTGGTTGATCTTTCTGTTGCGATCGGCGTCAAGCACGTTAAAAGCTAGCCACAAGCCCGTGCTTCATCTCTTGAGATCTGGGTGTTTTTGTTAGTTGGGATTTTTGTTTGGATGGCTGAAACAAGGGTTTGCGAAGAAGAAAAGCAAAGAGAAATCAATTAATTGGGTGAGCGGGTAATCGGTATGGGATCTTGTCGAGTCGGGTCAAAATTCTACCTTAATGGGTCGGGTTGGGTCGGGTCAGAATACAGCCTTAATATTGATATCAATCTCTGATCAGCTACTAAATTAATTAAGAGAACAGATCCTACTGCGAATAAACCCATTTAAATGTGATTTCTGCATGAGCGATTTAGACCATGTAGGTCCTGTAGTACTTAAAGAAACCAAAATAAATCTGTTGGCCGTAGCTATAATATTCTTCCATGAAAGAATTAAAGAATAAAAAGATCTTTTCAGGATAATTAGTACTATTGCAACTTGAGAAAGTATTAATATTTGATCACCCTGGTAAACGGCGAACTATTTGCCGGTACTTTCTAGTACCTAAGCGACAACGTACATATATTAATGACGCTTAATAAGATCTCTCGTTATAAAAAAATTATTTATTTATGATTAATTATTTTTTATTAAAATAATTATTTCTTATCAAAATGAGTTTATTTTGATCACAAATAGTCATCATAACTACAAATAATCTATTACAAATACTTATTTTTCTTATAGTGTTTACATTCTAATTAATAATTAGCATGCATGCTATTTTATGATCAGCTTCTAATTAATGAGGCTTGCAGTTTTTTTTCCCTTTTCTAATTTTCTTTTTTGTGGCATTCGTAGGGTTTATATATAGAATGACGTCTACAGTCACGGGTTTGATAATTTTATTGTTGGTCTTTTATACAGCTCGATTGTTAGTCATTTTCTTGATGATGATATTGAAGCATCTCGGTTTTAAAGAAGTTGGACATATATAGGGGATACGTTCAGCTAGCAAAGATGTCAATTACTCCAATTATTACTTGTTTTGGAATGCTTTCAAACATAGTAGTTTTGTGTTCTGCAATTATTATATGTACCGGACAAATATCATGACATACCAATCCTTCAATTCTTTATGAGCAACTTGTTAATAATTAAACCCATTTTTTTATTTTCTTTGTTCACTGTATTTGTATTGTAGTTTTTTGTTTTGAGATATTTGTGGGAGAAGTCCACCCCTCTTATATCATAATTTCTAGTTTAATGTAATTTCACTTGCTTAAAAAAAAAAACTTGTTAATAATTAATTGAGCTTGAGCTACATGAAGTTATGAACACCTAAAAAGTAAGGGTATATCCTTATAAAAAAAAGGGTATAATTGTATTTTCCTTTAAAGGAAAATATTGTACTTGAAACAACTACTACATCTTTCTTTCTATCTATTTTTTTTTTAATTGCTATATAAACAAAACAAATGGCTCCATTATTGAATTGGCTGAGCTGAAAGGACATTTTCTTCAATGAACCATAATTTAATGCACAAGAAAAGACCCCACCAACCTTCTATTTCATATGTCTAACTTCCCCGGCCACTTGTTTAGTCATTCGCCTCCCCCCAAATCCTTCGCCCACCCTACCACTATTAATGCCACAAACAGAACTCACATCTCCCTTCTCCATAAAACCCATTTGAGCACACATTCCTCATCAAGCATCTAAGAAAAACCAGAGATGGGAAAGAAAATGAAGCTCCCCTTTCTTTACAAAAACACTGATACAAGATCATCGACATGGCCTTGGCCTTCTTGTAACCAACCTAGAACCCTTTCTTTCCGAACCAGCAATGATGTTTACAATACCTGCATTGATATATTAGAGACAACTGAGTCATCCGAGTCTGCGAGCTTCGACTCAAAGCTCGGGGAAGACGACTGCGCCGGAATAGACCCGACAGAGACAATGATTCGAGGGCTGCGGTCGGAGCGGCTGTTTTTCAAACCCGAAGAGACGAGTTCGATATTGGAAGAGGCAAACAAAGGGTTGTTTCCATTCAAGAACAGCGTAATACTGTCCATGGAGTCTCAGCACCCTTACGTGGAGTTTCGGAAGTCCATGGAAGAGATGGTGGAGGCTCATGGGGTGAAAGAATGGGAAGATTTTGAAGAACTCCTGTGCTGGTATTTGAGAGCAAACGGGAAGAACAATCATGGGTACATTGTTGGAGCTTTTGTTGATTTGTTGGTTGGTCGTGCATTTGCTTCGTCGACGTTGTCTTCTTGTTCTTGTTCTCATGATTCTCCTCCTTCTCCTTTTTCTTCTTTATCTTCCTCTTCCACTCATTGCATATCCTCAACAGAAGCTGAGGAATATGGTGATACAGCTCCTTGTTTATCTTCATCATTAGAAGGTCAGAAGAGGATAATAAAAAGGTAGTAGTTCATTTTTAACTATCTAATCCAATGGAAAAATATGCATACCAGTACGTTTGACGAATGATAGTTAAACGTCCTAATTCTGATACAGTGAAAACTCTCTCTCTCTCTCTCTCTCTCTCTCTCTCTCTCACTCATTCACAAATTATACACGTGTGAAAGATATTGCAGGCCAAACGTGTGTGAAGATAAGAAACTATATATAATGGGTTCCCGTAATGTACTATATAATTAAGAGCTTTCTTAAATGCCATTCTTCTGGTTATTATAAGTTACAAGAATATAGTAAGAAACTATAAATGGGTTCCCGTAATGATGTCGACATTTTGATAAAGAGTTGCTTAATTGGGTTATTGAATATTCAAAAAGTATCATCTGCACTCTGCAGACCATTAATTTCTGGGACAAACACTAAGCATTCGATATCATGTTCTGGTAGTCAGTTCCTGAAACTGGATTAAGAAATTATATATGATCACAATCACGCAGGACCGTTCATTTTAAACTAGATCATAGTCATTGCCATATGATATGGACAAATCCAGCTCATAATTTGGCGTGACACTCATATTCCTCACCCTGCAGCATTATCGTGGCTGCAGAAAAGAAAGAGAAAAAATTATTTATCTAATTTGCACACGTCGAAGAACATCGACGTCTCCATCATCTGATTAGCTTCAATATTCAATATTGAACATGCATGCAATATTATAAAGAAAAAAGTTTGGGATTCAATCTGATCGAATTCTCTATCATTGCAACTTTCGTCGTTTCTAACGGTTGTGGGCGACACCACCCACCCCATCGAGATCGGAGAGAGCCGGCGACCTCACATTTGCGACAGCGAGCCCTAGCGACCTTCGGTGTGTCCCCGGCGATCTTAAATCCATTTCAGACCCAGTCCTCCCTCTAGTCCTGATGGGGTGAGCGATGTCACCCACCGCCAGCAACAGCGTCAGGGGCTAAGTGAGGTCGAATTTCCTTCAAAAATTCATCTTCATTTTATTTTTTTATTATATTTTTATTATATTTTCTTCATTTTATTATTTTATTATATTTTTTATTGTGTTTTTTAATTTTTTTTTATATTTTTTATTATATTTTTTAATATTTTTTATTGTATTTTTATATCAATTATAGGAGTTTAGGAAATGGGAGAGGATGGGCTGCAAAACGCCGGGGTGCAGCCCAACCGCACCCCAACGTCTCCCTTTTGTTTGGTTTAACTGTCAAATAACTACAAGTTGTCATATAATCACCACAAGGAATACCACTTATCATTATGCTTTTTGCACTGCTATATATTTTGATGGGACAAGTGGTTAAATTGTGTCTATTATAAAAGTGCCATGCATAAATTACAGAAACATCAAGTTTAAGACGTGCGTGAACAGTAAGTAATATATAGTGGCATTTGTAATCCTATAACATCGGCTTTAACACCATAATAAGTGAGTATTCTCACAAGATGCAGCTCAGCATTTATAACTACGACATATTAATTGCTGCAAAAAGGGTTATGTGCCTTATTTATGAAAGAAATCCCAAAATCACCCACGCTTTCACCTGATATTCTCTCTCTCCTCTTCTTATGCTAACTGCAAGAATCCGAACTCATCGTTGATTGATGGCTGTCGCGCTTTCCCTCTTTCTTTCCGATTCAGAAATTTCATTTCTCGCTTACTCTTTCTCTAGATCTCTAATTGATCTCACTCAATCCATCGAACTAGATCTCCACCGTCCCTCTCTCTGTCGTAGGAAAACGATCGCGCTACAGCTTGTTAGGGGTCTTCAAGCTTGATGGTTTATGAAGGTAAAGTTTGGATTTTTAGAGTTTCGGTGGTCAGGGGCTCGAAATGGTTCTATTGAATGAAGATCCTGTAACCCTAGCTTGGATCCTTTTCTTCGAGTTCACTAATCTTGTTTGAATAGATTAATTAGTTGTTAGAATCACATTCCATGCATGTCTTAGATTTTTCCTTTCTTCTAAGCATTGATGAAGAGGCTCGTCGTTTCTGGATTTTATCATTGTAATAAAATTTACCATGTTTTTTATACCTTTCTTGTTTCTCTATTGTTGAGTTGATTTCTTAGCGTATTTTAGCTGACCGTTACCTTAAGTCTTTGATTCTAAAGTTTGGGCATTCAAAAAATGATTGCATGGATGGAGGAGAACCACTAAGAATTTTCTATGACTCATTGTCAAAACAGCCCCACAAGTGATATGGCAGAATTCTAGTGAGTTTTCTGTCCGTTCTTATAGCTATTCTTCATCATTTGAGACTGATGAAGCATATTTGTAGCCCACTCGTAAAACCTTTTCATGTGTTAAATATGGAACTTGCTTTAATTCTGTCCGTTGCTTATTAGTTAAATCAGTTTCTTGTGTGCCTTAGCCAGCTTCTTGTTTAAAGAGATTGCATAGGTATTTTTTAATAACTAGTTATATAAGAAGAAAAAGTAGGATTTTATAACTACTTATAAAAAAAAAGTATTCTTGTAGTTTTTCTATACTACATTTCTATATATATAACATGTTGGGAATTGATCATGTTAGTTTTTTTTTTTAATCTCCTCTTGTATTTAAATACTCCAACTCAAGTTGTAATTATGTGTCAAACCAATTATTTACAATGGTAGAAACCAACTACCCATTTTTATATATGCTCATGACTTTAAGATTATACTTGTGTATATGCTTATGGGCCTATGGCTGGACATATTGTTTTACTTGTGTATATGCTCATGATTTGAAATTAAAGTTGTTTGCCTTAGGCCAAAAACAAAAAAAGTAGTGTGATATTATTCAGCCAAAGTATTCATTTTTAGCAAATGTTGGTTGCTGAAATTTACAAGGTTAAAGCTATATATTTACAAACTTTGGTATGTCATCTTTTTCTTTGCATTATTTTGTCTCAGAAAAACTATAATCTTATACTATTTCAACAAGTGTAGCATTTAAATTTCATTATGTTCTCATGGTTTATATTAATGTACTTATACTACAACCATTGTGTGACATTTTAGTTACTTACAATTATATTTACATATATGGGGCTCCACGAAAATGTTGAATTCCAAAATGCCTATTGATGGTGGTCTTGATTCCCTTGTGCCAACATCTTTGCATGAGGCCTGCAATTTAGTAGTTCTCAAGTAGTAAAATCTCTAATATTTGGCTAAAACATGTTGCTTTCACGTGAGCAATGATGTTTGCATATTTGGTTGTCAGGGATCCTCTATGTAGTTTAAACCTTTGGGCTTGCACATGTTGCTACATCAAAATTTGAGTTAATGCCAGAAGAGCTTTTAATAAGTGACTCAGTTGTAACGGCAAGTGAAAAGCATGTTTTTTTCCTTGCTTCTTAATTTTGGGTTTTGATTCAGCATTTTCATTTTGGTGTCAGTTTTTCTTATGTGTATTAAAAGAATTCACTTTTAGAACATGATTTCACTCTTTTTATGTTAGCACCAATTATCTACCTTCCAAATGATATTACCTTACTAAGGCAATATTACCTGTCTAGATTATTTAGTTATGTTTTTAATTGTTCGATTTTATTTATTCTAGCTTTCTATTTTGATAGTCTTAGAAAATTATTTATCTATTGAGCTAATTTTTTTTTTCTTTTTTTTTTTCTCTCTTAATGCATTGACTATTTTAGGTTCCTCTTGTTTATATTATCTGGTTGAACTTAATGCATAGAGAGTCAAGAGTAGGCCTACTTCTTTTCTTCCCATTTTTTTATTATTAATTGTTCTTCCCATGTCTCCTTGAACAAAAATGATGGCAATATTCAGTTTGTATATAGTCCAATCAGGCATTAAACATATCTAACTTAATATATCTGTTTCTCTTTTTAATTGCGCATATAATTTATGTTTCTTAATAAATACATGGTACATGATTATATAGAGTTTAATCTCTATTTTTAAAAAAAAAAAAAAAAACTGGATGCAGAGAAAGCAGGATGAAGCACTAGTAGTGGATGCTACCAACAACAATATGAAAGCTTTTTTCGCTGGTCTAAATTTATTTCAATCTAAATTTGTTTCAATCTAAATTTGTTAGATAGAGGGCAACGATAAACTCTATCCTGGAATTATATTAGCAAATACAGAAAGGGAAGCAAAAATTGAAATTTCTCAACATACATACTGCTACTAACTACTTACTTTTTAAACAAATTATGTATCAAAATAGTAGCATTTATTATTGTATTTCCTCACATGATATAGTTACTAAAGTAAATATGTAATTTGTTGCTATGTTTTGTGTATATTACTCTGCTCTATGTTCACATTTTGATCTAAATTTTGATGGTTTGAAATAAGTTGAACTATATATTGATGACAAAGCTAATTATCCTTGTGTTTGAATATACATGAGGACTGCCTCCATATTTGGTGATGTATATTGCAAGCATTGTCCTTAGTTTTTAATGTGCATTCTTTGATGCAACTTACTGCCCTAGACAAACTATTTTCAATCTATTTGGGACTGAGCTAAGTGATGCCTAAAAATGTGGTTGAGTTTTTAGCATGCTAGAAGAGTTGGTTTGCGCAAGCACAGTGAAATAGTTTCAAAGATAATTTTGATTTGCTTATGTGGCGCATATGGAGAGAAAAAATGGTTGAAGTTTTAAAGAAACCACAAGGAACACCATGCACTCTACTATTGGATGACAGCCAACCTCTCTCTCTCTCTAGCTTTATTTTTCAGGTTTTCTTTCTATTTTGTGTCTCTCACTTATATGTGCATTTGTTTGTATAGCCCTCAGGTTTCCTACGATGCCTTCCTCTTTTTTCTTGATCATTAATACAGCTATATTATAAAAAATGAATTGGTTTTAGGTGTCGTGTGGATCTTTACCTAGTATGGATCTTATTTTATGCGCTCTTTGTACCATAATTTAATTTATATAGGGTCTTATCAAGTATTCTACTTGATCAAAAAGTAATATTCCAGAATAATAGAATTGTGAAATATGTGTCGAGATGATGTCCTTTTGATGTGATCGAGTGATCGTGGGGGGTTTTTATCAAGGCCTTATTACTTCATAATTTTCTTAACAAGTGAATTAATCATATATATTAGTTTGGCTGATTTGAATATTGTTTGACTTGCTTTTATAAACATGCTTCCTCCCATTTTTGGTTCTCTCTTTTACCTTTGTTATTTGACATTTTGTTTGATAACCCTATAACCTCTAAATTATTGATACATATTTTTGTTTCAGATTTATTCAGCTCGCTTAGACTCACCTCCTCCAAGATGGATTTGTTTTGCACACGGATTGCTACTCTTTCTCTATAAGGCAAATAATTAGAATTAATTCAAGTTGTAAAAGTCATGTTGTTTCTTCTTAAAAGTGTATTAATGTTCCATTTGAATACTTGGTGTTAATTATTATTTTATATTGCTGGGTATTGGTTAGCTCGCTAGACATTCAAGTTTTTTTTTTTAAATGTGACCTCCATACTATCAAGACCTACATATATACACCACATCAGTTTACATGCTTTTTAATTTTGCTAGATTTATATATAGACAAAGTCTTTCTCTTAATAATTTTTTTTCATAATCTAGTTTGTAGCATTTTTCTTGATATCTTCTCCTATGTAGGCTATTGAATCAGAATCTTTTTTTTTTCTTGTTTTTTTTTTTTATGTTGTTTTGATAGTCGCTATTTAGAATAATGATCATCTATCACAAAAGAGCTTATTATAATATATTTTAACAAAATACTAATGAAACAGAAACTAGTTTACTAGTATTTTTTTTTTCCGTAAAAGACTATTTGCGGTGACTTTAACTCGCCGCAAATAGTCTTTCCCCGCATGTTTTCACTTAATACTAGTTGAGATAAGTTTTCAAATTCTTATATAAAATACAAATTCTAATACAGTTTTTTCAAATTCCAATACTATTTTTTAAAATTTCAATTCAACATTTTCAAATTCTAAAATAATAATAATAATAATATTTTATTCAACTTTCAAAACTCATCTCAACTCCGAATCCAAACGAGACCTAAGAGCACTAGCATTGATCTCATTAAAGAAATCATCAAAAATTGATGAGAACATTGAGAAGTACAAATTTGATGAGAAACACACACCTCCACATCTATAACTCTATATTGGATTCATTATTAGACTCATCAAAATAATGATATAATAATATTTTTTTAAAAGAATATTTTTAAATGTTTTTTCATATTTTATAATTATACTAACCATATGTATATCAATAATTTAATTTGATATTTAGTGGGTGAATAGTGACTATATGTATATTAATAATTTAATTTGATATAATTATACTAACCATATGTCTAACTTCGCATTTGATATTTAATTTGATAATTTAATTTGATATTTAATGGGTGGACAGTGAACAAGAGAGAAGAAAAAAGAAAAGGAAAATGAGAAAAAAAGTGGGGAAATAAATATATTAAACAAATACTTTGGTGGGTGAACAGCAATCCTTCAAATTTAAAGAATTTGGCTAATTTTAATGTAATTCAAAATTAGATATATATACTTTGATAAGACTAATATAAGGTTATTTTTAGAATAAATCATGAAATTTATATTTGATGAGTCATTTGGTGAGATCAATATTAGTGCTCTATGATTTGGTTTGTTTATATAGATGAAATGAGATAAGATGAGATAAAAGTTAAAAAGAATAAAATATTATTATAAAATATTTTTTTAATATTAATTTTGTTTTAGAAAAATTATTTTAAAATTTGAGAAAATTGAATTGTTTATTTTATTTTGTATGAGAATTTAAAAAAATATAATAATAAATTTAAAATGAGATGAAATGATTTTTATTTTAGATCTAAAAATCATATGTTTTGGGTTCTTGTTTATGATTATTTCTGTCTGTTCTTATGTTTTTGGTCTTTGGTTTAATAGTTTTGGCTGTTTTGTTAATGCTTGGGATGTGTTTTGCTCGGTTGTTTGTAATCTCTAAGTATTTTAATTTATTGTTTATTACAGTATTTTTTTATTATAAGTGAGAATTTTTTTTAATAAATTTGGAATAAAGATCACTATTAAATATACAATTTGACTTTTTGATATTTTTTAAAAAAAAAAAAAAATCTAAATAGCCTTACCATGAGCCGGGCGTAATGATTGAAGCAAGCACGTACATCAAACATGCACACGTCTATTCCGAATCCACTCACTCAGAAGACAGAATTATTGAAGCGTCCTTGATCAGATTTCTCAGATTCATGTTGCACGGAAATGAAATACAGGTTAGATTTTTTCACAGTACTGTTCAATTGTTCATGCACCATTCGAACCCGGCCTTTGATTACCAATTCCCGTGCGTGAACACTGTTATAAAAAGAAAAATACTAGAAAAACGGACACATTTACAGGCCCAAAAGGGACTCCTGATCATGACATTCTCGATCGTTACTATTCATTACATGACTGTACAATGTGGTACTATTCGACGTAAGAAACAATGTTTATATAATAAATAACAAAATAATAATGTTATATATAATTATAGACTATATATATCATAAAAATATTTTTAAAAAAGTATAATTTATTATTAAAAAATGATTTTTTTTTATATAAAATTCATATTTATTTATTTATTTAAATAGACATTTACGTGAATGTCTATGCATGCAGAGCCCCACTCTTTCGAAAAGTAATTGAGTTGTCTCAGTCTGTAATTAAGGTCCGGCTTGTTGATCATGATCCGTTGGTCGGCCAGACTGAATAGATAAAGCCTGAAGGGACGTAACAATTTAAGAAAGTCAACCAAAAGGTCAATAAAAACAAAACTAGGTTAATTAGTAGCTAGCTAGGCTCCATATTATGTAAAAACTATCCAAGGTTGCGTCAGACCACTGCATGCACTAATTGCCATGTAACATGATAATGATAAAAGAACAAAGTAATCGTCAAAGCTAGCTCCAACCTTCGAGACTTTGCTTCGGCTTAACCTAGATGCTGGCCTCTTCAATCTCTGAGCCCAGATTCCTGTCAATATGGTGGCGATCGAAGCTTCTAAACCTTGTGCCATTTGCACTTTAGTTTTTTTTTTTTTTTTTTTAATCAAACTCTACCTTAATTACTGTAAACGATGCCGAGATAGTTGCATGCTTAATGATACATTTTTTAGTGCGAGTTTGTCTGGTTTGCTTTCTCATTTTCAAATTATCTCATTTTATTTTATTTCATTTTAAATTTATTATTATATTTTTTTAAAATTTTTATACAAAATAAAATAAATAATTTAACTTTTTTAAATCTCAAAATAATTTTTAAATCTTAAAACAAAATTAATATTAAAAAAATTATTTTATAATAATATTTTATTCTTTTTTTAACTTTTATCTCATTTTATATATAAAAATAAACTAGACTTAAATCTCCATTTTTGGCCTCCAAAAGTAACTGTAGAATTAGAAATATATGCATGCATTTCACTTATCCCTAGTTTGGAGAGGTACTATCCCGCCTGGTTCTTAAAGTATACTGAGCTCAATTGAGTCCAACTTAATTTTGAATTGAGTTCGACCTCTAAATATCCAGTTCTCAATTATTAAATATATATATTTTTAATTTAATATATCTTTATACATGAAATTCTTAATTATTTTTAAATTTTTAAAAATATATATTTAAACTCATTTTAACACTTCAATATATTTAAATTTATTTTAAATAAATAGATCCTACAAAACTTACTTCCATCATAATCTTAACTTATTACTGTTGATAAAAAATTTGACTCATTTTAACTCAACTCAACCTTCAAAATATAATATAAATAAAAATAAATAAAAACAAAGGTCATGATATATATTTGAGGATAGTAATTATCAGTAATGTTCTGCGATCCATCATTTTCAGTTCACTTCGTTTGCAATGGGATGAGCTACATTTGACCTTTTCTTTTTTGTTTTCCGGACAAACAAACAAACACTCTGCAGGTTTCAACTTGTCAAAATTAAAGTTTGTACGAAATCGATGCCAGAAAATATTTCCGTATCCCAAAATAATAATAGTAGTAATAAGAGTACATATTGTGTTGGTGACATTTAAAGTTAGCGTGGTAATTAGTGAGATGATGACCCAACAATGAGATTCGCATCTTCCTAGAAAATGTAGATTTCCACGAGAAAATGAAAATGACCTAACAATATAGAAGTTGGTGTCTTAGCTTTTTTTGGTGGCCCTGCAAGCGTTAAATGTCCTTTGCATAGGTCAATACGCCCATCCCACGATTCCCTCTTGTTTTTGGGACCAATGTGCACTCCCTCAATCAAGAGCACTGCTGGGGGATACGCAGCACTCAGCGTATCCCCCTCACATGAACAGTGCCATGCACTGTTCATGGCACTGTTCATGTGAGGGGGATGCGCTGAGTGTGCGTGATCCCCCTCATTTCTCCTCAATTAATAGCCTTGTCTTCCCGTAAAAAGAGTTACATTGAACAAGAACAAGATAATAATATATATTTAGTTGAAAGATAAACCATAGTTTTTGATATTTTGTTGGGATGCTGAATCAGACCGGAGATTGTAGTCCATGAAGTTCAAAAAGCCCATAAGAATGTAGCCCATGCTCCCAACTCTGAGCGCTAGCCGAACCAAAAAGAGACTAGCTAGGCCCATTTGCTCACAGTTGCTTTGGCGTGCGTTGACCATTTTACTAAGGACTGTTATAATTATAAACAGATTACGTAAAAATAATTTATAAATTTATATAACTTCGCATAATTTTTTAGATTTATTTTAAAATAAAAATAACTTAATTATAATCTGACGAAATATATAACACAGCAGTTTCTAAAATTATTTTTTATGTAATATATATATATATATATATATTTATAACAAACGCTAGTTTTAGAAATGTATATTCAAGATTCCTTCAAGCAAACTCTCTTAAAGAGAACATGAATACAAGTGCAGAGCAGGATGTTCTTTTGTTTAGCAGTGAGCTAGACGAAGACGAACACAATTTTGCTGGCCGGTCCTTGCGTCGCAAAGACTATTGGGTAATTGAAACCCAGACTTCCTTAAAGTAGCTTAATTAAGGAATATTAGTGTCACAAAAAGCAAGCATCTTTAAGGTCATGGGATGATGGGGGGATACTGATGAAGAGTGAGGAGGCATGCATCCTATATATTGAGGGACAAGATTGCGGGATATTGGTGTTTCTTGCTCTCTTTGTGGAGAAATGACTTGTCTGATTTACTTTGCATTTTGCTTACTTCCTTTCTAATGCCATTTGAAGTCTTACATCTGCTACTTCAAATCAAAATGTCATGCTTTCTCTTGAAAGAGAACCCCGGTTCCTCATGTCTCAACATTTCCATCCGCTAAATTATTAACTACTTTCAAAGTTTGGCCTTTGATACTATCGTTTTCTGCTCCTTTTCAAACCAGAAAGTACTCTCCAAAATTGATACAACATTATCAGAACTTGTAAAACTGAAAGCAGCTGCCAGCAAACAAACAACTAGTACTGGTGACCATTCATTAATTGTCTTCTAAAAGATAAACCCTACTTTTTTGTTTCTCTGATCTCCTCTTTTGTTTGCATTTTTTTTCTTTAAAATCTAATAAGTTTGGCCGCAAAGGAAGCTAGAATTACGCGGACGTTCTAATTAGAGACATCTACTTCATGAGGTTTGGCACCCAATTGATTATATTCTCCTTGACTCTGACTTTTACTACAATAAAAATGAGAATTTATGATAGAATTATTTGTATAAAAAAAAAAAACTCATTTTAATAGAAAATAACTCATCACAATTAAACAATTTTTTTATAATGAATTTATTGTTGCTTCATATAATTCCTTTGTTCTTTTTTTCTGCTTAGCCTGAGTACCAAATTATAAGCTTTCATCGAAGACAACAAGATCTGCACGTTAGTTATCTATTTGGCTGGCCTGCACAACACGAAAGGCGTTCTCCACTCTGGGAGAAAAGGCAAAAACTACAAGGGATTAGATATATAAGAAAGATATCGGTGATCATTGTGTTCTACTTCTGAAACTGAGATGTCGATTTGATACATTGACAACTGTACTATTAATGGCAGCTGACATCGTCAAAGTTTGCACTTAAAATGATTATTATCATGAAGGACATCTATCCACCTGCTACTCTGCAAAGTTAGAAGCATTAATTTGCTGGTAGAAGTTGAAAGTATGAAAAACAAATGTTGCATCTCAATTGAGACAAGGATTTATGGAGGTCAAGTTGGTCGATCACGTACAGCTTGCTGCCTGCCTCGTTTGCATTTGGCATCAATCTTTATCGCACCATAATTGTGGTTGCGTCTTGTGTTAAATGAAAGGGACCCTCTATTTCCACAAGCATGGAGTAGTTTCCCAGTTCTATATATATATATATGACTAATAACGTCCTTGGATACCACATTCAGAATTATGAATTATTACTAGGAATCGGACAACTTTCCTGAAAATAAAATAAATAAAAGAAGAAGAGAAAAAGAAGACTACATTTATGAAATAGTTAATGAGAGAGAGAGATTTACAAATGAATTATGATGGTCAGTCAAAGGCAGTGCGCGCGGTCCTCGATTGGGTTTCCTTGTTCAAATTCTACGTTGGCTGACCAGCTTTAATCACAATCGATCAATTATCATTCATTGTTTTGGTTCTATCCTTATTGTAAATGAAGTAAACTTTGTACATGTTATTTGAAATATCTCAACTTCTCTTTCTATGCGTTCTAAATGCACTACAAATATGTAAAAACTCGCAAGCAAAAATAATTAATATATATAGCATCTAAATTAAAGCACCTTAACCATATATATGAATCTTGAGCTAGTCTACGCATAGTCTTTAACCATGTACGTTCATGTAAGTTGTACAGTTATGTTTAAGAAATATTTAAAATTACAATAATATAATTTTAAAAATAATATTTTTTTTATCCCATTTATTAATGAAACAGCATCTACAGTCTTCTATTCAAGACAATTATAAATAAAATTTCTCATAATTTTAAAGTGGCCTGCCCATGTAGAATTGCATCGGTACTTAGCAAACAGCATCTTAAAATTTGGATGACTTGTTAACTCCAACTCGTGATCGTGACTATGAAAATGACATAACCTTATAAATTCCGTTCTCGAAAAGTGATATTTCCAGAAATAAAGAGCACTATAAACGACGAGAGGCTAGCTGCAACTTGCAAGTATAAAAACGACGAGAGGCTTCAGGGGAAAAAATAACAGGTAATGATATCCTTACAATTAAAAAAAAATTATACATAAATTTATACATCATATATCATATATTTTTTTAATTTTTTTATAAAATATTTAATATATAAATAATAATTTAGAGAATTCAATTAATTAATAAAGAAAAAATTCAGAAAAAATTTGTAAAAAAATAAATAAATAATTTATATGATGTATAGTATATAGACTTATGTGTAACATTTTTAAAAAAATAAAAATAAAAAAAATGAATAATAAAAAAAATGTAAGTTCATGATTTTCCAAAATAACAACGAAAGGAGCATTTAAGGGTTTTAAATTCTAATGCTGCCAAGTCTTGGGAAATGGACAAGCAGGCACAAAAATTTCTGTTCTTTCAAGGGGAGAAAAGATAGAACAAAAAAGGGCATTAAACAACTGTCCCACACCACTTACACCAATGTGATCATTATTACACTTCAAATCCCAATGTCTATGATGATCTTAAAGGTGGTGAAGATTTTGACCAACCCCATTTCAATGACCCGATCATTCAATTAGGCTCCCCGTACAGTGCAAGCCTAGTCCAACATATATATGATCCAAAAAAATAATAATATTGCAATATGTCATTAAGAGCACCGACGAAATAAGATCTCCAAACAGATTACCCATATCATGAGAAGATCATAGACGTAACATAAACGCCCACAAAAGACACGAAGATTAAAAAATAAATGTAAAAAAAAGTGCTACAATTTCTACTATTAATTATAATTTGTTTCCCACTTCCCATCGTGGTTTTTGTCAGCACATATACATCAACATTACAAGCTTGGATCATTCGTAGGACTGAAGTTGACGCGTAGCCACAAGCATGCAATAGCCATTAACCCACTTGCATTGTCTAGAACTAACGCCAATTGTACCCAAAATATTGCAGATTAGGAGAGGTAGACGTCACGGAAAACACGCCGTTCCATATATCAGTGAAAGCTTGAATAATGAGGCCATGGTTGTACGGAGAATTAAGCTGCAGAAAACAATTTAGAAGTTCCCTTAGATCGTCCTTGCTATAAATTTCATTCTCCAGTATCATCTGTAGCATTGAGTGCCGGAAATCCATATACGGGTCGTCGGAATCTTTCTCCACCGCAACACTCTCGCCGTCTATCCTGCCAAAGCCTTTGACACTTCGCGAGCTGGCCTTCATCTCGGTCTCGGTATCGGAATGTTGCGAATAGTCTATGTAGGGAGAGAATGTACTGTTGGTGGTTGTGGTTGTGGTGTTGGTGTTCTCTTTTTCCGGCCTTGAGCTTGAAGAAGAAGATGAATATAAGTGATTGTCTCTTTGGTACGTTGGATTTTTGGGTTTTGGTTTTGGTTTTGGATGGAATATCTGGAACAGTTTTAGCTTTCTGCAACTGCAGGTTATGTCGACTGAAACTGTGTTCAGGAGAAGCTTTCTTCTATTAGTGGGCATTGCTCACACAGAGAGAGAGAGAGAGAGAGAGAGAGAGAGAGAGAGAGAGAGATGAGAAGTCTTCTACAAAGGGTTTTCGAAGAGGAGAGTGTGTGGGGATGAGGCATTCGATGGATTATAAATCCTGAATGTGAGGGAGCTCAAGGGTTGCCCTATATGATACTATGACTTGTCTGTTAGTTTTAGTTAAACGACAACTCAATCACAACCGCACATTTTTTGTGAGAAACGTCTAAAATAAAGGAGATTATTCATTGTACTACTTATGTCTTAAGTTGGCTGTCACGTACTAGTGTCGGATTCAGAGTCACGAGGGTATATCTTAATTAAGTAGAGACATAGTATAGGACTATAAAAAGTACGACATATGCATGTGAGTTAGAGACATACGAATCTGTATAGTTTATATAATTAGGATACTGCAAGAGTACAATTATTAGAATGATTTAGGGATTGGAAAAAGATTATTAATATTATGCCCGTTTTCCCAAATGTTCAGAACTTCAGATTTTTTTTAATTTAATGGACCAACCATCCAGCATGTATGAACAAAACTAGCTATAGCTCGATTACAAAATTATTCTGTGCATGTACTCTATACAGTCCAAGTCCATTATGTAGAGACAAATCTGATTATCACTTGCCTCTTCAATAATTTAAAGTGATGAAATCATGTCATTTCTGTCAAAAGTTTTTTTTTTCTGAAAAGTTTAAATTGATAAAAAAAAAATAGAAATTTAACTATTTGTAATATATTTTAACATTCCATCTCAGTAAATTGATCTAATATGAAAAATATTTAATTAAATGAGATAGAATATACGATCAGTACAGTTTCATCTTATGGTCTATGCTCTCATATTATATAAAATTATTATTTAGTCTAAAAATTTAAACTAATAAAATAGATAAATTAGGTATCAGTGTATTATATTCTTAACATGGTAAACAAGGTTTAGATTTTAACCAAGCAGACATCAAAAGTCTCCCATATAGAATATAATATAATAGAAAAGAATATGGAGAAAATCAAAGACTAGGGAGACGGCCATATTTGTTTTTTGAGTTGAGTTTAAGTTGAATTGAGTTAATTGAGATAAAAGTTAAAAGTTGAATAAAATATTATTAAAATATATTTTTTAATATTATTTTTGTATTGAGATTTAAAAAAATTTGAATTATTAATTTTATTCTATAAAATTTTAAAAAAATATAATGATTAGATGGGATGAGATGAGATGAGTTAAATTGAGATAAATTCAATTTATCTCAAAAAAACAAATGAAGCCAAAGGGTAGTAACTATACTAATTTGTGATTGTCAATAAAACAAAGATGAGATATATAATAACTATAAAATCAAATTACTTTGATTTCGAGTACTTGAAATCGAGAGGGACAAGATTTAAGGCTGCTATAATTGAGCTGCGCCAAGTCATTGGCTGCGAATTAAGTCTGGTGCCGATCAAGACTTTTGCAGTGAGTTAATTTAGCTGCAAAAAGCTTTAAAATCGCCACAAATAGCCGCCAGAATTGAGTCAATAACGTAGGAGAAGACTATTTACGACGGATTTTTACCCCTTTCACAACGAGTTAAACTCGTCGAAAATAACATTTTACGAATATAAAAAAAAAAAAAACTAGTGAACTAGTTTCACCTGCTTCACTAGTATTTCTTTAAAATACATTATCATATACTCTTACCAGCCAAGACATATACAGAAAAAGATCAAATTAATATCATATATATATATAATAATTAGTAACATTATAAACTTGATACATTAACCCATGTTGGCAGTTCCCCTAGAAATGATATAACCAACTATCTGTGATAATTAATGTAACGTATAAGTTAACAACTAAAGAGGATATATCAACACATTCTAGATTTATAACCAATATACAAGAATTTATACATATATATTCATCCTATCGCATGATATATAGCCCTTCATCCAAACTAAATAATAATACAAACTTGTCATAATATATACATGCTAACATTATTTTCTTGAGTACCATGCATTTGCAAACATCCCAAATATAATTACCAAGTAAAAATAAGTAGCAAGTACCACATATTACTCTAGTTACATCTCAAATATCCAACATCTAACAATGCAGTCCATGAAGAAATCATGGAGCTGCAACAAGGACCCAGGCTTATCACTCATCATGCCAGCTTGGTGGGGGCTGAAAATCTGAGATCACATTTCAACAACATGTGTTAGTTCCTTTTTTATAATTAAAATAGCCACTAAAGTTTATTTTTTCCTTAAACCTTTTTCCCATTCAAAATACTTTAAATTTCAATCACCAAAGAGAAAAGATAAAAGCAAAATCCTAATACAAATAACACTAAGTTAATGGAAAAGTCATCAAAAGGTAAAAAAATTAATACAAGATACTTGTTGGGTAGGGTTATGAAGTTCTTGGTGATGTGAACAAGAAGCTTGTTGATAACCACATATCAAAAAATAAAAAAATGATGAAAACAACACCAGAACAATATAATATCTTTGGTTCATTGTTCCACTAGTATTTTGTTAAAATACAATATAATAAACTTTCCTGTGATATCTAATGATTATTCTAAATAATGACTACCAAAACAACATCCAATAAAAAAAATTATCACATAAAAAGCTCAAAAATTGTAACCAATACCAGAACAAAATCCAGGCTTCAACAACATGATTCTTTAGCTTGCTTAAACTAAAATAAAAATTTCCTAAAAGCATTCATATGAAATGTAAAGCTACTGAGCAATGATTGTAGTATAAGTACATTAATATAAACCATGAGAACAAGTGTAGAATTCAAATGTTATACTTGTGTATATTTACCATTACCAATTGCCTCAATGGTATCTAATTTACCTCAAATTGATAAAGATCCGCAAATAAAACATCAAAGCAGTTAAAATGCATGGTTTTAACATGAAAGAGCTTACATGATTCATAGTAAAAATTAAAATTTTCTAATGAAGAAAATACCTCTGTTCATGTCTGGTTTTAGACAATAGCCGGTCTTGTGTTTTCTGATCAATAAACTGGAAGTAAAATGCGTTACAATATAACGAAAGAAAAAAAAAAGCAACTTGTTTCTTCAATCATATTTGAATGAGCTAAAAGTGTGGTTTAGAATAGCCATCATCAAATGCATTGATGATGTTAGAAGACCCAACATAAATTATTGTATTGAGATTGATACAATACCAATCAAATGAAGCATATACTAGTGCCAAAACAAATTAACAACGCATAAAGTGAAGTACCCTTCTTGATTGTTCAGATTTTATATAGTAGTACTACTCTCTCGAAACTACTATAATGTCATAATAGAATCCAATGTCACCTTGTAAAAAGCATATGCATCATCTGATTGAGCTTCAAGCCATTTCTTTGCATCAAGATCTATTATTGAGCCAGCTTCTAGGTTTGTGATAATAACCTTTAAACACAAAAAGAATCAATTGTAATGGGAATGAAAATATGTTTTAGAAAGAGTGCTTAACAAGAAGCAGACATTTTCAATGATTGTAGTCGTGAGTATTCCCATACATATGGTTGGTAAAGGCCCAGTGATTAGAAGAGTAGATCACCTTACATAATAAATAACAGTTCAACTAAAATTAGAAATTTGTTTCTTAAAGTTGCTCTGTCATGGGTTCTGTTTGAAGTAACAAGGAAAGAAAACACTAGGAAGTAACATGCTCAAAAAACAACTTGCAATCATGTGCACAGGCTCAAAACTTAACAATTAACTTCAACAATTTTGCACCAAATGTAATAACTCATTTCAATGGAAGGTCATTAGTTTAAAAGGCAACATTCCATATTTTGGTTGTACATCACACATAATTTTGTTGATCAGTGCTTCAATATCCTAACAAGATAAAGAAAGTAAAATTCCAGGCAAAAGAAGAGTTATGTCCACAAAGGAGTTCAAAAACAACTTAAAGAAAGAAAGCTTTGAGATTTTCGAGCCCCATAAAATATGCCTTAACACAATCAATAAACGATAAAGAAAAGGGAATAAAAACAACCCTCTTGATAACAAAGAAAAACAAAAAGAGCATTAATCCACACCCCAGTTTGTAAGATCCTCATGTCCCAATCACAAAAACAAATTGAAATCAAAATGCAAAGAGAAAAGGAAGAAAAAAGAATGTGTGTACCCGCATCTGGCATTGCCGAAGAAGGTATCCAAGAGCTTGCAAAAAGCTTGGCCCTATTGAAAAAGTCTTCAATCTACCCTATCTCTCTTGCCCTTTCTAAGAAAAAGCGGGTCGACTGGTGATTGTAATATTCACCATAAAAACCGCAAGTAATGTTGTGGCAGACTATCATGTTAAAAGGAGAGCCAATGGTTTAAATTCTTATTAGTAGCTAGCTACCTAGCTAAGAGGTCTTTTTTCGCATGAACGAATTTGGCATTCCTTACTTGCTGATTTCTTAGTGGTTTTTCTAGTAAGTTTCTCTTGATTTATTTGCTATTATTATCATGATTTGCTTGTGTGTGTTTTTTTTAGTCCTTTTAGAGCTATAAATTGGGATAGGGGTGTTTTTTCGAGTTTCGAATTTGGGAATCCGAATTCGAAATTTTCTTAAACTTTAAAAAAAATAAAAATATTAAAAAATAAATAAAATTTTAGACCGAATCATTCAGTCCGGATGAACAGGCCTGAATTGGGATATTCCCAACTGGGATCCTGCATGTGTATTTTTTTTTATTTGCCTTTTGTTTTCATTTTTTTAACATTTTTAAGATTTTTAAAAAAGAAATTAAAATAAATCACAAAATCATTAAAAAAAACACATCTTTAATCATTTTTAAAAGAAAATAAAAATAAAAAATCACAATCGAGATTCCAATATTTGTGACTCTAGTATTATTCTTTTCTTTTTTCTTGCAGGGTTATTTCTTCTTGGCTAGGTTTGGTTTTTCTAGATTATTCCCTTGTCTTTCTTGTACTGGATTGTAATTGCGATTTGACTCTCGATGGTTTAGTCTTTTTTATCCTGGGTTTTGGCTTTATCATTTATTTGTATTCTTCAAGTATTTTGTTGTAATTGCGATTATTATTATTTTTTTTTTTTTTTTTGGTCAAAAGTAAGGATTACAATCAATAAAATTAGAGTATCATTACTTTTTTTTTTTTAAATAATAATAACTTTGATATAATAATTATGACAAACTTCTTATTTGGTTATATATATATATATGAGATAGATGAAGATTGAAAGTAAAAACAAATATTATTAATATATAATTTCTTAATATAATATTATATTTTGTGTGAAAATTTAAAAAAATTATAATATTAATAATTATATAAGATGAGATGAAATAGTTTGAATTGTATAACCAAACAAAATATTATTAAGACGAGTGATAATAAAAGCCCTAACCTCTCTTATCTCATCTAAATATCCAAATATTGTAAACACAAACGTTTTTTAATTTTAAATATTTTGTTTTTTATCAAATCATTATGATTTTTTCGAACTTCTAAACAAAATACAAAAAAATAATTTAATTTTTTTAATTTATAAAATAAAAATTATATTTAAAAAAATTTAATTTTATAATAATATTTTACTCAACTTTTCTCTTATTTTTCAAAATCCCATAAAATATTTTAACACAAATCATTTCTCAAAATCTCAACTCAAATATCTCACTAATTTATAAATTATCATCTCAACTCAACTCAAATATTTTACTCAACTGTTCCAGGCCTGGAACAAGAAGCTAGCTAGCATATTAACCATGTATTTTCAATGAAAGATGGTTTTCATTGATACAAATTATCCGAACAATTAATCATTCCACAAAATTTGTGTAAAGAGTTAATTTTGCAGCTTCAATTGTATATCGGGCCTTTTTTATTTTCCAAACACATTTTATCTAATTTTAAATTCATCATTGCACTTTTTTAAATTTCTATACAAAATAAAACAAACAATTTAATTTTTTTAAATCTTAAAATAATTTTTTCAAATTCCAAAACAAAATTTAATATTAAAAAATATTTTATAATAATATTTTATTTTATTTTATTTTTTACTTATATCTCATCTAATCTCATCTCTTCTCATGTATGAAAATAAACTATAACTAGTTTCAATGTTCAATGGTTCTAGCGTACTTAACAAAGCTGCAGAAGCAAAAGGTTCAAGGAAACAGATTAAACCGTTACATAGGTTCAACTTCGCAAGTTATCAATCATATATTTATATATACATATATATATAATTCTGTATAAGCAACATAAATAGATTGGAATCTCACCATCAAAGATTATATGTGAAATAGATCTCATTCTTTGGCGGTTAGATCATGTCTTATTATTATTATTATTATTATTATTATTAACGACATAATTACTAGGAATAGAATTTAAAGAAAAGGATTTAACTGTAATTATGACCACAAAAAATGTACTTATTTATATTAATCGTAAATAATCATTTTCGTGTGAACAAACTCGACCGGTGTAATGGAGCACTCCCCCACCCAATCCACAAAGAGACATGATAGAATGACGGAAGCGACCCTGATCCGCAACGTAACCGCTAACCGTCACTAGTGAAATCCGTTATGAAGAATCCGGAGAAATCCCTCCCAAGTCCAACACAATTGCGTGCGTGTAAAACAACAAAAGAAGCGTAGGCGTCCGATCGAGGCAAGAAATCATACCCCAATAATTATTATATTTTTTTAATCTTTTGGCTTTAATCCAATATTACCAATATTTTCTTGATCATACCTTTTAAATATAACTGCATAGCTATATTATATGCATGAGTTTGGGATCTTTCTTTTTCCTCTAAATCAAGGTTTGTTGATGCCAGTTTCTCTCGATTTCGCTCTCCATCCACAACACACATCCCTTTCAAAGAATCACAGATAATTCCTTCTTCCAAATTAGGTACAATATATAATAAAGTTCCATTTTGTCGCCTTATATATTGATCATGGGTTTCGTTTCAATGCTACCTTCAAACTGTTAATTCCGATAGTTTTCCATTGGAACTCAGCGTTTTGATCATCCCGTCAAATGGACATTAGCCACAGATCATAACAGCTCCTATATGTGTGGTTTAATTTCCTTTGTTCTCGATCGACAACTTTGTTTTGGTTGAAAACATTGATGCAGTCGTCTTGCCTTTTGTTCTTTTAAGAATTTTTCGTTTTCATTAATTGCAATATCGGTTTTTCATGATGAAATTGCTATATAAATAAAGAAACTTGGATTCCATGTGTTGCAGGAACTTTTGGCGGCGGGTGTTTTGACGTGTACTAGGAGGGAATAAAAATGTTGGGGGGTTTCATAACCAGATGTCTTCTGTAAGTTCTATCAAATATTTATTCATTTTTGGTCGTAGCCAACCTATTTTGATTGATTTCTTTTCATTTATTTGTAGAATTAATTAGAAGTTAGAATGGGTTTTTATCCTTCTTCTTCTTCTTCTTCTTCTTTGGCTTTGATTGCTGGGACGTGACAGGTTGGTTCTTGGGTATGCATATCCTGCATTTGAGTGTTACAAAACCGTGGAGAAGAACAGGGTGGAGATCGCGGAACTCCGTTTTTGGTGTCAATATTGGTAACATGCATTTTTCTTTTATTCAGCTTTCTTGTCTAATATGGTTTCGCATTGAATAAATCTTCTTACAGTTCATATATGTAGGACACTTAGTTGAAATGTTCTTATTTTATGAATAAATGAAATGAATTTTCTTAAATTTTAAGAGTTCTTGATTTGTGAATAAGAGTATTTTAGTCCAGTTTATTCTAAAATTTGGGCCTTTATGTCTTCTCATTATTTGGACAGTAAAAAGTTCAGTTTAATAGATAATGTTATCCTTACCCGTCATGTTAATTAAGTTATAGGGCTTTAATAGTATAGATCATATATCACCAGGAATCCCAATGGTGTTTGCAGGGTCCTTATAAAGGGGCTTTATAATTATATGGGGAAAGAATAATAATGATAGGCATCTACTATCTTTTTATCACTTTTTTAAAAATCTTTTAATTTTAATTTTTTTTATTTAAGGATTAAAAAAATGATTATTAGTGAAATTATATATTTTTTAAAATTTTTGAAGAATGATGCGGGTTTTTCCATCGCCACTGTTTTATGACATTGTGTAATGTCACATCTCATCGATTCTCAATTACCATGCTTAAATTAATGTTCTGGTAGCACATGAATGAAATCTAACTTGGTCAATATTTACTTTGCAGGATTCTTGTGGCAATGCTTACGGTTCTTGAGAGGATCTTGGACATATTCATGATATGGTATGCCTAGGTTTCGTGCTTGGTCTTTATTCAACTTTGTAAATGAACTCATATGCCAAACTTCTGTGAAGGTTTCCATTGTATGGGGAGATGAAGGTGGCATTTGTTATCTATCTATGGCATCCAAAGATAAAGGTAAAATTAACTAGATGGGAAGGAATTTTTCATGGCACTTTGGGGAAAGAGTGGGGGTTGGATTTTGCATAAAGTCAAAGGAATTTTATGGAATATGTTAAATCTATTTTACAATAAAAATAATTATACAATCTGACGTATTATATCAAACTACATCAATATATAAATTTATTTTTATGCAATCTATCTGTGGATAAAATATATTCCTTTGCATATTAAAGGGAACTAGTTATGTGTATGACACCCTGTTCCGGCCGTATCTAGCAAAGCACGAAACAGAAATCGACAGGAAATTGCTAGAGTGGAGAGCAAGAGCGTGGGATTTGGCCATTTTCCACTGGCAAAACTGCTCGCAATTAGGGCAGTCGACATTCTTCCAAGTGCTGCAGTACTTGACTGCTCAGTCCGGAAGGTTCAACAACACTAGAAATGAGGTACATCTTCTCTCATTATATCCCGTGGATTGTTATCGAATGCATTCCGTAACCATCTCCATCAAACCCTCAATTTTAAGCATTTTCTAAATTTTGAACAATTGAGGCAGAGGAAATATGGAAATTATTAGTTATTTAGCACTGAGGATATCAAAAGCAGTAAGATTTTATTTGTAATTGTGAAAAGAGAATTGTTACATACCCAAAGAAATTACACATAAAAAAATTTACATACTGATTTAATTTTGCTTCATGCTTTAAGTTTATTTTATATTATAAATAATTTTACAATCTAACATACTGCATCAAATTATATTAGTTTATAAATTTATTTTTGTATAACTTATTTGTGAATATTAAGGAACAATGACAACGAATCCTGCCAGCAATGACTAGCCCAGCTGTACCTTGACTTAAGGAATCATTTGAGGACTCTGCAATATTCTGTACATGATTTAAGGAGCCAGCAATAACTTGTATATATTTACTTTCCATCTGCATAAATTACCTTATATGTTATTTCCTTATAAATCAGCACTTTCACAAACTTCACGAGACAGCTTGTATTCGGCTCCCATCTTGTAAACTTTACACATATATATATTGATATCCTCTTGTTGTGTTATGTACAAGAGTTTTCCCAAAATTCTAGTATTCTATTATAGTATCAAGAGCACAATTGTGACCACTGTCTTTTTTTTTTTTTCCAAACTGATCCCATGGCCTCATCATCCCCAACCTCTGTCACCCTTTTAATATACAAAGTCTTGCTACTGTGAAGCTCACTAAAGACAATTGCCTCTTATGGAAAACCTAAGTCATCCAATATTTGCATGGTCAATGCTTGTTTGGTTTTGTTGATGGCACCATCTCCTCTCTCACTCTGACCATACCCAACCCTGCAATAGACACGTCTGAATCCTCCCCCGCTGAAATTCCCAATCCTAAATACATATCCGGGTATGACCAAGATCAACTGGTTCTAAGTACCTTGGTGTCCTCACTATCCAAAGGCATCTTGGGACATGGTAAGGCTATCCACTTTTAGAGAAGTCTGGGCTGCCCTTAAGGGAATGTTTGACTCTCATTCATCTGCTTGAGCCATACAAACTCGACAATTTCTGGCCCTCACAAAGAAAGGGAACATGTCTATATCTAACTATTTCCATAAAATGAAATCCTATTCAAGTACACTAGCTGCTATTGAACAGCCTCTCCAAACTCATGAGTTCACAACATACCTTCTTGGGGGACTTGATAGCTCTTATGATGCTATTGTTACCTCAATTTCAATGCAAATAGACAAAATGTCTTCTGAAGAAATGTTCAATCATCTTCTTACTTTTGAATTAAGGATTGAGCAGCACCAATCTACTTTAGAAGCCACTGTTGGTTCAGTGAATGTGGCTACTCGAAATGAAGGACGCTCTCATGGTGGCAGGTTGAACTCACAGCCATGCTCTTCACAACAACAGTCCAACAATTACAACTCTAACTCAAGAGGACGGGGTCGTGGCAATCATGGGCGAGGTGGTCCACCTCAGAACACTTCATCAACTCCACGACCCACCTGTCAAGTATGTGGTAAAAATGGACACAGTGCCGTGCAATGCTACTATCGTTTCAACCATGCCTACTAAGACACTCCTCCCAACATGGCAGCATACTTGACATCGCCATCCTCACCAACTGATACCAACTGGTATTCGGATACTGGCTCCACCAATCACCTCACGAACGACTTTCGCAAATTAAATGTGCACTCTGAGCCTTACATTGGAACTGATCAGATCCACGTTGGCGATGGGGCAAGTTTACCTATAAAAAAATATTGATTCTGCTACTCTCCCAACACCAACCCATTCCTTTTCTTTGCATCAATTATTGCATATACCACAGATTAAGAAAATTTTAATTTCTGTGAGTCAATTTACACATGACAATAACATTTATGGTTCCACTCCTCTTGTTTTTTGGTGAAGGACGAGGCAATGGGGAAGGTTCTACTACGTGACAAACCTAAAGATGGACTCTACATTTTTCCCTCCACCACCAACCCCATAAGACACCATCAGTCCTACATCTCACAACGTGCTCCCCTTGATGTGTGGCACTGTCGAATGGGACATCCGTCTTATTAGATAGTACGACACCTTATCTCCAAGTTCTACTTACCTATTTCCACCAATAAAACATTGGGTGTATGCTCTGCATGTCAGCAAGGAAAGAGTCATCGTCTTCCTTTTTCAAATTCTCAGTCTATTTCTAGTTCTCTGCATGATTTAATTTTTTTTTATGTTTGGGGACCTCCTCCCGTTATGTCAACAAATGGAAATAAATACTACGTATCTTTTGTGGATCATTTTAGCAAGTTTACATGGCTTTTTCCACTTACCAACAAATCCGATGTCATAAAAGTTTTTTGCTCATTCCAAAAACTTGTTGAACGCCAATTTAATTTCAAAATAAAATATGTTCAAACTATTTAAGGTGGAGAGTTTCACTCTCTCCACAAATTTTTTGCAACAATTGGTATCCAACACTGGGTCACTTGTCCACATACGTCCCAACAAAATGGGTCCGTAGAATGAAAACACCGTCATATCGTCGAAACAAGACTCTTTCTTCCATAGCAGTGTCCCTCATGCATATTGGGACAATGCTTTTCTCATGGTCACATACCTTATAAATCGACTCCCAACCACCCGGAATTTCACCTTTTGAAAAACTTCACAAACATGCCCCAGATTTTTCATCATTAAAAATTTTGGGTGTGCATGTTATCCTTTCCTCCGTCCATTCAATCGACACAAACTCGATTTTAGATCAAAGCGATGTGTTTTCATGGGTCTTAGCAACATGCACCGTGGGTTCAAATGTCTGGATCTTCAAGTGGCAAAATATTTGTCCCTCAGCATGTCATATTCGACGAACAAACATTTCCTTTTGCAAGCCCACAAAACACATCTAGTTCCTCCAATAACTCGCCTAGCCCAACTGTCACACTTCTGCTTCCCCTTCTCGTAAATGACATATTTCCAAATACCCTCATGTCTTCCCCACCAATCAACGACTCTTCAAACTCATCCACCCTCTTAAACACAATGACGTCGTCTCCTAATTCCTTCCCAGCGTCTTCATCCTCACCACAAATCCAACTTTACTCAACTCTTCCCCTGCCTCCTTCTCTAGATAATATCTTTAGCTTCCCCACTTTCAATGACCAAACGTCCATTTCTTAACCATCTCTAGAACTTTTCGGCGCTATAAGACCCTCGGAACTTCGGTCTCACCAAATGACAACCCGAGCCAAGAACAATATAGTGAAACCCAAGCAGTTCACTGACGGAACCGTAAGGTATCCTCTACCACAATCTTTTCTAGTTGCAGGTACTATTCTAGAATCACCATCATCGTATTCTGAAGCATGCAAGCACAAAGAGTGGCGTAGAGCCATGGATGAGGAGTTCACTGCCCTCATGAAAAACGACACTTGGTCTTTAATTTCTCCACGACCAACATGAACATTGTGGGTTCCCAGCGGATCTTCAAAACCAAACACAAGTATGATGGTTCAATTGAGAGGAGGAAGGCCCGACTAGTTGCCAAAGGCTATCACCAACAACCGGGAGTCAACTTCGACGACTCCTTCATTCCTGTCGTGAAGCCAACCACCATCAGACTTGTTTTCAGTTGTGCTGTATCCAAGCAATGGTCGGTTCATCAAATAGACATCCAAAATGCCTTCCTTCATGGGAAACTATTTGAGGAAGTCTTCATACATCAACCCATTGGTTATGTGCATCCTAATTTTCCACACCATGTTTGCCGGCTATACAAAGCTCTCTACAGGCTAAAGCAAGCCCCACGGGCCTGGTACCATCAACTGCATGAGCATCTCCTCTCCATCGGCTTTGTCAACTCAACCTCGAACTCCTCTCTCTTTACTTAAAGACAAGGCTCGTATACATTGTTTTCACTAGTGTATGTCGACAATATTTTAATCACCGGGTATAGTTCAAAGGCTATCACTTGACTGATAGCCAATCTCAACCATGAATTTGTAGTAAAAGACTTGGGGAGCCTTCACTATTTTCTGGGGATTCAAGCACATCACGTTGCTGAGGGCTTTCTCCTCTCACAAAGTCAGTATGTTTATAATCTTCTCCAACGAACAAAAATGCTTGATGCAAAGCCTGTGACTTCTCCGATGCCCTCTTCACAGAAACTCTCATTATTTTTAGGTGCACCATATTCAGACCCCTTTAATTACAGGAGTGTTGTAGGGATTTTGCAATACCTCTCATTAACTCGACCGAACATCTCATTTGCAGTCAACAAAATCTGTCAATTTATACACAAGCCTACTGAGGAACATTGGACAGCAATGAAAAGGATTCTCTATCAACTTTGGTCTCCTCATTCGGCCAAACTCCTTCACACAATTATCCATTTACTTGGATACCGATTGGGTGGGCTCCCCGATGATCGAAAATCCACTTCAGGTTTTTGCATTTACTTTGGTGACAACCTAGTCTCATGGAACTCCAAGAAGCAATCAATTGTGGCTCGTTGAAGTACTGAAGCCGAGTGCCGAGCAGTTGCACATGCCACGGCCGAACCTATCTGGCTCCAATCATTGATGCGTGAACTCGGCATCTCTATTCCACAACGACCAATACTATGGTGCGACAATATCGGGATAACCTATTTGACAGCAAATTCAGTCTTTCATGTGCGTACTAAATACATTGAAATAGACTATCATTTTGTTGGAAATAATGTCCAGTAAAAGACACTTGAAGTACGCTTCATCTCAAGTAAGGACTAGCTAGCTGATGGCCTTACCGAACCATTAGTCTCTGCAAAATTCAATTTTTTGAGGAACAAGTTCAACATGCAATCTTTCCTGCTAAACTTGAAGGGGCATGTTAAAGAAACAAAAACAACGAATCCTGCCAACAATGACTAACCCAGCTGTATCATGATTTAAGGAATCATTTGGGACTCTGCAATATTCTGTACATGATTTAAGGAGCCAGCAATAACTTATATATATTTACTTTCTATCTGCATAAATTACTTATATGTTATTTCTTTGTAAATCAACACTTTCACAGACTTCACGGGACAGCCTGTATTCGGCTCCCATCTTGTAGACTCTACACATATATATATATTGATATCCTCTCGCTGTGTTAGGTATGAGAGTTTTTCCAGAATTCCAGTATTCTATTAGTGAATAAAGTATTTCCTTTACGAAATATTGTAAACATTGGGCCACATAACGTGTTCCTTTGACAATCAAACTAAACATTTATATGAAAGAAAGTATTTCGACTTTGAAGCTCTTGACCAATCTTTGCAGAGGAGCGAGAGTCATGGTCCGGGCACGTCCCAGCCTACCCCAAATGATGCAACCAACAGGCAAGCCAGTCGGTCGGGCAAGATCAAGAAGTGGCCTCCGAGTCCGACTGCATCGACACAGTCCGGCGGCACATTCAACCGGGTCATTGTCGAGCGATCCAAATCCAATGTCATAGAATTTCATCCCGACAACCAAACAGAGCATTTGAACGCTGAAGACCCGTCCGACCCGGAAAACAACTCGAGCCCAAAGCCACACCAAGCTTTCCTGAAGTTTAGGCGCTCCAAAACACACAATTGAGATTTGTAACAAAATTACCCTAAAAGTTTTTGGTCGGTGAAGCTCAGGTTCCTGAATGATATATACCTTAATTCTTTTCGGATAAGTTGAATATTCATTTAGTTCTTCTTCTCCTGTGCTTATATATACGTATCCCCGTTCTTATGGGGTTCTCGTTGAAAATTGTGTAAAAATGATACCAAATTCACGGGAAATTAAAGAGAAGGTACTATTCTGTCAAATCAATATTCACACACATACAATTCATTGACGCGCGATTGCCATGAAAGTGGCCTCTGCTATCTGCAATTCCGGAGGCCAAAGGCGCGGAGTATCTGATTGAGAAGTCGGGTTGCGGCGGGAACGAGACGGCTCTTGATGAAGTCGAGGCAGTCGGTGAGGCTGGAGGAGAGTCTGAAACAGAGGCGGTTTACGAAGTGTGAGCCGGAGGAGCTCGGGGAGGAGGCCATGGGCTGGAGGTAGGCCCAGGCGGCCTGCTTCACTAGGCGATTGCGGATTGAGACCTCGCAGCCGGAGTTGGCGGCAGAAGCCAGCGTGGGAGACCCGACAACGGGGCCGGAGGATGGAAGCAGATCTTTCAAAGAGGTGTAGGATAGAGAAGACTTGAGGGAGGATAAGAGCTCGAAGTCCAGCTCCGGCGCGATGCCATTTTGGTATGGGAAGCTGTTGGAGGAGTGAAGTGGTTTTCTGGTGCTGTTGGGGAGAGGGAGCTTTACGGGAAGCTCCACTGGCGTGGCGATCGAGTTCCCGCGCCGTAGAGCCGACGATCGCAGATCAGGCTGCGGCATATGTTTCAGCGCGGCGGAGTCGTCCATGGAGGGTGAGAGGGAGAGAGATTTTAAGGTTCAGTTTTCAGTAAAAAGGCAGAGGTTGACGATGGTTGCGGCTGATGCCTCTTCGCTACTGTTGAGCATGGACGTACGTTTGTCTGTGTCTTTTTTTCTTTCATAAACTAATTATCTGCGTGTTTGAAACTTTGAACGTCGAAGGCGTATCACATGCGTCTCCGTGTTTTCTTTCCCAAATTCAACAATGCCATAACACTTTCGGTATTACGGGATTTATTTTATTTATTTAATATTTAAATAAATTTATATTTAAATTTTAACGTATTATGTTAATTAAATTATAATTATATATATATATATATATATGCTTTTGTGTATAATGTCGAGTAAAATGCAACACGCAACTGCTCAGAAGAAAATAAAAAATTGTGCCCGAGGAGATAAGCTTTCCAAGTGTTGTAGCTACTACAACAATGAAAGAAGCGAACATTTTCTATATTCATTGCTGGTTGACTTCATGCCAACTTTATAAAATGAATAAAACAAAAATTACAGTCTTGATTAGGGGATTATATTATAATCTTATTAATATTAATAAGAGTAAAAGAAGAAAAATATTATTTTTAAAAAAATATTATTATAATTTTAAATTTTTTTTTTTATAGTAAACTTGCATTTCAATCCTCATTTAAATATTGTATATAATAATGCTCTTATAAAAATAGTGCCCAATTCAATGTTGTTACTTTTTCTGTTTATTTTCTCTCTCTCAGTTACGTTTTGTTTGAATTTGAAGATGAGGTGAGATAAATTTAATTTATTTTTTAATATTATTATTATTTTAAATTTTAAAAAAATTAAATTCAAATTTAAAAAATATGTATTGAAACTTAAAAAAATTGTATTAAAATTTATGTTTTGTATAAAAAATTAAAAATATATATAATAATAAAATTAAAATAAATTAAAATAAGTTAAACTTATTCTTAAATCTAAATTAGGTCTAATAGTAATAGCCATAGTTTACCGCAAAACCTCCCCTGTTTGGTCAAGATTGTACTTTCCTGAATAATGTTAGGAAAAGAAAAGGAATATTGAACTTTTATCGAGTCAGCCTGAAATGTGCGACTTTCATAATGATTTTAAAATATAAATTGTTGAGTAAATAATGTGTATTTTCTTTATGACTTTTTTTTTTTTCAAAAAATTATATTATCCCCTCATTGGTGGTGACAACATTTTAGAATTGAATTACAATTGTGATGGAAAGAGTTGTTGTGGAAAAGGCGAGATGACAGGTATTTGGAATTTGGACCATCCTATCATCCTATCATCTTATCCGTAATGTCCGATAACCAAACAATTTCAAGATTACTTCTCTACCACTTGAATGGATGTTTCATTTGTCCATCTGAAAATGACAAATTAACACGTCATCAACCAATGGCAAATTAATGTGGTCCTGGACAATGTGCTGTCCCCCTCTGTGGCCCACTTTAGAGTTGAGACAAGGCCACGCGTACATACAACCCTTTCATATATTTAAATTTATTGAGTTTCTATCGCCATAGTGGAATGCCTGATGCCAAATATTGCAACCTTAGTCTATGCTAAAGATTAGGATCATAAAAGTAGATCAAAGTCTAGGTGCAGAATAGGCGGATATATGACATCACATCAGTTTGCTTGAGCAATTTGATGAACCTTTTTGTCAACAATCCTGTGAAGTTCTCGCGCTTCCTCACTCTTAGTGCATATCACAGCTTTTTATATAACACAATCCTGATTGCATATGAAAACTCATTAATGTTTTTTTAACGCAATATTACTCATTCATGTATTTTTATTTTCAATATTCATGTATTCTCGTAATTCGTGTATTGTTGTTCCTTAAGTTCATGTATTTATTTAATATAATTCATCCTCTCATACTTATATAAAGAAGTCTTGAAAAACATTTAAGCCCGGTTTGTATTAAAAAAAATTTTCAACTCATTTTCATTTTATTATTATATTTTTATAATTTTTTATATAAAAACACAAATTTCTACACCTTTTTCAAATCTCAATACACGTTTTTCAAATTCTAATACATCTTTTTTAAATCTCAAAATAATAATAATATTAAAAAACAAATTAAACTCATTCCAACTCATCTCATTTTCGAATCCAAACGGGATCTTATATTAGACATACAATAAAAAAAAAATTGAGAGAAATAATATTAAGCTCCTGAATAATTAATTTCATATATTATAATTTTTCAACTCTCTGATTACTTTTCTTTAATTTTACGACTAATACCATATAATTGACAAATATGAGTGTTGTTTTGACCGGTGGTGGATTGTGGGGGCATGATTTGTGCCCATAGACAACGTTGGTGTAAATACAGTACGGAATTTACTGCTTCCCTTAGAAAAAGATAAAAAACCAGAAACAAACAAAAACAAAAAAAACAAAAACAAAAACAAAACAAAAAAAAAAAAAGGGAAAACACAATGTCATCGCATTAGAAATATTGGATCAACTCTTATATATCACAAAATCACTTGATACGTTTATCTTGAAAACGTGTATATATAAAAAGGACAGTTAATTTCTTGTCGTTACTCAATAAAACGCTGAAAAATAGGCTTTTCCTGATCATTACAAGCTTCACAAGAGGGAAACAAGTTCTAGAATCAACACTATCACAGATTAAAAAGCACAGACAGGGAGTGAAAATAAAAAGGTTTTAGAGCTTAAAAAAATAAAAATAATAATAAAAAGATTAAAAAGCACAGTAGCTTTACAGCTTTATCACTTGGATAAGGTGCTTGATCAAGGATTCAAGCAATTATCACTTACTTACTATAGAGAATGCTCGCTAATTTTGGTGAACCACCTTTCTCATACACCAGTTTGAGATTGAATCTTATGCTTATGGTAAACTCCCATCTGTTTCTCACAAACATTAAAGGCAAAGCAGAAAATATAATCATGTATATTCACATAAAACTTCATTCAGCTTGCAACATAATACCGCCCTCCACTTGGTGGAGAGATGTACTAAATTGTGTAGACAGCAAGGACAACATTTTTGCACAAAAAATGAAGGCCCTTGCCGCTTGGCATCAGCCTTCTAGTATAACTAACAATAACGGGAAGCAGGGAGAACAACACTGATAAGCGCTCCTCTAAAATGGTACCAACTACTGTTCTTCAAAGGTTGAATCAGAAATTCCTCCAAATTAACCTATTGATGAGAGAAGAACCTACAAATAACATCAAGTGAAATGGAGAAAGTAAATAAACCTATTATGCACCAAACCTGTAACTCAAAAGGATGTTTATTCCTGTTTAGGTAAACTTGAAATATGACCAGATATACAAAACTTGAGAGCAGCAAATTCTAATTCCAGATCCATATCTTATATATAATCTTTAACTTTGGGACTTTAATGTCACTGTACGGAGGTACTCCATCAATACAAATAAGCTAAATTCCTGAGTTGTTCCAACTCTACTGGATGACCTCAAACCAAAAAACTTTCATCACCAATTTAATCTGCTAACCTCAAAACTTATTCATTAAAGAGTTAGGCTATGGATCTTAGTTTCATTACAGATAGTAGTGTCAGCACTGTTCATATGTGCATGAGAAATGAGAATCAAATATGCCTAAATAACAGATTTTATGACTTCAAAATCAACATATAGTTTTCTTTTATAGGTTCTTCAGAATCAACATATATGTGAAGAAACAACTCAGATCAGTGTCTCGTTCCTAAATAACTGTTATGAACCCTGCTATTCTTCAGTGTGTTGTAGCAAGGAAAGGTGATAGGAATGATAGACGGCTGCTGTGATGGGATACCAGTATGCATGCAAGGTGTTTGATGAAATGGAAAAGAGAAATCACAAGATTGTATTGCTACGGGAATACGAGGGTTCCCAAACCTCCATACAATTCTCAAGTTCTACAATCTTCCAGATTAATCCCAACAAAGTCTATCTTCCCCTACATATACTGGGAAACAATGCCCCTAAACGACAACCATCAATCTAAGGCCATGGGCCACTAAACAACAACTTAGCAACTCACTAAAATAGAAGACAACAACTTAGTTGGAGGCCCGAAAAGCCTGGCCCAACTTAATTGGGTTCATAATAGTAACCTCACATTGATGAAAATTCTTATACATGAATAACAAATGCTGATGATAATTTATATCGCACGGAGAGGAATATTTTCTACCTTGTTAAAACATAATTATCAGCATCATATTATAAAAGTTTTAACTAGGTAACAAGTCAAAAATTCAAAACTCGGAAAAATTATAATGTAATATGATGTTTCCAACAACATAAAAGCTATAAACATTTCCAACACCCACAAATTCACTTCGTCAGATTCATGTAACATACAGTTACGTTAACCTCCAAAACCACAGGCAATCCATAAGGTCCATCAGATAATTCGATTAAATGTCGACACCTCAGCCAAATTCACAGTTAATTTTTCAAAAACTTCAGAAACACGCTCACACCACAAGTTTCCACGCTAACTCATACGAGTCTCGCGAAGTAACAACTGTGTTTCCAACAATTTCAGTCCTGATTAATTCAAGGGTTCTAAACCTTTGAAGGTTCATATGGGATAAAATATAAACATCAATCAATTACAAATAACAAACTTATATAAGTGGCATACAATAATCTGAGATTGAGATTTTATATTAAAGCAGTGTTCTAACATGTTATATCAAGGTGTTTATAACCCCACGACTCCTATCAAAGGCCATGGTTTGACACAAGAACTACGGGATGCAAGGGCTATTCCCGCGGTAGTGTGTGAGTAAGAGCATAGAAAATTATATATTGTATGACAGAATACACATTTCGCAAACAACATTCGCCAATCGAAACATGTCAGACAGAATAAATCCAATTTTATTCTATACCTTTAAAATGAATATCACAATTTGTACACCACAAAGGAGATGTTCTCAACGGTATGGAAGAATAATGACATACCTCCACTCGATCTTGGAATTGCGCCTCACTCATCTTTAACAATACAGGGAGAGGAAAGCACACACCTTTCTCTACACAACACTGGTGCCTAGGCTTGATCCTTTTCTCTAAGCTAAACGAAAAGTAATGCGGAAACTCTTTTAGCTCCTTCAAATCCCTCCCCATTTCCACCCCAAAGTAATTGAATTTCGGCTCGAAATTGCATTCAACACTGTAATTAAACAGCGATGGGAATCTCTGAAACATCGATACCGCGTCTCGGTGCGAAAACCCGATATTTTCGAAGTACTCGATTCTGGGTATAAGCTTTTCTTCAACACTAGTGGAAAGCAAATACGTGTGCTTGTTTGCCTCAGAGATGCCGATACTTTGGAGAAAGTATAGGGTTGGGCGGAGACGTTGCTTGACGCTGCAGGCGAGCAATCTGGGCCGTCGGTTGATGACGCGCTTGAGGTCGGAACCGTTGACGCGGACCTCGCGTAGGAGGAAGGTGAAGACGGGGACGATGTCGGAGACTCGGGAGGTAATGATTTCGGGGCACATGCCGGCAATTCTGCGGAACTCGATGGCTGTGAAGCCCAAGGAGGTCATGTAATCAACGGTGGATTTGATGTCGGAGAGTGAGGCGGAGACGATCGGAGGGTTGTGGTTGATGAGGGAGAGAAAATCGAGGCCAATGGACTCGAGGTAGAGCATTTTCTCTCTGAACTGGAAACGGCGGAGGCTGGGTTGATGGGGAACTGGGCGAATGGGTGGCGATATGGTGGGAATTTCCGAAGTATGAGGGAGTTTAAGCGGAAGAGAGAGAGTTGCATTGAGAGAGAAAATTGGCAAGTGGAGGTTTCTTGGGCGAGAAAGTGAAGAAAAGTCATAGTGGGGAGAATGGAAATGGGATTTCGGATGGAAAGAAGAGAAAGTGAAGGAGGAATTGGGGGTGGAGATGGTGAAGAGGACATGGATAGTTTGTTGGTGCATTGTCTGGGCGCTACATGGCCGACGGTGTGAGCAGAGGATAAGGGCAGGGTGTAGGGATTCCGAGTAACACGAAGACAGAGACGGGAATAAGGCAAAGGCAAAGGCCCAACATACCACGGATCGGGCCCTGTCAATTATTAAAACGGGCTTGGTTATTAGTCTCACGGCCCCTTGACGCGGCATGTTACAAAATTACTTGCAAGGGTTTAGGATCAAGATCGACTTGTTGTAAATATACTAACAAATGTTGAGAAATGATTATTGTAATTTTAAGTGTGTAAACATTATATAATTATTTTAAAAAGATAAATATAGAATATTCAAATGAAATAAGTTAATTTGTCAATAATAGATTCTTTACTTTTTTTTTAAAATAACTATACAGAACTACAAACTATATAATTATACGTAGCTTTATTCATTTATCAAATTATAACTGCTAATAATTTTTTTAATTGTATTTTATATAGTGATAGTGGCAAAGACCTTCCCTCCAATAGTTTGTAATTTTAGTATATCTATGATAATCAGCCTTGATAAGGGGAAAAGATTCTAATTTGCAAGTGCGAAATAATATTTGTAATTATAAAATATGTCAATGTCATGCAATTATTTAGAAAAAAGTGAGTAAATATGATATTCACACAAAAAATAATAATAATAAATTTTTAATAATAAATCTTATATATATTTTTTTTTAAATAATTATATAATATTTATGCTTGTTGAATCATTATTTGCAAGCTCAAAGATTCGAAATTTACCTCCTAGGATTCTTTTGGTATTTCGGTTTCCCCCAAAATGTATGGAGTCGATATACCTAAATAATCAATCCCACCAAACCTACACCCGTCTCCGTTATCCTCTCACTCACTTTTTTCCTCCACCAAAGACTAACCAAAGCCAGATAGAGAGCGAGCAAGTGAGCTTCTCTACTCTTGTCCTCCGTCCCTGAAAATGGCCTGCTCTGCTGCCTCCACCACTCTCTTCTCCTCAAACCCTCGGGCTTTCTCTATCAATTCCGCCTCTCCCATCTCCAATCCCTTCTCTCAATCCCTAACCATCCCCAAGTCCTTCATCGGCCTCCGTAAACCGCTCCAATCCCATGCCCCTAGCTCCGTTTCGCTCACTCGCGGCTCCCGTTCTCGACCGAGCTTCGTCGTCAGGGCTTCCGTAAGTGTCTTTATCCTATTATGTGTTCCCGGTTCTTGTATATTCGGTTCTCTTGGGGATGCTAAACGCTGAGTTTTTTTTTTTTATCCGTCGGCATTGTTTCTTTTCATCGTTGTATTGTTAGCTCCAATGGCAATATTCTAGGGGAGATCAATTTTATTTTATCTTTATCTGTTTTCAATTATTATATATGTCTTACACTATTTCTCTTTGCACAGACCGACCTTCCATTGGTTGGAAACATAGCACCAGATTTCGAGGCGGAGGCTGTTTTTGATCAAGAATTCATCAAGGTAGCTTATGGTACTTGTGGTTCTCGTGGTTTTTTCTTGCAATTATATTGGGTCCTTAAGTTTTTGGATAATTATACAAAGCACTTGGGTAGAATCTTCTGTTGTGATATATATATTTATGGACCCAAATCCAATTCTCATGCTCTTTCTAAGTTGGAGATTTGTGCACGTTTCCATATAACTAAATCATCTTCCTTTCAGGTTAAACTCTCCGAGTATATTGGAAAGAAATATGTCATTCTATTTTTCTACCCATTGGACTTCACATTTGTTTGTCCTACAGGTTCGTTTGATACTGAAATAATCTTAATTGAACGTTTATGTACTAGTGGATGCTAAATTTTCCCCTTATTCTCTATTCTCTTCTTCCTCATTTGCAGAGATCACTGCTTTCAGTGACCGCCATGCAGAATTTGAGAAGCTAAACACGGAAATATTGGGTGTCTCAATTGACAGTGTGGTAAGTCATTCCCTCTATTTCATTGAAGGTGATTCTAAACTTTGAGATAACTGATGTGTGCTATTTCATTGTCTTTTGTGTCGGGACGAAGTGTACCCATTGTTAGTAGAAGTACTTTACTATGCGCTGAATTGGAAATTGTTTAATGGTATTTATGTTATCCTTGGTGTAGTTTTCTCACCTTGCATGGGTCCAAACAGACAGAAAGTCAGGTGGTCTTGGTGATCTGAAATATCCCCTGATTTCTGATGTGACTAAATCAATCTCCAAGTCCTATGGTGTGCTAATCCCAGATCAGGTAGGAGATAATTTTTTATGGCTAGAATCTCATTTGAAAGAACAATGTTTTTATTTTTTTCCTCTTATAGATCAAACCTCAATGTTTGAGTTGGTAAGAACACAGATAGGTTCTGTAGTGTGCATGTGATAACAGTCAGATTATGCTATTGATGTATGTAGCATGTTGAATAATAACATGTGATGGTATGCTGCATGTTGTCTATGTGAAGCCCAAACTGGTTTTTCACAGTGTTTCAAACACTAATCCTGAAAATTGTGAAGTGGTATGATCTAGTCAAAATGTCGGATCGTGTGGCAATCTTGGCCAACTCCTTGCAGTAAATCAGAGTTATTCAGGTATGCTAAAAATTGATGACGTTGGGACTTTTATCAGGAAGCGTGGCACAAGGCAAATATTACAGACTTGATCTTTGGAATGGCTTCTAATATGTTACGACATATTACCGTGCTGTTGTCTCTTTTGTGGTTTTATTATTCTTTGACTCATATATTATACACACACATCTCAGAGTAGAAGTTTCCAACTATTTCTGCTAGATGTTGCATATATTATGTGTTTTTGTTTCAAAAGCTTGTGTTTCATTGTGTGTATTGGATGCATTTGGTGTGATATCATGAGTGGAAATTTGATCTTTAATTGAGTAGTACAAGATTGGATGATAAGTAGTCAGGTCTAAACTGTGGGTGGGTCTGTATTTTAATCTCTCTTTTGTTCTATTCCTCAGTGCTTTTACTGTTTTCTAAATTGTTTTTAAAATCTATAAGTTACTTGTTTTGCGAAGCAAATGGTGAAAGAGTGTTGACTTTTTAGTTAAGTTGGATTTCTTTTTACTATTGTGCTCTCTAAATAGAATGGAGAACAAGCAATGCAGAATGGGTGCATAATTTAAATGCTTCTAAAGTGCCGAGATAGATGCTTTTCTTACTTTTTCTAATTTTTCTCCGTTAGCAACAGCTTTGTTTCCACTATAATTTGCACATATTTTTTTGTCATAAAAGCTTGCTTTCAATCTTTTAGGGGATAGCATTGAGGGGACTTTTCATCATTGACAAGGAAGGAGTTATACAACACTCCACCATTAACAATCTTGCCATAGGCCGAAGTGTTGATGAGACAAAGAGAACACTCCAGGTAATTATACCTCAAGTGCAAGACAACAACTGAATCATAAATTGTTTGCGATGTTTCATGTTTCTCTTATTAGGACAGAGTTACGTTCTTGTTTTTTATTTGTTTACTTCTGAATTAGTTGTTGTTGTTTTATGTCCTGCAGGCTTTGCAGTATGTGCAGGAGAACCCCGATGAAGTGTGCCCAGCTGGATGGAAGCCAGGAGAGAAGTCCATGAAGCCAGACCCCAAGCTCAGCAAGGAGTACTTCTCAGCGATATAGAGTCGAGCTACCATTTATATGACCCCAGTTGCGTGTTTATTTAAATTCGGGAGGAGTAAAGGAGTTTTGTATTTGTGTAATATCTTAATAAGTTCTCGTGAACTTTGAGCGGTGGATTGCGCGAATAAATTTGGGAGTTAAACCTGTTTTTCGGAATGTATTGATGTAGCAAAGCACTCTATTATCATGTGTTGGAATCTTGATTCTGATTCAGTTGGATCGGAGTTGCTACAAGCAACTAATCATGGGTGCCAGTTTTAGCCAGCAGGCTGGGATTACAGCTGAGAGAAGCAAACCTTATTTTGCTGTGTATATTGGTATGTCTTGTGCAGTTGGTTCAATCTATGGTGATTATACTACTACAACATTTCAAGGGGTTTTAGCGTTTTAGGAGTGGGAAATTTATATGTAAACCTTGGCCTATGATGTTGTCGTGATTTCAACTTGGTGCTTGTTGCATTCTCATAATTGAATCGTACGGCAATAAAGTAGAAGAAAAGGCGAACAATGTCGTGGTTCTACCAGTACGTTGTTATGTGCCCATATAAGATCTAAGGATTTACACCTAGAAAACCGGCTTGTTAGGAGAAGGTGTTCTCAAACCTATATGCATATATTATTTGACTTCTAACCAATGTAGGACTATAACATACTCCCATCCTACAAGACTAACGCCCACATTGGTTGAGCACCATGTAAGGTTTTCACCGGGTTGCGGTAACACGGCCTGTTCCATTGGATTCATAGCCAGCCACTCTGCAAATCCAACCTGTTAGATGAGGCTGCATGGAAGCTCTCAACCTGATCATTTGTTATGTGCTAATGTAAGACTTAAGGATTTACACCCTAGAAAACCAACTTGTTAAAGAAAGGTGCTCTTAATTTTATATGCACACATATCATTTGACCGCTAATTAATGTAGGACCATATCTTATGTCAAATTTGTTTTATAATATAAATAACTTTTCAAATCTAATATAGCACTCCCAATCAAAAAAAAAAAAGTAATTTAGTGTCCGACACCATCTTTATTTTTTTATATATAAATCTTATCTATTTATTGGCCCTTGGGAAAATTGGAAAAATTCAACTGGTTTGAAGCCCGTTTGAATTTAGAGATTAGATGAGATAAATTATAAATAATAAAATTGAAATAAATTATAAATAATAAAATTGAGTTTAGAAAATAAATAATCCCTTAGTTAGATGGACCTTGTCGTGAAGACTATAGTTTAAAAGGTCATTTTGGCACTAATTGAATTTTGTATAAAGTTAAACGACATGTGCTGCTCTTTTTGGAAAATAGCATGCGGCCCTGCTTTGTCTCGGGAAATCTAGGAGGTGGATATTGAAGATGAGAAACAGTTGGACGACAGTCCTCAGAACTTTTGAGCTACACGTGCGGCTAAGATTGGATCTACCCTTTTCAAACTGTCCTCTTTGAAAATTCCTTAAAGCATTTTTCATATGTGAGAACGAAAAATTATCGGATGGTAAACTCACGTGTTGAAGGATCGCTTGCTTCTAATTTCTAAAGCATTTTCATTGGCATATGTATATGTATATGCAAACTTATATTTGCATAATATAATTTAAAATCTTTTATATTAAAATAGGTATATATAAATATTTGTATAACTATAAATAGTAATTATGAATATTTGGAGAGTCACTATTTACTTATAAAAACATATGTTAATATTTTTTTCTCTCTCCTTATATTGTTCATCTATGAAAATATGTATTCTAATTATATATATATATATATATTTCAGTTTTATATATATTCCAATTATATATATATATATTAAGTTATATATATTTTATATAAGTTTTATATATATATATATATACATACATGTTAGCGTCTCAATTTTATATATATATATGTATGTATATATTAATGAAATGCATCTCATATACGATATGAAAAATTAAGAAGTTGGAGTAAAAGAATATTTTATTATTATTTTGTCTCAAATTTACATAAGTTAATGTGAGAATTTTGCATATGCATATAAATGAATCTCCAAAAAAGATGATTTTACATATCCATATACATGAACAGCTAAGAATGCTCTTCTAACAACTGACTGAGCGGAAATTTTAAAATCTGTTAACTTGCCACCATAGGTTCGAGTAATGCATAAGTCTAGATAAAATAATGGAAATATGACAGCATAGGAAGAATCAATCAAAATAAATAACTATTTTCTGCATCTCTCGCATATTCAAAACTTGTTTAGAAATTTAACACTTCTCCTTTAATTCCTGCAAAAAAATTTGTCTAGACCAGAGGTTTCTGCATGTATGATCTGTGTAGTTCCCACACAACCCCAGCCCCATTTGCATAGGTATACCATGGAAATTAACGCTTGATTTGTTTTTATAAATAAGACGAGATAAGACAAAATAAAAATTAAAAATTAAAAAAATATTATTATAATATTTTTTTAATATTAGTTTTATTTTAGAATTTGAAAAAGTTGTTTTAGGATTTGAAATAGTTAAATTGTTAATTTTATTTTATATGAAAATGAAAGTAATAATGATGAGATGATATGAGATAGTTTATAAAAACAAATCAGATTGTTGCTTTGATGGTATTAGCTATTTAATTTTTTTATATAAAATAATAATAAATTGGATATATAATTCAATTCAATCAATCAATCGAAAAAGATTTTAATTGTTAGTCAAAGATTATCCGTTTAGATACTTAACCCACATCAACTTATCTCACCTCACCTCATCATTACAAATACGATTGTTGGAATACGAAGGTCTTATACGATTGTTCAACTCAACTTAATTAAGCTCAGTTCAGTTCGATATCCAAATACAAAGGTCCCAAATTTCTTTATGGTTCTTTTGGTAGAAGATCTTATATTAAATGGTAAAATGCATATCACGAGATCCCATATTTTTAAATAATGATCTTGTAGGTTATATCGGCATACATGATATAATATGACCCGGTTGTTGGAATGCTCCCATTTTTTTGAATTTTTTTCACTAATAAAAACCAAGAACCCTAAGATTTCTTTGACATTTTGGTTAATTAATGCTGCGGATCTTTAATGGATTGCATCATATTAGATCAATCTATATAAGTAACCAAATGCAATTGGATATTGACAAATGCGCTTAGAAAATTAATAAGCAAAATCGTGTACATTTAAAAATTATCATGTGCCTCACATGTATTCCCCATCTTATGCCATTGACTTGTAACGAATCAATCAACAATCCCAAAATGTTGGGTGTTAAAACACTTTTTAATAATTATTATTATGATAATCGTATATAAAGAGTTATAATTAAATGATATCTTTTTGATCCAAATACCATCTTGTCTGTTACAATTTCACAATGGATTGGCCACCAAAACTACCCTCGAATTTTATATTAAGTAATTTTTAATTATATAATATAACTCTTTGTACTTGATTTCTATTAATATTATGTTCTATTTTGGAGAGAGAGCAATAAGGCTATATAGCTTTGATTCTTCCAGGTATCACAAAGGATTAGGTACGAAACTTTCAGATCTTTTTCCCTTCAGACACGTATACATGATCAGAAACAAAGACACTATGCTGGTCCAGCTCCAAAATGAAAAGAAAAAAAACCTAAAAGAAGTTGTTTTGCTTTAGAGGTTTTTTGCTTTAGAACTACGGTGGAAAACCGCATAAAATTATATGCTATATATAATTAGCTTGTAGACCCCAAAAAGAAGCTCCTTGTTAGTTATAAGTTGTATGCATGCATGATTTACGCAAACAGATCACGTAGCAACGTCCCCTCCTGATTCGGACACATGTCCACCTCTTCTTCCCAATCCAACTTCGATGTTATCTCGTCGTACTCGGGAACATATTCCTAATACAACAGCCAATTAGAAAACATCAATGAATATCAAGTAATATTTTAAACATTTTAAATTTTAAATTTCATCATTTTTAACGTATTAATGACTTACATGTAAAAAATTGAATTTTTTTATAAATTTTTTTAAAATGTATTACATTTAACATTTTTCATATAAATATATATTAACCTCAAGCAGTCTGAACAATTGATTGGCTGTCGGGGCAGAGACGATGATGCGACGGGCAATGGGTGAAATAAAGCCTTCATCAACGGCCTTATCAATGAAACACAATAAGGAATTGTAGTACCCATCAACATTCAAGAGTCCCACCTGCAAAAAATTATGACCGAATTAATTATTAGAGTACATGAGTATCCAATATAGAAATATATATAATATTATTATATGCTTTTGGCAAACGAATTTTGATAATTAACATTAACGCTATTAATAATCTTTAATTATTTAGTATGTTATCCTTCTCATTGCGTATATAGATCATGAGATCACGGAACTCATGAGAACCTTTCTCCCAGTCAAACGGAGATTCTCCCCCAATCAAACCTATAAAATTATATGGCATGATTACTATTTTTTAAAGTGGATGATCTTATGCTATCTTAAGTACGTGTGAATCAGAATTAAATACCAAATGGCACATGCATTGATTCTTCATTCTTTTTAAAGTTTTTTTTTTTTTTTCCAATTGTTTCTGAAGAATTTCATCAATTAATATGGCAAAAGGAAAGGAGAAGATTTCTATGATATTCTTACGGGTTTGCGGTGAATTCCAAGTTGAGCCCACGTAATGACTTCGAGCAGTTCTTCTAGAGTTCCATATCCACCTGATATTGTCAATAAGCAGAGAAGATGAGTATATTTTAAAATCTGGAAAGGCATGCATGCATATTGCAATTAAAATCTAGTTTATTTTCAGAAATGAGATAAAATTAAAATAAAAAATTATTATAATATATATTTTAATATTATTTTAATTTTATTATTTATAAATTTTAAATTATTTATTTTATTTTATGTGAAAACTTAATAAAATTGTGATGATTATAAAATCAAAGGCTAAAATTCAATCAAATCTGCTGAAACTTTGGATTAAAGGGACAGATTCGTACGTACCGGGGAGGGCAATGAAGGCATCGGCTTGACGAGCCATTTCAGCTTTCCTCTGGTGCATATCAGATACAGCTCTAACTTCGCCGACCGTTTCTCCAGTTATCTGCAACAGTAAAGCTTTCCTGTGTTATTTATGTTATTAACTCAAAATGCTGAACTCCAATAAATGTACAAAAAATATATCAGAAAACATTAACGGCTTGCCAATTGCCATTATATCTGTACTTATTATCTCATAATTGACTAACAAAGGACCAATTTTCACCTGAAGTTTTAGAAAGATTGGTTAGTGAGAACTTAGAAAAAGAAGCAGACTAATTTATTCGTTTCCAAACACGCGCTATAATTTGCAGTTCAATTTTTTTGCCAGAAATGATAAAGAACCATTTTCATTTTCTGTCAAAATTATAGACGAAAGAAACTGCGATGAACGAAGAGATGAGTTGTGGAATTCCTGAAAGTACGTACCTCTCTAGGCATGAGACTCCTTGGAATGACTCTGCCAAAAACCCAACAGCAAGGATCAGTTCCAAACAACATGAATTTCTGAAGCACTAGAAGATTGTGGTGGACCGACGTAGTACTTCTTAGAATTTTGTTTAAACTAACGTTGCCCTAATAATATCTAGTTTTGAGAGGGATCAAAATAAACTGAAAAGCTGGAAAAATAAACTTTATGGGCTCTCTTTACGAAGAAAAGAGCATTTGTTGTGAAATTTTTAATTGAATTTTTTCAAATTTTATTATAATACTAATATTAAAAAATAATATTTTATTTCATTTTCATTACACGTCTCTATCTCATCATTAATCCAAACTGGGCTAATTTGTCTTGAAAATTTCAACGATATGGGCACCACGATCTTTTGAAAAACAAGTTGCTAGTTGTGACTTGCATCATTGAAAAGACAGAAAAAAGAAATAAAATCGTATAAAGCAATGTTCAAAAGTTCACATACTTTCTAGCCATCATGCTTTTTCATCTCGTTCTAACTACGTAAAGGACCGAAAGAGACAACTTTTATCCTAATGATAGCAGCTCACAATGCCTCCTGAATATTAGTTAAAAAAAAAGCACGCACTTTTACAGTATACTCTAAGCCATATAATTAGCAAGCACTTTGTAAATTAGGAGGAGCATACTTTTATTAGACAGTATTTATTATAGCCACGTTCACGGTCCATAAAATATGACCTTTCTGTTCAGAGGACAAAACGTAAAAATGCATGTTCCTTTTATCCGGTCCAGCATTTGATCCCAAGATGTCTGCCTTTGAGTGGATTGATTACCCAATTCATAGAAGTCTTGGAAAACTTGACTAGTTTTAAAACCAAGAAAAGTAATTATGGGGGAGACAAGAGATCGATGCCGGTCTTTTGATCCCATCCCTAGTTCTTAGTACTCGATATATGTTCGAACATCAAGACCAGAGAGAGAAAGAGAGAGAGAGAGAGAGAGAGACGAACCCTAAAACATGACGCCCACCATCATGAACAGCCTGAGAAACAAGACCCATCAATCCCACGCTCCCACCTCCATAGACCAAATCAATCCTTCTCTCCACCTGCAAAATACATCGAAAACCAGACCCATTAACACGCGTCAAAAAACCCATCATTAAAATTAACATTAATTTAAAAACCTTGAGATGATGACGATGATGATAACAATAACAATAATAATAATAACACAAAGACCAGCTGAAAATGAAAACCCCTAAACAGCCTACTAATTGAGTGATGTATATAAATATGTTTCGTGGTACCCCATGAACAAGAATCATGGAGGTTTGGTCATGGAAGCCTGCAGAGGTGCCCAATATTGGAACGCGCTTAAAAGGGTCATGATATCAAGGAAGCACGTTTGGTCCTCCCCGAGAAAAAGCAGGAGAACTAATATTATTTTAACAACATCAGTTGAAAAACTATATTCTTAATTTGCAGAGAGAGAGACAGATCATGCAAGAAGGCTGCTCAACTGACGGGCAGGTTACAGCTAGCGCGCTCTCTCTCTCTCTCTCTCTGTGATCATGCCAAACATAAACCCTAAACCTTCTCCTTATTTCTCAACAATCATAAGCCCACGTTGGTAGCTTGTTTGTTGCAGAGCACTACCACACCGATTTCAGAAGAGAGAAATAATGCAGAGAAGGTGATTAATGGGATGATAATTCTCATCAAATTGACCTTCTTTCGAGGAAGAAAGGTGTCAAATTCATGAAAGAATGCACCTAGAAGAGAGATGTCTCATTGAATCTAATTATTGCGAAAAACAATTAGGTAAGATCAGTACTTCAGATAAAAACCCGGAATAGCATTTCGAATCGATGTTTGAATGTTTTCTTAGACATAGAAGGACCATAAAAGTATATAAATTCAAAATATGTTGAAGATGCAGAGAGTCAAAAACTCCCCCGACATATAATATAACACAGAATTAGAGAGAATGAAAAGTTTAAGGTCAGAAGGACAAAAGCGTAAGGGAGGGGGGGGGGAAAGGGTGGCCTTTAACGTTACCAGTTCCTTCCCAAGTTCAACAGCAGCTTCTTGGTAACTAGCTTTCTTCCCTGAACTGCTCCCGCAGAACACACAAATCCTCTTGAATCTCGACTTTGTCTCTTCCATCTCCCTCTCTCTCTCTCTCTCTCTCGGGATAATGATCTGTCAAAGAGAAGAGGGTTGAGAATGGTCAGAGATTCAGAAGGAAGTGAATATATATATATATATATAAATATATATTATATACTTTTAAATACATAAAAAAATACTTAATATTACACACTTGCCGTGCATTTAATTCTTTATTTTATATATTTAAAATTATAAATATGATGCTCTATTAATTTTAGAGCTGTACTATGTAATTATAAGGTCCTATTTGTATTTTATAAATTCATTTTCCTACTTAATTATAAAATTAATTACAAGTGATGGGGCAGAGATATATTTGGGAAGACAGGTTTGATCCATCGTGTGTACAGGTGGATCATGATTTACACAGGTGACAGGATGTGTTTTAGTCTTGTTGCTATTTTAACTACGGAACATGCTATTGAGACCTATTAATTTGACTCCAGTACGGGATCATTTGTACCGACAACATATGTAAAATAAATCATAAATGCCGCCATAATGAAAAGATCTCAGATTTATTTTCTCATGTGTGGCTTTGAAATCGTTGAGGGATGATTATGATCGTTGCTTCACCACTTTTAAGATTTATAGATTTTAAATTTAAAAAGGTACCTTCTTTGGATATATTAATAAAATTAGAGTTCCCTATTATTTAAAAAATAAAAGTGCGCCTTCATTATATTTATAATTATTTATCATAATTACATATAGGACGCATGCATATTGAAAACTAAGGGCCGGTTTGTTCTGGCCTTTTTAGAATAAAATCAAAAATTTAAAACTTATCTCAAATTCATCATTATATTTTTTTAAATATTCATATAAAATATAATAAAAATTATATTTTTTTCAAATTTTAAAACTATTTTTTTAAATCTACGTACAAAACTAATATTAACAAAATATATTATAATAATATTTTTTTATTTTTTTTATTTTTATCCCATCTCTTAAAACAAACTGGAAGATTTGTAAAATTTAGACTTTGTTAATTTTTACAAACATTATTATCTCATCTCATTTCATTTTACTTCATATTTATTATTTTCTTAAATTTTTATATAAAATAAAATAAATTTTTTAAATTTTACAATAATTTTTTCAAATCTTAAAATAAAATTAATATTAAAAAAATTTATTACATTAATATTTTTTTATTTTTTATTTTTTATTTTATCTTATCTATAAAAACAAATCAGACACTTAAAAAACTTACCCGATGTAATTATTTATTGCATGCATGACACATTTGTATTGAATTTTTTCAACTATAAATAAAAGGAAATTAATTAACATAAAGTCTTGAAGCATTCTCATTTTTTGTTACGACATCTCTAATCATCTGTTTTGTCGAATTTTGATTTGAAAGTTCTTTTAATCAAAAAGAGATTTTACATTAAATTAATATAGTTTAATGTGTGGTACTTTAAATTGTAATCTATTTTTATTATAAAATATATATAAAATATCATATTAAATTATATTAATTTATAAATTTGTTTTTATAAAATCTCTAATAATTATAATGTTGAATATTGCTTATTAAATCTCACATAAAAAAAAAGTAAGTGAGAAATACACTAATAGACCTATAAAAGGGAGCTTAACTTTCTTGATTAATTACACGAGTCAAATGCTTAGTTAGTAACTTTTGACTTTAAGTAAAATTCCTCTGTTGTCCTTTTGTAAAAGGAAGAGAGGTGAAAGTTATAATTTTATTAGTAGAAAAAACTTTGTAGGTGTCGTTGGGGTGAGGAGAAAAATTGTGTGATTGTAACTATTTTTCACATAGTATATTTTCATCTCTGGGTCTGATAGTTTTTCTTCTATTTTGGAAGTTTTCTACGTAAATTATTATGTTGTATTTATTTCTCTATTTTTTTTTTTTGTATTCTATCAAAAGTAAATCCTGATAGGAGGAATTTGAAAAGTCTAGATTCCCAACAAGTGGTATCAGAGCCACTAAGTTCTTTTGACGAGATGGAGTTTTGGTGTGATAGTGTGAATACGTACGGTCTAAAGAGATTCTGTCTAGGAGATTGAAAATTTTAAATGTGTCCATTGTAACCCTCCAATATTTCCTGGGAATTTTGAAGTTTTGTTTAAGGAATATCAGATTTTCTTAAAAACTTACTTAGTGGGTACTATTTATTTCTACGGTAAAATTCATCGAGGCAATGTCAATAATGGAGGTAGAGAAATTTGATGGGAAAATCAATTTTGACTTGTGACAAGTGCAAGTCAGGGATATTTTAATTCTATTAGAATTATACAAGCCGTCGACCAACCCATGAAGTCGATAATTTGTTGGAGGTATGGACAACCTGGGCACACCAAAAAAAGTTGTCAACAGAGGTGGAGCCGATTCGGCAAGTGGCTCCAAGTCAATAAATGGAGATACTGGTATTGATGCTAATGCTGTGTCTTTCTCTATGAAAAAGAGACACGTATATCCTTATGACATGCTGCTAATTCCAAAATTGCCGTGATAGAAGATGTGTTAATGTTAGATATTCTACAAGTTTGTACACGGGCATTGATTTGGCATTGATGCAGGTGTGTGGTGGAAATTCATGTCGATAGCTGGTGAACTTTCAAGAAAACCAAAAGTAAAAGTTGCACCATAATTTTTCAGTAAGATTATTTTCGACATGGGCCGAAGTGAAATGTTTGGAATTGATTTATTATGAGTGAGTATGTTTTTATGGTGAAGCATGATAGCGGAAGCTATAAAAATCTTCATTACGGTGAGTCGTGGCTGTGGGATCAGTCAAAGTCGCAAGGTGTAGATTGTTGAATATTGCTCATTGAGTCCCACATAGGAAATGAGTGAATGAGAAATGTACCAATGGGCCTATAAAAGGGGGCTTAGCCTCCTTGGTTAATTACACCAGTCAGAAGCTTATCTAGTTACTTTTGATTTTAGTAAAATTCTTCTGTTGTCATTTTTTATATGTAAAAAAGAATAAATGTGAAAGTTAAAATTTTACTAGTGAGAAAGTTTTTGTGGAGGTCGTTGAGGTGAGGAAAAAAATTGTGTGATTGTAATAATTTCTCACATATTAGATTTTCTTTTCTAAATCTGGTAGTTGTTCTCCTGTTTTAAAATTTTTTTACGTAAATTATTGTGTTGTGTTTATTTCTTTATTTTTTTAATATTTTATCAAAAATAAATCTTCATAAAAAGAATTTGAGAGGCTTAGATTCTTAAAATATAACACTTCTCTTCTTATTAAGTAGTAGACAAGAAGATTGATTAAAAAAGAAACCGTCATCGAACAATTATATATGGCTGGATATATAACAAATGTCTGGCCTAAATAATATTGTAGATCGAATATTAAATCGTATTCCGAAAACGTATTACTGCAGCTTGAAGTCTCATGTGGCTCTCAAAAGAAAATCAAAAAATAGGTCATGAGACGTAAACAAGATAAAGAAACTGAGCTTCGTATAAGATTTCAAATTGTACAATGTTGGTTAGGCATATTATAAGAAAATTATTTATTTATAATCAGTTAATTATAATAAAATAATTATTTATGATCAAAATAAATCATAAATAATATTTTTATCACAAATAATTAATTATAAAAACATTACAAAAAAAATAATTAAATTTGATTATTTCTATCCTTTTAGATCATCAAATTATTTATATCTAACTATTTTTCTTGTAATAAAATCTATTTTTCTTAAAATAACGTTTCGAAATCCATGTGTTGAAATATAAGTATACGCAACTCATGAATAAGTTTTAACACAAGATCCGGAGTCCCGTCGGCTGGCGGTGGTCCCTGGCCAGCACGCTTGTAATACAGTTTTTTCGTACTTATCAGTCTTAATTATAAATTTTATGTTATGAAATGAATTGTAATTATTTTCTTTCAAAAAAATAATAATAATAAGGAGTTCCGCGGTGATCAGGGGCGGGTCCAAATGTATATTTCGGGGGGTTTAATAGGGTTGTCGTCAATATATTTAAAAAAGGTTTTAAATTTTAAATTTTAAAATTTGCTTGGCCCACTTCAGAGCTCGAAGAATAAAATGATGCCGTATTTTTCGTCTCTAAAAAAGTTTGAGATAGGCTTTTTTGAGATAAATTTAAGACAAAAAAACTTCCATCTCTAAAAATATCTTAAAATAAAAATTAGATTTTTTTAGACGAATTAATTTATCTCAAAAAATCCAATTCTAGGATTTTGTCCACATTACCAATTTTGGGATTTTACTAAAACAAGATGTTATATATGCTTTCATTTCATTATCTTGGGATTTTACTAAAACAAGATGTTATATATGCTTTCATTTCATTATCATTCATATATTCTTGATAGATGGGGGATATATAATGCGAGCTTAATTTACGACCTCGTTTAATTTATACTGATCAGAGACTACACTTTACGCTGTTAATATGCCATTCATTGGGTAATATACACTGTATTTTTCTATTTTAATCTTTTTAAATTAATTAAAATTTGCTACTCATTATCTACATATAACATATTTGATAAGAAAATAAATTTAAAAATTACTTATGGTACATAATGTGAGAATGATGAGTGTAGTTTTTTTTTTAAAATATTATTGAATATATATATATTTGCATAAAAAAATTTAAAATATTATTGAATATATATATATATATATATTTGCATAAAAAAGAGAAAAAAACCAAGTACCTCAACAGACTTTTGAACGTTATTTTGACCAAAACAAGAGATTTTCAAAACCTCACAATCCATTGAAGGAGTTCCCGTTTTGATCATAGCACAAATATGGATGTTCTAAATAAAAATAAAAATATCCATAAATAATAATAATAAAAAAAAATGAATTATCGCCTGAATGTAATTTCCATCAACAATTCCCATATGTCTGGCTCCCGATGGGGGCTACGAAAAGACAATTGATATAAAAATAAAATAAAATAAAATAAAAACACAAAAATTCTACATCGTCCAAACCCCAATCGCCACGATGATAGCTGTTTTGGCCTTGGGAAATGGAAATGGAAACAATACTCTTCTGAGGGTTGATCCGGTATTTGAAGTTGGAGTGACAGACTGAGAAGAGTAATCATTACACTTTTGCTTGGAGTTGTGGACCTTTGACTGCTTCGATGGCCCACCAAACTTTATTTTCTATATTTACTCTTTTAACGTGATTGCATTGCATCACCTGTCGCAAGCAATACCGTAGTAGCTCCCAAGCATGGGCCACCACCTCGGTTTCACTTTTTTATTACAGCTCAGTGTCGACACGATTCAAAACCATGCTAATTTGATTTTGATTCGCCTTTGCGAGTAATGCTATTTTTTTTTAAAATATTTTTACCGTGGAATGGGTAAATATTATGTACTTACTAAAAAAAATATGTGAACTATTATTAAAAATTAATTTTTTTATGAGTCTCAAATATATATTTATTTATTTTTTAAATATTTATACTATATTTACATACTATATATACGATAAAAAATATAATTTATAATTTAGGATTTAAATAATAAGTTATATATTTTAAAAGTTATTTATTATTTAATTAACATGTATTTAAAATATTTTTAAAATTAATTATAATAATTTTAAAAAATATATAATTATCTGCATGAATTATTTTAATAAAAATTTCAACTTAATATTTTTTTTTATAAAAGTTAACTGCCAAATTTTTTTAATTAATTAAAATATTTTTTTATAAAGTTATTAAATATATGTATTTTTTTTAAATGTTCTTAACTATTAATTATTTAAAAATATTTTTTACAATTCAAGACGTAACCATAAACAGATTCTAAATATTCTTTTTTAATTTCGCCGACAGTAGAGGTGGGATCCATAGCTGAGCTTAGTTTCTTTCCTTTGAGGTTGATTTGTGAAGACAACCTAATTTGGCTGAGAGATGGTAGACGACTGTCACGAAAAAGTGTTAACGTGGAAAGGACAAGAACGAGACAGGTGCTCTTGTCAATTGTCATTTCTTCTCAGCGAAAGAGTTATTTCCATTCCTGCAATTCTTCTGAACATTCACTCTATTTTGGGCAGTAGACGTACAATTTTATTATTATTTTTTTTTATAATTTCTTTTATATTTTAAATTTTTTTTTTAGTATTCTTAATCATTAAAAAATTTTATAATTTTTTTCATAATTACTTTTTTAATTATTAAATAAAATTCAAATACAAAAATAATTATAATCCTATCATTTTCTCTCTATTTTTCATTTCTGTCAACGTCAACAACCATCTCCCCATGCTACTGTTAACAGTAATTGGAATGAAGGTAAAATCGACCGAACATCAAAAGGGCGATAGAATGCAATCTTCATAATTACATGTTCCGGTTAGATAATACCCGTTCGTTCATTTATATGGATAGAGGGTGATGAGATCTTGCATCATTTAGAATAAAATTATTATAAATATAAAAAGATTATATATAAAAAAAAATTATAAACTGATATGATTTATTTTTATTTCATTTGTTTAATATATATATATATATATTTTTTCCGTTTCAAGTAGGATACTGTTCTGGTAACCTCTAGTGGAGAAGGCCAACATGCACTCCACTAGACGTCTCGTCTGCCGCCCATCTTTCAACTAGTTGAAGTTTCTACCGTTAGAAGCTGTGCGTGAAACACACGTGTGGAATAGACAGATAAGTGTAGATCCTTTCGTTGCCAACAGAAGCCTCATATGTCTTCACGTGCAGCGTTTATGGGCTATGTGGCATCAATGAATCCAATTAAGATGGATAATATGTCACGCTGACACGTTAAGTTAATACAAATACAATATGATAATAGTGAGTTAAGATTTAGTTTTAAAAGGTTTCGGGTCAAAACGGATTGCTTAACACGATACGATTGCTTAACGAGTTGATAGCGAGTCAACCTGTTTTGACCCGCTATAACACGTTGTGATACGTTAAGAAAGTTAAAATTACAAACATATCCTTACATTTAAAGGTAAAATTGTTAAAATCTTAATTTCAATATTTTTATTATTTATATTATAATTCATACTTATAGTTAATATTATAATTTTTTATAGATATTGTGATTTTAATATTTATATAAAATTATGCTAAATTTAATTAAGTCAAACAGATTAATTTTAAATATATTCAACATATTTACATAAACAGATTGAAACGTATCATATTTTGTCGTATTAATTTATTTCATAATATTCACTAATGGGTCATAACGAGTTGACACGAGACGGCACGTTATGTTAACGGGTCGTGTTAGGATTTGAGATTTTGACACGATAAACTTAACGAGTCGGGTTAGGGTTGACCTATGTATTATAATATACATGTCTTGACACGACACGAATACGACCCGTTGACACGATTTGACACCCCTAAATCCAACTGTGCTGATCTAGTCGCCTTGTGTGGCGCGTGTTTTATACACGTCACTACAATCATGTAATCCACTATTGCAATGTTCTGTTATTTGTACTGTTTGTTTGTTTGTTGTAATTTATATTAAATTTTAAATAATAAAAAAATAATTATTCTTTTTTATAATCTCATTCTTTTTTTAAAGGATGGTTGTGCCAATCTTTTTTCTGTTTTTGAAAAATAATGATGAATGAGATTTGGTTTATTTCTCTATTTTAATAGAGAGTCATATTCTCCAATGATCTGAGATGGAAATCTCTAATAGTATTATCAATTGAGAGAATATAGAAGTTGAAATAATATTCGTAACAAAAATTAATTTGGTTAGTTTGATTTGTAATCTGAGATTGCTCTATATTAGTTGATGACATTTATAACATTGATTTGTTATAATGAAATACAGTATTTTTTATTAAAAAAAGATATCATTAAGTTCATTTATAATAAGAAAAATAATGCAAATCGATTAAAGATTACACGTATTTAGCGGACCACAAAGATCGGGATCTCATTAAATTGGCCAATATGGATGTGGGGTATCAACTCGTCCGGACATCCCTTACAGTAGATGAATTAAAATCATTGGGATGTACGTGACATGTGTTCCCATCTTTATGCCATTTATATATGGGGACGAGCATTGGCATTAATTTGATTAAAATAAATTATTAAATTTGAAAGAATTTTTAATGAATTTATTCATTTTTAAATATAAAAAGAATTTTTTTTAAATTTTTTTCTACAATTTTTTTTTTCTATTTTTAATCAAATATGACTAAATTTTTTTAAAGAATATATAAAAAATATAAATTTAATAATTTATTTTAATGAAACCAATATTAATACTCTAATACTAGCAGTACTACCTACAATCCCCGACCATCTAGTCCTGTGTAACGATATAATAAAACATAAAGGCAAATCTTAGAAATAATAAATTTTTACGTAACTTATAGATCTATTTTCTTTTTATCAAAAGAAATATATAAGAATTGTACATTTCTAAATTACAAATATATTTTCACTTTATTTAAATGGTCCTCGTAAATATTATATCTTATTATTTGATTATTTTGGATTAGAGTTTGAGATTAAATGACATGTAAATAGTAGTTAAATAATTCTTAAATAGTACTAAAATATTTGAATTGAGAAGTTTTATGAAATTTAAGAAAATAATAGAAAAAACTAAATAAATATTTTAAAATAAAAATATTGTTACAATTTTAAAAAATTGAATTATTTATTATATTTTATTTGAAAATCTAAACAAATTATATTGATTAATTAAAAATTAAAAAAAATCTTGATATTCGATTCTTCTTAACTCATTTTTATATATATTTTTATTTTTTATATAAAATATATATCTATTTTTATTTTAATCCTTCTGTTCTCAATTCTAAATCCAAACGAGAACTTAAGATTTCCATGTCTACTTTCATGACGGACGGCCATCTTTTGCCGACAACGTTTATTTATCGTCGACGCGGGTAGTGGAACCGTCTGGAACGTGTATCAATGTATTTGGACTTGGAGGGAAGGACGACGTGGACAGAAATGGAACCGTTGGGAGTTTATCCAGAGGCGTGGGAGCATTTAAAGAGAAACGGCGGAAAAGCGAGGGTTTAGCAGATGGACACACGTGCGACAAGCCGCCGGCGAGGAACGGATTGAGACCCACAGTGTCAGGGAGACAGAGACAGGAACGTTGTGTTTGGTGTTTCTGTTCGGCACGGGCGGGGACGGATTTCAATGAAAAACTCTGACCATATCAATATGTATCATATATTATTATATATTGGTCCCGTGTCAGTGTCAAGACTTCGATATTTATAAAGTGAATTAAAATGAAATAAATTAAGATAAAAATTAAAAATTAAATAAAATATTCTTTTAATAATAATGTTATTTCATATTTAAAATAAATAAATTATTAATTAAATTATTAATTTATTATAATTCTCTAAAAAATTAAAAAAAATAAAATAAAATGAATTAAAATATATATTTTTTATATATAAAACTCCCCCTGAATCTTTAGACCTGACCTCATAGTTGATTGTGACTTTTATAATCAAATATGTATTTTAAATTTATTATTAATTTTATTATAAATTTTATATTTGTTTTAATATAATAAATTTTATTATATTTAAAACACATTTAATCACGTTACATTTGTTTAAAAATAAATTAAAAAAATTTAAGCGTTTATATGGACTATATGTTGGGGGGACGAAATGTAGGATTTATGCCCGTGGTTCGCGGTTCATGTTATTTTCCGAAGGCTTCGTACGGGATGAGGCCTAAATTAGCCCATGTTCAGCGACGATGACTGTCTGACCAATGGAGCCCATCTTCTGTCTAGTTTTATTTTTACAATCTTGAAGCCATATTGATATTCTAAAGCCCAAAGCCCATCCCATCCCAGCCTGCCTAATAAGAACAAATGAAAGTATTTCCCAACCCCCACCACCCTCCGGATCCATCCCAATAGCAATTGGAATTGGATACCTCGATCATTGCCCCCATAATCCGTGGAAATATTATAAAGCATAGCTTCCTCGGATGCAACTATTAAGGACGTGATCATTTTATGTTTTGAGGTTTGAAGGTTAAAAAATTATTTTAATTTTAATTTTTTTAAAAAAATAAAAAAATATTTAATAAATCTATAAAAAATATTTTAATTATTTTTAAAAATTGAAAGTACTTTTTTTAAAAAACACTAAATTGAAGTTTTTATAAAATAAATAAACTCTTATAGATAATTGTATATTTTTAAAAAATTACTGTACTTAACTTTACAAATACTTTAGATACATATTTATTAAATAATAAATAAATTTTAAAATACGAAATTTATTATTTAAATTATAAACTATAGGTCATAAAATTATAGTTTCTAATAACACATGCTGTGTTATTAATTATAGTTTATAATACGCCAATTTGAGTTTTTAATTAAAATATTACTTTTTTACTTTAACTATTAATAACACATGCAGTGTAATTAATAAAATTTTTGATATTCTCAATTTCTATTGTTTGTAAATTAGAAAACATTTGATAAATTATTGTAACTATTCTGACTTAGTTTTGAGACTGTTTTATATTTAATTTTCTTTATCTCTTATATTTAAAATAATTAAATTCCGAAAACTTAAAAAAAATCTTCGTTCTGAGTTTGACTCAAAGCCATTGTCTTAATTTATATATATATATATATATATATATATATCTTTTCAAATGCATTACGATTTCCCCAAAAGTATCTGTTGCCCAGATGACTAACACAAGAGGGGGGGTGAATTGGGTTATATTAAAAAATTAATACTTATAAACTAACTATACAATATAAAATATAACCAAAATATAAAGCAGTAGGAAATATAAAGAGTAGGGTAAGAGAAAGCAAACTCAGTATTTTTACGAGGTTCAGCCCCACTGCCTACGTCCTCGCCTCAAGCTACCCCTTGAGGATTCCCAAATCCACTATTCAATCTCCTTTAGGTGGAGATAGAAACCTATTACACCTTTGAGCAGCACCGCTCCAAAGAATCCGTGTAGAACACCCTCTACACTTCCAATCACCTCACACTTGGTGATTCAACTATTCCCTGTGTAGAACACCTTCTACACACACAAGGGTTATACGCACCCTCTTACTTCCAATCACCTCACACTTGGTGATTTAACTATTCCCCGTGTAGAACACCTTCTACACACACAAGAGTTATACACACCCTCTTACTGATACAAGAATTGATAGTGGGTAGGCTATCAGAAAACACTCCTCAATGAGTGAAATAAGAACAATACAGCACAAACTATATCTCTCTCAACAAGAACAAGAATTAAGGCTCAAAACTTTAGAAAAGAGAGAATGAGAGCTTTGAAAGAATGATGCAAAATTTAGCAATAGATGTGTAAGCTCTTGTTGTGATTTTTACAAAACTCAAGTGAGCTATTTATAGGCAAATGAGTCTTCAATTTCAAATTTGAAAAGATTCCCATGTCCAAGACATCATCATTCACTTTTCAAAAATTTCAAATCAAATCTTTTTACTTTTTGCATGTGACAAAAGGAGCACACTTTACTTTTCAAAAATTTCAAACCTAATATTTTACTTTTTGCATATGACAAAAAGAGCACACTTTACTTTTCAAAATTTTCAAACAAAGACATCTACCTTTTGCATAAGTCAAGAAAAGCATCCACCACTTTTGAAAATATTCAAATAAAACATGCACATGTGAAAGATGACAATCAATCATCTTAATATTTTCAAAGTTCAAACCTTTAATCATATCATGCACATGTGAAAAATGTATTTTAATGCTTTATGATAAAATATTTATTTTGAGCCTTAATCCTAATTTCGAATTTTTAAGAGATTTACAAAATTACTCTATGATTTTAATGTGAACTTATTCCCTTCTTGCTCATGCTTGGTTCCTTGATGTGCTTGATTGTATTGTGTAGACAACTTGAACTTGAGACTCCTTTATTCTTTGAATTCATTTGTTATCATCAAAATCCATGTGTAGATTTACATGAACCTTGAAACCTTGAGTTCAACAATCTCCCCCTTTTTGATGATGACAAATACTTGATAGAACTTGAAACCTGTATGAATACTTAAGCTCCCCCTGAGAATGTGCGTTAGTTTTTTCAAGCAAAAATATAAACATAATTCCAAGTATATATAACAAGTTTAGCAATTTAAACAATGTTAATGTTCTAGTCTAAAACTTCTCCCCCTTTTGGCATCATTAAAAAGGAATCATAATTATCTCAATAAGATATATTCCTACAATAACTAACAGACAAATAAAACGCTGCGTTAGTAGAGACTGTAGAAGTTAGAACCACCCGTGTCCGACAAAACCTGCAAAGGTTGAAGCCGAATTTTATCATCTCGGTGCGGAAGAAGATTTAAATCCGCTTGATGTTATTGACGAATTAGATGTTCCAGAGATTTGAAGTTGAATAATTAAAATTATTCGTGTCCGACAAAGACAGCAAAAGCTGCAGGCTTAGCTCTGGCAATGCGGTGCGGAGCCACGCGTATTTAACAAAACCTGTAAAGGTTGGAGGCCTAGCTCTAGTAGTCGGTGCGAAAGCAGATTTAAATCAATCGCCTGATGTTGTTGACAATTGGGTTTGAAGGCTCTGAGTTTCTATAAAAAAATCATTTTCACCTATCGGATACCAAAAAAAAATATCGCTTATTGACCTAAGTTCTGTTTCTCCATAACGATAGAATGGCCGAACAATTCTCTTCCACTAATGTTCCAGACTTGAATCAGGAACCCTTGACGCATCAACCATCAATCTTCTCTCCTAAGGCCGTCAATGCCATGATAGGAGCAGAGAACCGTTTTTCTAGTAAGACAACTTTTGACAATGTGTGTCCAACATATCTTATATTTCTTTTGACTAATAAGATTTGAAGAGACAATAGTTTGTCTTATTCTTTATGCTATCTCTATAAAATCAGTTTTAAAGTTCATCCGATTTGCATCAAATCTTATTCTCATCTCTATAACTCATCTGCATTCCTTCAATATTCTCGCTTTAAGTTTTCAATTCTTTTCTCAATGGCTCATTATTCTACATCTCAATCTCATGTCCTTTCTGCAGCTACCATTGGCGCCATGTTGCAGCAAGAGAACAATAGTTTGGCTAATAAGCCAGACTCCGATGCTATCTACGACTTGGTGAGTCTCGGTACTCGCTACTCATCCTCTATTGTTGCTTTTTCCCAACGGCTACAAGTCAAAAATCATGAGGTTGAAAAGCTTAAAGAACAAATTGTTGTACTTCAACGAATTGTTCAAGAGTCTCACATAAGGGAAGGAATCGTTCGACAGAAAAATAAACGGTTGAAATCACTATTGGATTCTTCATTCCGCTTGCCAGTTCCCATGGATAGGGAGGACATGATATTGTATGAAGAGAATGAGCGTCTCAAACATGAGGCTAAGAACCTCAAGTTTATGTAGGTCATTTGAGTTAATGGAATAAAAGTATCTAGCAGATATTCATGGCATGCATGCGTAGTCTATCTTTTGATAGGGGTTTTGTAAAAATGTCTGCCAATTGATCGTGTACTAGTGAATTCTAATGCAATATCGCCCTTCTGCACATGATCTCTAAGAAAATGATATCTAATATCAATATGTTTGGTCCGAGATTGTTGTATTGGATTCTTTGAAAGATTTATAGCACTTGTATTATCACATTTGATTGGAATGTGATTGTACATAAGTTTAAAATCCTCAAGTTGTTGTTTCATGTAAAGAACTTGAGCACAACAACTACTCGCAGCAACATATTCTGCCTCAGCAGTAGATAGTGCAATAGAATTTTCTTTTTACTAAATCATGAAACAAGTGCAGGACCTAAGAAAAGACATGTTCTACTAAAACTTTTTCGATCATCTTTGCAACCAGTATAATCGGTACCTGAATAACTAATAAGATCGAAAGAAGTGTGTTTAGGATACCATAACTCTAAGTCAATGGTACTGGCAAAATATCTAAAAAATCTGCTTGACTGCAATCAAATGAGATTGTTTCGGAAATGATTGAAAACGTGCACATAAACATATACTGAACATAATATCAGGTCTACTAGTTATCAAATATAATAAACTACCAATCATACCTCGATATACCTTTGAGTCAATTGATTTACCGGATTCATCTTTATCAAGTTTAGTGGATGAGCTCATTGGTGTTCCAGTTTCCTTAGCACCTTCCATCCCAAACTTCTTCAGCAATTCCTTAATATATTTTGATTGATTGATGAATATTTCACTTTTTGTTTGCTTAATTTGCAATCCGAGAAAGAATGTAAGCTCTCCCATCATACTCATTTCAAATTCTTCCTGCATAGTCTTAGCAAAAACTTGGCACATATTTTCGTTAGTAGCACCGAACATAAATCTGAATCAAAAGAATATCATCATTTTCTAATTTAATGAAAAGAGTTGTATCAATTTTTCTTCTTGAAAAGCCTTTTTCAATCAAGAAACCACTGAGTCTCTCGTACCACGCTCTAGGAGCTTGTTTGAGTCCGTATAGTGCTTTTGTGAGTTTGAAAACATGATTTGGAGAAATATGATTTTCAAAACCTGAAGGTTGCTCAACATATTTTACCTATTCCCACAATCTTCCCTTTCGAGTTGTCTCTAAATGTCATGTGTCCTTCTTCTTTAGATCTAAGATCAAAGAACTTAGTCTCGTCTCCCGTCATGTGTCTTGAACATCCACTATCTAAAAACCATTTATTTTTACATGTAGAATACTTCATGCATACCTACAAAAGCAATTAAAAACAATTCTTGGTACCCAAGTTCTTTGGGTCCTTTATTTATTAGTATTAGAATAAACAAGATTTTTAGGTACCCATATGGCCCTAATAGTCATTGTATGTTTTCTTCTAATAGGACAAGCATGATAATTATGACCATTGCTATTACAAAAATTACAAATAGCATGTGACATATATGAATAACTTGAGTGATTATAATAGTATCCTTTTTTAACAAAATTATTTTTATGAAAAGAATTTTGAATATTGTACTTTGATGTAGAAGGATTATCAAAGAAGTTTTTATAAGATTTGTATTTTTGTTTTGGCATATATCCCAAGCCTGCCTTGTCAAAAACACATCTTTGACTACCAAGAAGTTTTTCAAAATTTCTTTTTCCATTCGTAAAGTTTTCAATAATATTTTCTAAATCAGTTTTCTTTTTCTTCAACTCAAGATTTTCATCTTTCAAAACAATACTTTCTTTTCTTAAAATATCAATTTCGTTTGTTAAAGAAGAATTTTTCTTTTTCAAAGCAGTATACTTGATACCCAATTTTTCAAATTCCTCATATACCTCTTCTAAAACATTTTGCAATTCTTCATATGAAGGATCTTCAATATTATCAAAATTTGTTACCTCAATGTCATCTTTAGCCATAAGACAAAGATTTGCTGATTCTCCATTGCTTGCTTCACTATCTGAGCTACTTGAATCATCATTCCACGTAGCTTTCATTGTTTTTTTGCCTTTGTTTCGATCTTTCTTTAGCAGAGGACAATCTGGCTTGATATGACCAGGTTTATTGCATTTATAACAAATTAAAGTGTCATTTTTACCTGAATCTTTCTTGGAAAACTTATTGAAGGATTTCCTTGGAGGAGTTTTATTTTTCTTTAAGAACCTCTGAATTCTTCTTATTATCATCGCAACTTCTTCATCTTTGTCGTCATTTTCCTCATCTTCATCACTTTCACTTTCATGTGGAACAGCTTTAAGTGCCAAACTCTTCTTTGAATTTCCTTCTTCTTCTCCTCTTTTCAATGTATACTCATGGGTGATAAGTGACCCGATTAGTTCATTCACTTCGAGCTTCTTGAGGTCTCTAGCTTCAAGAATCGCTGTCACTTTTGACTCCCAACGTTTTGGTAGAGAGTTGAGAATTTTTCTTACTATCTCCACTTTGGAATAAACTTTGCCAAGAGCTGTCAAGCTGTTTATGATGTTAGTAAAACGAGTGTGCATACTAGAAATAGATTCATCATCATTCATCTTAAACATCTCATATTCATGAGTAAGAATATAAATTTTTGATTCCTTGACTTGAGAAGTTCCTTCATAAGTAACTTCCAAGTTATCCCAAATTTCCTTTGCTGTAGTGCAAGTCATTACTCTATTAAACTCATTACCATTGAGAGCATTATATAATAAATTCATGGCAGTTAAATTCAAAGTATAAAGTCTATCGTCTTCACGATCAAACTCTTCTTCTTCCTTTTTGACCTTTACTCCATCAACCACTTTTGTTGGAATATAAGGTCCATTTACAATGCATTTCCAGATTTCTCGACCTTGAGACTGAAGGAATATTCTCATTCTAACTTTCCAGAATGAGTAATTGTCTCCGCAAAAGAGTGGAGGCCGACTGCTAGATTGACCTTCACCAAATGAAGCTGCAATGTTAGCCATAAGATCTTAACTCAAAAGATAGTTAATCTTATAACAGAGCTCTAGCTCTGATACCAATTGTTGCCCAGATGACTAACACAAGAGGGGGGGTGAATTGAGTTATATTAAAAAATTAATACTTATAAACTAAATATACAATATAAAATATAACCAAAATATAAAGCAGTAGGAAATATAAAGAGTAGGGTAAGAGAAAGCAAACTCAGTATTTTTACGAGGTTCAGCCCCACTGCCTACGTCCTCGCCTCAAGCTACCCCTTGAGGATTCCCAAATCCACTATTCAATCTCCTTTAGGTGGAGATAGAAACCTATTACACCTTTGAGCAGCACCGCTCCAAAGAATCCGTGTAGAACACCCTCTACACTTCCAATCACCTCACACTTGGTGATTCAACTATTCCCTGTGTAGAACACCTTCTACACACACAAGGGTTATACGCACCCTCTTACTTCCAATCACCTCACACTTGGTGATTTAACTATTCCCCGTGTAGAACACCTTCTACACACACAAGAGTTATACACACCCTCTTACTGATACAAGAATTGATAGTGGGTAGGCTATCAGAAAACACTCCTCAATGAGTGAAATAAGAACAATACAGCACAAACTATATCTCTCTCAACAAGAACAAGAATTAAGGCTCAAAACTTTAGAAAAGAGAGAATGAGAGCTTTGAAAGAATGATGCAAAATTTAGCAATAGATGTGTAAGCTCTTGTTGTGATTTTTACAAAACTCAAGTGAGCTATTTATAGGCAAATGAGTCTTCAATTTCAAATTTGAAAAGATTCCCATGTCCAAGACATCATCATTCACTTTTCAAAAATTTCAAATCAAATCTTTTTACTTTTTGCATGTGACAAAAGGAGCACACTTTACTTTTCAAAAATTTCAAACCTAATATTTTACTTTTTGCATATGACAAAAAGAGCACACTTTACTTTTCAAAATTTTCAAACAAAGACATCTACCTTTTGCATAAGTCAAGAAAAGCATCCACCACTTTTGAAAATATTCAAATAAAACATGCACATGTGAAAGATGACAATCAATCATCTTAATATTTTCAAAGTTCAAACCTTTAATCATATCATGCACATGTGAAAAATGTATTTTAATGCTTTATGATAAAATATTTATTTTGAGCCTTAATCCTAATTTCGAATTTTTAAGAGATTTACAAAATTACTCTATGATTTTAATGTGAACTTATTCCCTTCTTGCTCATGCTTGGTTCCTTGATGTGCTTGATTGTATTGTGTAGACAACTTGAACTTGAGACTCCTTTATTCTTTGAATTCATTTGTTATCATCAAAATCCATGTGTAGATTTACATGAACCTTGAAACCTTGAGTTCAACAGTATCCAACCCCATGTACATGTAATAATGCTCTTACCCTTTTTTGCCTCTTTTAAAATTTTATGGGTTGAACTATGATAGCTTCTGGGTAGGCCTGTTCATTCGGGTTGAGTTGTACCCGACTCAGTATAAAATTTTATTTAATTTTTAGTATTTTTGAAATTTTTTTTTAAAAATAGTTAAGGAAATTTTAAATTCGGATTATGGATTTGAAAATCTAGAATTCGGATGAACACCCCTATTTCTGTTCTGACACTTCTTGCTTCTGAAATAGTTGCAGGAGCTGGCTGCTGTTGTCTAGAAGTGATATTTACCATCGTCTTAGCCTGAGAGAATTTGTATTACAATAGAAGTACTTTCCTTAATACCTCTCCCTAAAGTTTTTGGGGTTCCACTACTAGACATTATGTCTCCGAAAATCGTTCTTAACTCTTGGTCATTTCCAACAACTAGTTGGATATGTCGTGCAGAAATATTTGTCTTATTGTTGGTTCAGGCCGCATTTCCAGCAAGCGTAAGAATCTGAAAAGGTTCAAAAATGACAATAATTAAGAGCTAAATCAAAACCTGATTCAAAACCCCGAAACCTAGGGAAATCAAGAGTATATTTTCAAGAGTAATGACTTCGAGCAGTTCTTCTAGAGTTCCATTTCCACGTGATATTGTCAATAAGCGAAGACAATGAGTATATTTTAAAATCTGGAAAGGCATGCATGCATATTGCAATTAAGACCTAGTTTATTTTTGCAGATGAGATGATATTAAAGTTGAAAATTTAATAAAAAATAAATTTTATAATATATTTATAATATTTTTTTTATTTTAATATTTTAAAAAAATGAAGTCCCAACCAACTATGAGAAATGATACAGTGAATGACCATAAAGTTCAAAGCCTAAAGCCCATGTCTCATGAGCATGAAAATGGACAATCCCATCCCAGCCAGCCTAATAAGAACAAATGGCAGGGAACCAAGTCTTCAATCTCCTTTACTAATAACACTGCCAAAAAGTCGAGATTCAATTCTAGGAATGGCAGGTATGAGAACTGCAAATTCTTCTGAAGATTACTTGGGATTACTTGCTCTAATTGGCAAGTCCAAACTACTTTCATTTCAAAGTATTATTGATAAAGTGAAGAGTAATATGGATAACTAGAAAAATAAGTTCCTAACGAGAGCAAGGAAAGAAGTTCTTCTCAAGTTAGTTATACAAGCTATTCCTATCTATTCAATGTCAATTTTTAAGCTTCCTAAAGGACTATGAAATAAACTTAACAAGTTGATGAAGGCATATTGGTGGGGGTAGATAAATCAAGAAAGGAAACTTAGCTTGTTAAATTGGAATAAATTGGAAAAATAAAACACGGAATGTGGATTAGGGTTCAGGGACTTCAAAAAGTTCAACTTAATCTTATTAGCAAAATAAGGTTAGAAACTAGCAGAATCCCAATTCTTTAGTTGCACAAATCCTACAAATGAAGTATTTTTTTAAAACTGGTTTTTTGAAAGCCAAATTGAAGTTTAAACCATCTTTTATTTGGAAGACTAGTTTATTATCTGGTAGACATATTGTTAAAGAGGGTACAATTTGAAGGATAGAAAATGAAAAATCAGTAAGAATTTGGGCTGACCAGTGGCTGCCTAAACCCTCCTCTTTTCAACCTCAAAGTGGCTATAACCCAATCTTTTCAGAAACAATGGTTGAGGACTTGATTAATCAAGATACAAAGCAATGGAACTTCAATTTGATCAATGCTATATTTTCGAAGAAAGTCTCGGAACTGATCAGAAACATACATCTATTCAGGCAGAAATAAGTGATAAATTAATATGGAGAGGCACATCAATTGAGATTTTCAATGTCAAAAGTGCTCATTATCTACAAGTTGAACTACAAGAGAGGAAAAAAGGGCAAAGCTCAAGAAGTCCATAGAAAATAGAAAGGTGGACTAAACTTTTGACCCTTAATGTTTCTCCAGCCACAAAGAATTTCTTGTGGAGAGCATGCCTCAACATCCTACTTATTAAGGTAAATCTGTGCAGAAAGAGCATATTAACAGATGGCACTCGCTCTTTGCGTCTTAGTGAACTAAAAACAACAGAATACTGATTATGGAAATGTAAAGCTGCAAGTGACATCTTGGAGAGAAGCTCCAGACTCATTTAGAAGAGCAAGGATACATGTCCAAGCATAGAGACATTGATAGAAGATATGTTCAACAGATTGGAAAAATAGAAATGGAAGATATGGCTTTGATCTTGTAGAATATATGGTGGAGAAGGAAACAACATGTTTTTAACAACATTCTAGACGATCCAAATATCATATTTCAGAGAGTTCAGTACATGCAACAAGATATGGAGGGAATACATTGATTGAGTTGAATTATTACATATTTAATACATTTAGAACCAATATATTCTTTGATTATTGTATGATATATTTATTAGTTTAAATAAAAAAATTGGTTATAAGGTGTAAATCAAAGTTGTGATTAAAAGCTCTTAATAGCATGATTTATACTTAATTTTATAACTTGTAATTTATTTGAATTATGTTTCTTCACATGCATGCACATCATTTTCTTGCTATTCTAATTTTCATTTTTATATTTTCTTATATCTTCTTTATTTACGTGGAGATACCGTTGTTTTACCAATTTGCCATTTGGGGTTTGTTTTACCAATTTGCCAAAAGAAGAGGCTGAAAGGTGAACTTCCTATCCCGGATCCTTGTTACCAAGTAAAAGTGATAATAGGATAGGTAGTTGGAGTTTTAATTCAGTGACTTTAGGATGCTTAAGACATGGCTAAAAGATTTTCGTCTTTCTTCCTATGTCTCTTCGTTCTCCATGCCTTGTGTTCCATCGAATGCATTTCTCAACTAATTGAGTATACGGTATGTGTGGATGTCACAGTTGCTATCCATGATTTATGTGCATAATTTTTAAAATCCTATGATAGTTTATTTAATGAATAAATTATTTATTATTATTATTTTATTACTCATTATTTATTATTTTAATTTTTTATTAAATATATTTTAATATTATTAATTATTAAAAAAAATTAAATTTTATTAAGTTATTTATTTAATGATTAAGTAAGAGCAAAATAATAAAAAAAAAACTAAAAAATTAAAAATAATGATAAATGAGATATCTATTATTACTCTTAAAACTATTGCGGACGTGATCATTTTTAGATTCTTGCAATTCTTGTGAGCCGTTAACTCAATGTTCACCGCTCGTGACTCGTCAGCGTTACATTAACGCTGACAACGACACAAGTACGCGCCCCGTTTTGACGTGCAGCTTCCTCCAAATTACAGAACCCATACTTTTTTTTTTTTTGACCAACAGAACGTAATCCATACTCATTCTGGCGCATTTTCAGGGAAGAAATTACTCTAAAGTCTGTTTTTTTTTTTTTTTTTAAATAGTCTCATCTTATTTTTTTATCTCATTAATTATTACTTTTTAAAATTTTTTAAATAATTTAACATTTTCAAATATTAAAAATTATTATTTTTTTATTTCAATACAAAACTAATATTAAAAAAAATATATTATAATAATATATTATTCAATTTTTAATTTTTATCTCATCTTATCTATAAAAATAAACTAAACTTATTATTATCTGAATTTTACTATTAACTAGAATAAAGATTTGTCTTGAGACATTTATTATTATTATATTTATCTCAGATTTTGATAAATTAATTTTTTTAAAATCAAACCAATATTATAACTTGTGGACAAACAAAGATTAATTTTTTGAGTTTTCATCAAGATTACTTTTTTTTTCTTACTTTTACTACTAATAATACATGCATTTTATTAATAAATTTTTTGATATTCTTAATTCTTAGTGTTTGTAAATTAGAAAACAATTGGTAATTTTTTTTAATTATTCTGACTTAGTTAGTTTTGATTCTTTTGAGACTATTTTATAAAGAAAATTAAATATTATAATATTTATTTTATTTTTCTTTATCTCTTTTATTTAAAATAATAAAAGAGTAATATTATATACAAATTTAAATATATAAAATTTCTATATAAATATGAACTCTATTAATAAAAAGTACATTTTTTACACATTTTTATAATAGGATTTACTTTTCTATTTTTCTTTTTATAAAGAATTTGCACAATGCTATGCATTTAAGACTTAGGCTTAGTTTAAATTCGAAAATAAGATGAGTTGAGATGAGTTTAGTTTATTTTTTAATATTATTATTATTTTAAAATTTGAAAAAAGTGTATTGAAATTTAAAAAATATGTATTAGAATTTAAAAAATGTATATAGAAATTTGTGTTTTGTATAAAAAATTATAAAAATATAATGATGAAATAGAAATGAGTTGAAATGAGTTCACTTCTAAATCCAAACGAGACCTTAATATATATATATATATATATATATATATATATTAAAAAATTGGACAATTATCCGGTAGGCTGAGAACTTAGAAGCTGCTTAATTGTTGTCCATCCACCGTACCATCAAACTCACATGCTTCTTCCACGGGCCAACATGCTATATCCAGCTAATCACATGGATTCATGTGTAATTATTGGGTTTGTGTTTGCTTGGAATGTCTGGTTGAGATGGATACTTCACGTTTTTTGAGAAACGACTGACTAAACTAATTAAGAGCAACGACTGACTAAACTAATTATTGTGTAAATTGGTCTTGAATCCATTTTTCTTTTTAACTACCTAAAGTTTATAAACTTGACTGACCTTTCTCTTTTTCCATATAAAAATTTGAATCAGATATAAAATTATCAATATAAAAATAGCACATAATAGTATATCAACATTTGATTATCTTAGTGAAGAGGATTAATTCGGAAAATAAATATTTGTAAAAGAAAAATTTTAAACATAAGCCTACACCACATGTTACACTTCTTAAAAACAACTAATGATATATGCAATCTTCTTACATGCAAAATGGCATCTTTTCAGTTAGAAAAATGCTAAGTTGTTCCCAAGTTGTCGCTCAAGTTGGTTGTTTGTTTGTTTGTTTTTTGTTTTTTGTTTTTTCAAGTATGTGTATATTATATATATATATAATTATTTATATATAATATATTAAAAAATTAATATATTTTTGTGTTTTTTTTTTTTTGACAAATACAAAAATTCAAAATTACCAAAATGTACTCAAAGCGGCTTAAGGAACAGAAAGTAGAAAAATTATAGCTCGCCATCTCAAGCACTACTCCAGAAAGTATATCATATTAAGCCTAAAATGGCTTACAGTCTACGGCCACACTCCTACACTCAAACAGAGAAACCAAAAAAATGAGAACCCATTTGCTTCTTTCTCTCGTCTCTGCCTTATCTCTTTACTTGTTTGCTTCATCTTCAACATCTGAAACTGCCAAGACCCCCACTATCACCATCCCTCTCTCTCCATTGTTCACCAAACACCCATCCTCAGATCCAATCAACACCCTCAATTCTCTTGCCTCTGCTTCTCTAACCAGAGCTCGCCATCTCAAGAGTCCTAAATCCCCTTCTCCTCTCCCCACAATACAAGTCTTCCCACACGGCTATGGAGCCTATTCCATATCACTCAGCTTTGGTACACCACCGCAAACCTTATCTTTTCTATTGGACACAGGCAGTAGCCTCACCTGGTTCCCCTGCACCTCACGCTATCTCTGCGCCAACTGCGCCTCCCCTCGCGTCGACCCGGCAAAAGTCCTCAAATTCATTCCTAAACTATCATCCTCTTCAAAGATTCTGGGTTGCAAAAACCCCAAATGCGCCTCGTTTTTTGGCCCAGATGTCCAATCTCGATGCCAAGACTGCAGTCCGGCTTCACAAAACTGCTCTCAGAGTTGCCCTCCGTACGTTATTCAATACGGTTTAGGGTCAACCGCCGGATTACTTCTTTCGGAGGCACTGGATTTTCCCGAGAAAACTTTCCCCAATTTTCTTGTCGGATGCTCGATTTTCTCAACCGGCCAACCCGCCGGCATTGCCGGTTTTGGTCGTAGTTCCGAATCGTTGCCCTCACAATTGGGTTTCAGTAGATTCTCCTACTGTCTGCTGTCCCGCCGATTCGACGACACCATAGAGAGCAGCGACCTTGTTTTGTATGGTGGATCCGGTTCGAGCAAGACCCCCGGCCTTAGCTACACGCCGTTCCGCAAAAACCCAGTTTCCAACGACACTGCATTCCGAGAATTCTATTACGTAACCCTTCATAAAGTTATCGTTGGCGACAGGACCGTGAAGATCCCGTACAAATTTCTGGTGCCCGGAGCTGACGGTCACGGCGGGACGATAGTGGACTCGGGAACGACCGTCACCTTCATGGAAAGGCCGATCTACGACGCTGTGGCGAAGGAGTTTGAAACTCAGATGGCTAACTATACTAGAGCTGTTGACATCGAAAGCAAGTCCGGTTTAGGGCCGTGTTTCAATATTGGGGGTAAGAAAAAGGTAATTATTCCGGATTTAACGTTTCAATTCAAGGGTGGTGCGAAGTTGACCTTTCCTGTTGCCAATTATTTTGCGTTTGTTCGTGATTCGAGCGTCGTCTGCCTGATCATTATCACCGACGACGTGCTCGGTTCGGGCCCCAGTGCCGGGCCTGCCATTATATTTGGTAGTTTTCAGCAGCAGAACTTGTTCGTGGAATATGATCTGGAAAATGAGAGGCTTGGCTTCCGGCAACAAAGTTGCAAGAAGTGAGCTGGCGCAACAACAGAACAACTATAATAATAAAGAAGTGCTTCCAAAAAAAAGGTAGTGGTAGAGTTGCATTATTAGATGGGCCTGATCAGTATGTTCATGATGCTCTGCGAATTTTAAACAGTTGTCGGGGTGACGGCGGCGGTGAAATTACGGTGAACGTTCAAAGCTCGCGGCTGAATTGTCAGTTAAATTAAGATTTGCCCATTTAATTTTCTAGAGTATAAGGAATAACGAGTAGACGGAAGTGTAATAATACTAGAGGCTATCCTCATAATGTTCCAAATATATATATTTTTTTATTGTCAAACAATTATTTAGTGGAAATATCGATGTTGGATGCTTTTAACTTTGGAGATGCAATAAAGAGAAATTCGTAATTTTCCTTTGGAAATGGCAAGTTTATGTGAGAAAAAACATCATTTTGGTATTGTTTTGTAATTTTAAAAAGTTCTAAAGATAAAATTACCTAGGCCTGTATGTATAGCACTCTAATGAACTCCAAATGGGATGTCCTTAAAACACAATTTTTTTTGGGCTACAGTGTATTCTGTTCTCTTCTTGTTTGTAGGTAAGCTCCTTTAAAACCCATAGTTCAATTACGCTTTGCCCATGATGGCTTGAAAAGTCACCAACAAACCCAGGAGACATGATGTTTATTGCCATTGAATCAATCGTGTCGACAGTTACAGTTTGGTGGAAATAGTGGCAAAGTTTTTACACGATTATAATGAGCATACAGTTTATTGGATCACCTTTGTCTCCGATTACTCTCGATCGAGTTACATTGAACGACAAAGGTTTAAGAAACAAGACTATGTGCTAGCTTTAACCATGTACAGTAGAAACTAGAAAGACTACAGTGTTGGACTTGACCATCTATCTACATGATTTATTGTGCATGGATTAAGACATTAGACAGCTCATGGTTCTACTATTTCCACGTGCGTTCCACAAATAATTCATTCATTAGTGTTTCAAGAAAGTGTCCGAACTCAACTTTAAGACCTTAAATACACCTTCAAGGTTCCGTTTGTATTCGAAAATGAATTCAATTATTCATTTTATCATTATATTTATATAATTTTAATATAATTTTTTATATAAAACACAAATTCTTATACATCTTTTTTAAATCCTAACACACATTTTTTAAATATCAAAATAATAATAATATTAAAAAGTAAATTAAACTCATCTCAACTCATCTCATCTCCAAATTCAAGCGAGACTAAATATATTCGTGAAAACTTTAATATAATCACCGATATCCGATAAGAGTTAAGACAGTACTGAAACTTATTCCATCTTTTTCGTCTTTTCAAAACAATTAGCATAGAACCAATCATGGGATGAGCACATGTTGATCTTGGTCGCACCAACGAGAAAGCTTGATGATCAAGGAGTACGACTGGGTGAAACTCTTATCCCATTGGCTTCTTTTAATAATATTTTTATACCATGTGTATACAAAATATATACCAACGTACAAATAATATTATTGTAAGTTGACTTAAACCAACCAAAAATATAGACGTGGGTCGTCTTCGGTACTCAAAAGTGAAGAAGGGGAACAAAGAAGGACCAATGGAGCTTTCGGTGTTTTTGTACGAGGGAGCTGGAGCTTTAATTTACAGCCATATTTTCTTCATCCGCCAACTGTCGAATCCACTTTCACATTAATTAGTTAGTCCCTGAGGATAACGTGAGGATCTTTAGACTTTCCAACAGCATTTGGTCTCACAAGTCAGAAAAAGAAAACCTTGATAGAGAAGGAATAACTTAATTAACAGAAGGATTCGTTGGTGAGGAGAAAATGTTGTGGCGTGATATTTAGAAATATTAATTGAAAGTAGTTCTATATTCTTAACTCAAATTGATGTATTGAATTTTGATACGATAAGTTAGACTGTAAAATATATAAAGACTTGTTAATTCATATATTTATTTTTATAAAATTTAACATTTCTATCTTAAATGAGATGAATAGAAGAGGATAAATAAAATGAGTAAAGCGGCATTAAAATTAAATTTGAAGAGTATTTAGAATCTCTACTAACAACCCATCATTAGATGAGAAAAGTCGTTTATAGTATTTTACTTTAATCTCAAGTTATTATTATTAATATTACTACTATTATTATTATTATTATTTCTTTCTTTCCAAATTAAACGTTGAAAATACCCTACATCGTGGGGGTGGCCACTGTCGCTTTGTCTTGTTTAGGATATAATTGGAGACAGTTGTTGCTGTTGTTTTTTTTTTTTTTTTTTTTGCTACAAATTAAAGAGTCGTTGTAATTTAAGATGTAAAATATTAATAAATTATTCTTATGTTATGATTATTGACTTTGAAACGTATCCAACAAGTCACGACTTATAGTCTCCTTTTTTTTTCCTTTTTTTTTTTATAATGAAACGAACGAAGTAAATTAAATGCGACTGCAGTCGCTCCCTGTCCCACCACTAAAATTATGTGAATAATCTCACCACTATTATTTTAAATCCTGCATAGTGACTTGCATAATGACTTGTATAGTAACTTGCATAGTAATTTCAAAACCTATAAATAGGAGCTTCAATTGTAATGAAATTCATAAGAAAATATAGAGAGAGAAAGAAAGTTTCAGTTCTTAAGAGTTTCAGAGAGAGTTTCTTATTTCTCTTTTACAATAGTAGTTGCTTTTTTTAGTTTTATAACACGTTATCAGTACGACGGTTCTACCAATTCTGAAGCTAGTGGCTTTATTCCTCTGTAAGTTTTTCAATATATTATTTGCAGTCTTTAATATATTTTATTGATGATTATCTGTGTGAATTTATAAATATATTTTCTGAGATACACATATTTATTTCATTATTTATATGTGTATAAAATGGCAAATCTTACAAATTGGAATTTGTTGCTCTTGACATATTTAGGAAAAATTATTTATCCTAGATACTTGATGCTGAAATTCATCTTGATGCAATGAACCTGGGAGAAACTATTAAAGAAGGAAATCAAGCGTCCCTGCAGGACCGTGCTAAAGCAATAATTTTCCTTCGCCACCATCTTCATGAAGAATTGAAAACTGAATATCTTACAGTAAAAGATCCCTATATTTTGTGGAACAGTTTAAAGGAGAGGTATGAACACCAGAAAACTGTCATCCTCCCAAGAGCTCGTTTTCAATGGTTGCACCTGAGCTTGCAAGATTATAAAAGTGTTAGTGAGTATAATTCCGTACTTTTTAAAATAAGCTCAGTACTAAAATTATGCGGTGAGAAAATCACCGATGATGATATGCTAAAGAAGACTTATATTACATTTCATGCCTCGAATGTGCTCCTGCAGCAGCAGTATCGAGAGAGAAAGTTCAAGAAATATTCTGAACTTATATCATGTCTTCTAGTAGCTGAGCAGAACAATGAGCTCTTATTAGAAAACCACCAGTCACGCCATACTGGCTCAATATCATTTCCTGAAATGAATGGTAATAGGTTTGCATCATTCCTAGAAGTGAATGGTGCATCCTTTAGAAGAAATCGGGGGCGTGGACGTGGTAGGAGAAATTATAGAAATGTTGGTCCCAGAAGTGACAACATTAAAAGGGATAATAATATACCATATCACCAGAAGTGGTACAATTCAGAAAGGGGTAAAAATTCTCAGAATAATTTTTCAAAGAAAAGTGAAGAGGTGTGCCATAGATGTGGAATGACTGAATATTGGTCACGTACTTGTCGTACGGCCAGGCACTTAACTGATTTATATCAAGCTTCTATTAAAGGAAAGAATAAAGTGCATGAAACAAATTTAATAGAACCATCAGATGATTTATTAGATTCAGTAGATATAGACGTTACTCATCTTGATGTCTCTGATTTCTTTAATCATCCTGAAGGTAGTATTGAACACTTAATTAGAGATGGAAGTGTTCCACTCAACTAATGTATTTTCTTTTTATCTGTAATAAAAGTTTTGTTTATTTTGTAGAATCATGGATCACATTGATGAGTTTTTTATCTCTGAGTTGAATGATAAAGATATATGTCTGGCTGACAGTGCTACAACTCACACAATTCTCAAAGAAAAGAAATATTTTCAAAATCTAACACTAAGTAAAACCTATGTCCATACCATATCAGGTTCATCAGATTTAATTGAGGGCTCCGGAAGAGCTTATATTGTGTTGCCTAATGGCACCAAATTTTGTATTGATGATGCTCTATTCTCTTCACAATCCAGAAGAAATTTATTGAGTTTCAAAGATATACGTCGTAATGACTATCATATTGAAACGATCAATGAAGGCAGTAAAGAGTATTGTTGAACCCAAGGTTTCAAGTCTCGTATTTACGTATAAATTTTGATGATAACAAATAATATTGAAAACTCAAGCTCAAGTTGTCTATGCATGAAGGGAGCTAAACACATCAAGAAATCAAGCATGAGCAAGAAAGATATCAAGTCTACAAATGAAGCTCATAGATTATTTTTGTACATCTCTTGATAAAATTAGAAATTGGATTAAGGCTCCAAATTACTCTTTTTTCTCATAAAACATCAAATTACTTTTTCCACATATGCAAGACATTTTTAAATGTCTTAGTTTTGAAAATTATGTTTTTCACATGTGCATAACACCATCAAACAAAATAATTTCGAAAATTATATTTTTTTTTAAAAACTTGATTTTATAAGATGATTGATTATCATATTTGACATGTGCATATTTTGTTTGAAAGTCTTGAAGGGAGGTGGTGTGTTTTTTTGACTAATGCAAAAGGTAGATGATTTTGTTTGAGAATCTTAAAGGGTGGTTGTGTGTTTTTTTTGACAAATATAAAAGATAGATGATTTGTTTGAAAATCTTAAAGGGTGGTTGTGTGTTTTTTTGACATATGCAAAAAGAAGATGATTTGGTTTGAAAAATAAATCATGCTCATTTTGTCTTGTATGAAAAGCAAAAGATTAGGTTTGATTTCTTTGAAAAATGAATGGAGTTGTCTTTGACAAATGCAAAAAGGAAATGTTTTTATTTGAATTTTTTGAAAAGTGAATAGTGCTCTTATTTGACATGGGAATCTTTTCAAATTTGAAATTGAAGACTCATTTACCTATAAATAGCTCACTTGAGTTTTGCAAAAATCACAACAAGAGCTTACACATCTATTGCTAAATTTTGCATCATTCTTTCAAAGCTCTCATTCTCTCTTTTCTAAAGTTTTGAGCCTTAATTCTTGTTCTTGTTGAGAGAGATATAGTTTGTGCTGTATTGTTCTTATTTCACTCATTGAGGAGTGTTTTCTGATAGCCTACCCACTATCAATTCTTGTATCAGTAAGAGGGTGTGTATAACCCTTGTGTGTGTAGAAGGTGTTCTACACGGGGAATAGTTAAATCACCAAGTGTGAGGTGATTGGAAGTAAGAGGGTGCGTATAACCCTTGTGTGTGTAGAAGGTGTTCTACACAGGGAATAGTTGAATCACCAAGTGTGAGGTGATTGGAAGTGTAGAGGGTGTTCTACACGGATTCTTTGGAGCGGTGCTGCTCAAAGGTGTAATAGGTTTCTATCTCCACCTAAAGGAGATTGAATAGTGGATTTGGGAATCCTCAAGGGGTAGCTTGAGGCGAGGACGTAGGCAGTGGGGCTGAACCTCGTAAAAATACTGAGTTTGCTTTCTCTTACCCTACTCTTTATATTTCCTACTACTTTATATTTTGGTTATATTTTATATTGTATATTTAGTTTATAAGTATTAATTTTTTAATATAACCCAATTCACCCCCCCTCTTGTGTTAGTCATCTGGGCAACAATTGGTATCAGAGCTAGTTGACCTGTACTGTTCATACAGGCAGATCACTCATGGGAACTCTCGCTTGTGACTGTGTCACCGAAGCAAGACTCTCCGACCATGGGTGACGGTGCACCGGTAGAGACGGTGGCCGGCTAGTCTGGTAGGTACAGTTGTTAGGTGACATAGGTGCGGCCTATGATCAGTAACAATTGGTATCAGAGCTAGAGCTCTGTTATAAGATTAACTATCTTTTGAGTTAAGATCTTATGGCTAACATTGCAGCTTCATTTGGTGAAGGTCAATCTAGCAGTCGGCCTCCACTCTTTTGCGGAGACAATTACTCATTCTGGAAAGTTAGAATGAGAATATTCCTTCAGTCTCAAGGCCGAGAAATCTGGAAATGCATTGTAAATGGACCTTATATTCCAACAAAAGTGGTTGATGGAGTAAAGGTCAAAAAGGAAGAAGAAGAGTTTGATCGTGAAGACGATAGACTTTATACTTTGAATTTAACTGCTATGAATTTATTATATAATGCTCTTAATGGTAATGAGTTTAATAGAGTAATGACTTGCACTACAGCAAAGGAAATTTGGGATAACTTGGAAGTTACTTATGAAGGAACTTCTCAAGTCAAGGAATCAAAAATTTATATTCTTACTCATGAATATGAAATGTTTAAGATGAATGATGATGAATCTATTTCTAGTATGCACACTCGTTTTACTAACATCGTAAACAACTTGACAGCTCTTGGCAAAGTTTATTCCAAAGTGGAGATAGTAAGAAAAATTCTCAACTCTCTACCAAAACGTTGGGAGTCAAAAGTGACAGCGATTCTTGAAGCTAGAGACCTCAAGAAGCTCGAAGTGAATGAACTCATCGGGTCACTTATCACCCATGAGTACACATTGAAAAGAGGAGAAGAAGAAGGAAATTCAAAGAAGAGTTTGGCACTTAAAGCTGTTCCACATGAAAGTGAAAGTGATGAAGATGAGGAAAATGACGACAAAGATGAAGAAGTTGCGATGATAATAAGAAGAATTCAGAGGTTCTTAAAGAAAAATAAAACTCCTCCAAGGAAATCCTTCAATAAGTTTTCCAAGAAAGATTCAGGTAAAAATGACACTTTAATTTGTTATAAATGCAATAAACCTGGTCATATCAAGCCAGATTGTCCTCTGCTAAAGAAAGATCGAAACAAAGGCAAAAGAGCAAAGAAAGTTACGTGGAATGATGATTCAAGTAGCTCAGATAGTGAAGCAAGCAATGGAGAATCAGCAAATCTTTGTCTTATGGCTAAAGATGACATTGAGGTAACAAATTTTGATAATATTAAAGATCATTCATATGAAGAATTGCAAAATGTTTTAGAAGAGGTATATGAGGAATTTGAAAAATTGGGTATCAAGTATACTGCTTTGAAAAAGAAAAATTCTTCTTTAACAAACGAAATTGATATTTTAAGAAAAGAAAGTATTGTTTTGAAAGATGAAAATCTTGAGTTGAAGAAAAAGAAAACTGATTTAGAAAATATTATTGAAAACTTTACGAATGGAAAAAGAAATTTTGAAAAACTTCTTGGTAGTCAAAGATGTGTTTTTGACAAGACAGGCTTGGGATACATGCCAAAACAAAAATACAAATCTTATAAAAACTTCTTTGATAATCCTTCTACATCAAAGTCCAATATTCAAAATTCTTTTCATAAAAATAATTTTGTTAAAAAAGGATACTATTATAATCACTCAAGTTATTCATATATGTCACATGCTATTTGCAATTTTTGTAATAGCAATGGTCATAATTATTTTGCTTGTCCTATTAGAAGAAAACATACAATGACTATTAGGGCCATATGGGTACCTAAAAATTTTATTTATTCTAATACTAATAAATAAAGGACCCAAAGAACTTGGGTACCAAGAATTTTTTTTAATTGCTTTTGTAGGTATGCATGAAGTCGTCTACAGGTAAAAGTAAATGGTTTTTAGACAACGGATGCTCAAGATACATGACATGAGACAAAACTAAATTCATTGACTTCACTTCTAAAGAAGAAGGATGCATGATATTTGGAGACAATTCAAAAGGGAAGATCGTGGAAATAGAAAGAAAGATTATCAAGACTTAGTACAAGATGCAACCAAACAGTGAAAATATGTGAAAGATCATCCAGTAGAACAAATTCTAGGAGAACCTTCACGATATGTAAGTACTTGATCGTCTCTTAAAAATATTTATAATCATACTGTTTTTCTATCTCAAATTAAATCCAAAATATTGATTAAGTACTTATTGATAAATCATGGATTCTAGTTATGCAATAAGAGTTAAATAAATTTGAAAGAAATAATGTATGGACATTTGTTCCTAGACCTAAAAATTATGCTGTTATTGGAACAAAATGGGTTTTTAGAAATAAGAAAGATGAGTCTAAAATCATCACTAGAAACAAGGCTCGACTTGTAGCCCAAGGTTTCAATCAAGAGGAAGGAATCGATTATGATGAGACATATGCACCAGTCACAAGATTAGAAGTTATTCGAATGCTACTTGCATATGCTTGTTATAAAGATTTCAAATTTTTTCAAATGGTTGTTAAAAGTGTTTTCTTAAATAGTTTTTTTTAAAAGGTTTTTCAAGAGGAAAGATCGATATAACTCTTTTAATCAAATATGAATAGAATGATATTCTTCTAGTTCAAATTTATGTAGATGATATAATATTTGGTGCTACTAATGAAAATATGTGTCAAGATTTTGCTAAGAATATGCAGAAAGAATTTGAAATGAGCATAATGGGAGAACTTAATTTCTTTCTCGGATTGCAAATCAAGTAATTGGAACATCAATGAGTCCAACCACTAAACTTGATAAAGATGAAAGCGGTAAACCAGTTGACTCAAAGGTATATCGAGGTATGATTGGTAGTTTATTATATTTGATAACTAGTAGACTTGATATTATGTTCAATGTATGTTTATGTGCACGTTTTCAATCATTTCCGAAACAATCTCATTTGATTGCAGTCAAGCGGATTTTTAGATATTTTGCCAGTACCATTGACTTAGAGTTATGGTATCCTAAACACACTTCTTTCGATCTTATTAGTTATTCAGGTACCGATTATACTAGTTGCAAAGATGATCGAAAAAGTTTTAGTAGAACATGTCATTTCTTAGGTCATGCACTAGTTTCCTGGTTTAGTAAAAAACAAAATTCTGTTGCACTATCTACTGCTGAGGCAGAATATGTTGCTGCGGGTAGTTGTTGTGCCCAAGTTCTTTACATGAAGCAACAACTTGAGGATTTTAAACGTATGTACAATCACATTCCAATCAAATGTGATAATACAAGTGCTATAAATCTTTCAAAGAATCCAATACAACAATCTCGGACCAATGTGCAGAAGGGCGATATTGCATTAGAATTCACTAGTACACATGATCATTTGGCAGACATTTTTACAAAACCCCTACCAGAAGATAGACTACGCATGATTAGAAGAGAAATAGGAATTATGCATGCCATCAATATCTGCTAGATACTTTTATTCCATTAACTCAAATGACCTACAGAAACTTGAGACGTTTAGCCTCATCATTCAAATGCATTTGCTCCTCATAAATCATCATGCCATCCTTATCTAAAGGATTAGGCAATCGAAATGCAGAGGCAAGTAAGGATTTTAAATCCTTATTCTGTTGTTTTAAGTCTACTATTTTTTTGTTAGACTCTTGAACAAGTCGTTGAAGAATATCGATCTTCTCATTAAGCTTCTCTATCTCGCGGGTTTTGGACTGCAACCGAGCGGAAAAAGAAACTATGGAAGATGAGTATCGAGTCCCGAGACCCACAAGCTCGTAAATGGCGTCATGATCTGATTTATTAGCTAAATCAGTCTCTTGTTGCTTCATGGCACCCACGACAGATGCAGAAATAGATTGAGACTGAGGTGAAGGATACCTCAAATCTTGATCAAGAGAATCACTGAAGGGAAATCTACGAGCCATTGAAAATTTGTAAAGTGAGAATGAAGATGAACTACAACAATGAGAAGAAGATTTGATGCGGATTAGATAAAGCTAAGGATTGCTTTTATAAAGATGGAAATAAGTAAAAGACAAACTGACATCTCTTCAAATCTTACTTAGTCAAGCTTACAAGATATGCCGGATGCATATTGTCAAAAGTTACCGAACTAAGCTAGCGAGATTAATTATAATTGTCCCTGTTTCTCTCGTGAAACGCTGCCATTATCTGCTAATGTTGACTCTGTGCTTGAACTCTTACTCGTTCCGATTCCTCTATTTGAAGTTTCAGAATACGAGCCAATTCCGTCAAATCTTTATTTTCTTGCTTTAACCTCTTATTCTTTCTGCCTTTATTTACAAGCTTTTGATGCAGAATAGATATTTGATTGTTAAGTCGATCAACCTCATTTGCCCTCGCTAGTAATCTCCGAGACATGGTCGTAACAGAGGCAGCATATTGAGCACTGAGAGTTCTTGATGCTGCAACAACCTCAGAATCAGTTCTATTTGAAAAATGCATCTCTGCTTCTATCATGGTATTGACAACCTCATGAGATAAAATGACTGGTTGAGACGGTTCCTGATTCAAATCCGGAAGATTATTAGATGAAATTTTCTCCGCCATTCTATCGTTTTGAATAAACAGAAACCGGATCAATGAGTGGGGTGAAAATTTATTTCAGTATCCAACAGGTGAAAACGGTCTTTTAAACGACAACTTTCAAATCTCGATAATATTTAATTTTTCAACAATATCACGCGGATTTGAATCTGCTTTCGCACCGACTGCTAGAGCTAGGCCACCTTTGCAGGTTTTATCAGACACGCGTGGCTCCGCACCGAACTGTCAGAGTTAGACTTCCAACATTTGCAGGTTTTGTCGGACATGCATGGCTCTGCACCGCATTGCCAGAGCTAGGTTTGCAGCTTTTGCTGTCTTTGTCGGACACGGATAATTTTAATTATTCAACTTCAAATCTCTGGAATATCTAATTCGTCAATAACATCAAGCGGATTTAAATCTTCTTCCGCACCGAGATGATAAAATTCGGCTTCAACCTTTGCAGGTTTTGTCGGGCACGGGTGGTTCCAACTTCTACTCTCTAACGTACCGTTTTATTTGATTATTGCTTATTACGAAAAAAAAAAAAAAAAAAATCTTATTGAAACCAATTACGGTTCCTTTTTAATGATGCCAAAAGGGGGAGAAGTCTTATACTAGTATTATACTACCCTGTTATATATGCTAGAATCATGTTTATATTTTTCTTGAAATACTAACGCATATTTTCAGGGGGAGCTTAAGTATTACTGCAGGTCGCAGATTTCTACTAAGTATTTGTCATCATCAAAAAGGGGGAGATTGTTGAACCCAAGGTTTCAAGTCTCGTATTTACGTATAAATTTTGATGATAACAAATAATATTGAAAACTCAAGCTCAAGTTGTCTATGCATGAAGGGAGCTAAACACATCAAGAAATCAAGCATGAGCAAGAAAGATATCAAGTCTACAAATGAAGCTCATAGATTATTTTTGTACATCTCTTGATAAAATTAGAAATTGGATTAAGGCTCCAAATTACTCTTTTTTCTCATAAAACATCAAATTACTTTTTCCACATATGCAAGACATTTTTAAATGTCTTAGTTTTGAAAATTATGTTTTTCACATGTGCATAACACCATCAAACAAAATAATTTCGAAAATTATATTTTTTTATAAAAACTTGATTTTATAAGATGATTGATTATCATATTTGACATGTGCATATTTTGTTTGAAAGTCTTGAAGGGAGGTGGTGTGTTTTTTTGACTAATGCAAAAGGTAGATGATTTTGTTTGAGAATCTTAAAGGGTGGTTGTGTGTTTTTTTGACAAATATAAAAGATAGATGATTTGTTTGAAAATCTTAAAGGGTGGTTGTGTGTTTTTTTGACATATGCAAAAAGAAGATGATTTGGTTTGAAAAATAAATCATGCTCATTTTGTCTTGTATGAAAAGCAAAAGATTAGGTTTGATTTCTTTGAAAAATGAATGGAGTTGTCTTTGACAAATGCAAAAAGGAAATGTTTTTATTTGAATTTTTTGAAAAGTGAATAGTGCTCTTATTTGACATGGGAATCTTTTCAAATTTGAAATTGAAGACTCATTTACCTATAAATAGCTCACTTGAGTTTTGCAAAAATCACAACAAGAGCTTACACATCTATTGCTAAATTTTGCATCATTCTTTCAAAGCTCTCATTCTCTCTTTTCTAAAGTTTTGAGCCTTAATTCTTGTTCTTGTTGAGAGAGATATAGTTTGTGCTGTATTGTTCTTATTTCACTCATTGAGGAGTGTTTTCTGATAGCCTACCCACTATCAATTCTTGTATCAGTAAGAGGGTGTGTATAACCCTTGTGTGTGTAGAAGGTGTTCTACACGGGGAATAGTTAAATCACCAAGTGTGAGGTGATTGGAAGTAAGAGGGTGCGTATAACCCTTGTGTGTGTAGAAGGTGTTCTACACAGGGAATAGTTGAATCACCAAGTGTGAGGTGATTGGAAGTGTAGAGGGTGTTCTACACGGATTCTTTGGAGCGGTGCTGCTCAAAGGTGTAATAGGTTTCTATTTCCACCTAAAGGAGATTGAATAGTGGATTTGGGAATCCTCAAGGGGTAGCTTGAGGCGAGGACGTAGGCAGTGGGGCTGAACCTCGTAAAAATACTGAGTTTGCTTTCTCTTACCCTACTCTTTATATTTCCTACTACTTTATATTTTGGTTATATTTTATATTGTATATTTAGTTTATAAGTATTAATTTTTTAATATAACCCAATTCACCCCCCCTCTTGTGTTAGTCATCTGGGCAACAAGTATCTTCTTATTACTAAAACAATATCGGGCCATAAAGCTCGTATTAGAAAAACTGCCTGCTTTATGTTCTGGATTGTATTATATAAAGATGAAAACAATTGAATCATATGTGGTAATGCACCAGAAGTGCATTGATCCCAAAGTATTTATGACTTGGCATGATCGCCTTGGACACCCAAGATCTATAATGATGAGACGAATTATTGAAAATTCACATGGGCATCCCTTAAAGAATCAAAAGATATTTCTACCCAATGAATCTCCGTGCTCTGCATATTCTCAAGGTAAGTTGATTATCAGACCATCTTCCTCAAAAGTCATTGTTGAATCTCCATCCTTTTTACAAAAGATTCACGGAGATATTTGTGGGCCTATTCATTCATCAAGTGGACCATTTAGATATTTTATAGTTTTGATTAATGCATCTAGTCGATGGTCACATGTTTGTCTGCTTTCCACTAGAAATGTTGCATTTGCTAGACTTCTTGCTCAGATAATTAAATTACGAGCACAATTTCCTGAGTATCCAATTAAGACCATTCGATTGGATAATGCAGGTGAATTTTCATCTCAAACTTTTGATGATTATTGCATGTCAATAGGAATAGATGTTGAACATCCTGTTGCCCATACACACACACAAAACGGTTTAGCTGAGTTTTTGATCAAAATGCTTCAACTAATCGTTAGATCTTTACTTATGAAATCAAGTCTACCTGTTTCTGCTTGGGGACATGCTATACTTCATGCAGCATCTCTAATTCGTATTAGACCATCTGCATATCATAAATATTCTCCATTACAGCTTGCATTTGGTCAACAACCAAATATTTCTCATCTTCGTATTTTTGGATGTGCTGTATATGTTCCAATTGCACCTCCACAACGTACAAAAACGGGCCCTCAACGTAGACTTGGGATATATGTTGGTTTTGATTCTCCATCTATTATTAGATACCTTGAACCCCTTACAGGGGATATGTTTAAAGCACGTTTTGAGGATTGTCGTTTTGACGAATCCAATTTTCCATTAATAGGTAAAGAAAAGTCGGTGCCTGAAGCACGACAAGATATTACTTGGGATAATAAGACCCTGTCTTAATATGATCCTCCTTCAAATGAATGTAAACGGGAAGTTCAGAGGATTATTCATTTGTAAAATGTTGCAAATCAATTACCGGATGTATTTACTAACACTAAAAGTGTAGTAAAATCTTATATTCCTGCTGTTAATGCTCCAGCAAGGATTGAAGTCCCTGAAGGACAAATTGTCAAAGCAGTAATAGGTGAATCTAAAACACGCCTAAAGCGTGGATGACCTATTGGTGCAAAAGATAAAATTCCCAGAAGGAAAAGAATACAAAATGAATTTGGTGTTCCTGAAGAACACGTACCCACAATACATGCTACAAATATAATTGGTGCTCCTAAAGAGCTCAAATCTTCTATTCCAGAACCTCCTGAAGAGGAAACTCCTGAAGAGTATAAATCTCCTAAAAAGGGACCTCCTGAAGAGGTGTGTCATGAAATGTTTTCCCCTGAAGAGGAACAGGTACCTGAAAATAATGAGATCTCAATACATTTCATGAAAACTGAAGAAATTCTGGATAGAAATAAAACTGTTGTCAACAACATATATTCATATAAAATGGCCATTGACATTACCAGAAGTAATGAAGAAAGTGAACAAAAAACCGTCGAAGAATGTCAACGTAGAAATGATTGGCCAAAATGGAAAGCAGCTATTGAAGCTGAATTAAATTCACTAGCAAAGCGAGAAGTATTTGGACCTGTTGTCCAAATACCAAAGAGTGTAATGCTTGTTGGATATAAGTGGGTATTTGTACGAAAACGTAATGAAAAAAATGAAATTGTGCGGTACAAAGCACGGCTTGTCGCACAAGATTTCCTGCAGAAACCTGGGATTGATTATGAAAAAACATATTCTCTCGTTATGGATGCAATTACATTTAGATTTTTGATTAGTCTGGTTGTTACAAAAAGATTAGAAATGCGGTTGATGGATGTGGTCACTGCATATTTATATGGATCCTTAGACCATGACATATATATGAAAATCCCTGAAGGATATAAAATGTCTGAAGCATCTACAAGTACATCCAGAAATATGTACTCAATCAGACTACAAAGATCTTTATATGGGTTGAAGCAATCCGGACGCATGTGGTATAATCGCTTAAGAGAATATCTATTGAAAGAAAGATTTGAGAATAATCCTATATGCCCATGTGTTTTTATTAAGAAATCAGAATCCGGATTTGTCATTATTGTGGTTTATGTTGATGATTTAAATATTGTGGAAACTTCTGAAGAGATCTTAAAAACCGCTATATATTTAAAAAATGAATTTGAAATGAAAGATCTTGGCAAAACAAAATTTTGTCTCGGCCTGCAACTCGAGCACTTACTAAATGAAATTTTTATTCATCAGTCCATGTATACTGAGAAACTCCTAAAACATTTTTATATGGACAAATCTCATCCCTTGAGTACTCCAATGATTGTTCGAACACTTGATGTAAAGAATGATCCATTCCGTCCTTGTAATGACGATGAAGAAATTCTTGGTCCTGAAGTACCATATCTTAGTGCAATTAGAGCTTTGATGTATCTTGCAAATTGCACTTGACCAGATATTACATTCTCAGTTAATCTGCTTGCAAGATATAGTTCTGCACCAACTCGAATGCATTGGAATGGCATTAAACATGTCATTCGTTACCTTTATGGTACGGTTGATATGAGATTATTTTATCAACGTGGTTCAAGTCCAGAATTGATTGGGTATGCAGATGCAGGTTATCTTTCAGACCCACACAGAGGTAGATCTCAAACTGGATATTTATTTACTTATGGAGATACTTTCATATCATGGAGATTTGTTAAGCAGACACTATCTGCTACTTCTTCAAATCACTCAGAGATCATTGCTATTCATTAAGCAAGTCGAGAGTGTATTTGGCTGAGATCAGTTATTCAACATATCCAGGAAAAGTGTGGACTTCCCATGATCAATAATAGCCCAACAATCTTATATGAAGATAATACCGCTTGTATCACTCAAATCAGAGGAGGATATATCAAAGGTGACAGAACCAAACATATTTCACCTAAATTCTTTTATACTCATGAACTTCAAGAGAAATGTGAAATTGATGTCAAGCAGATACGATCTGGTGATAATTTGGCAGATTTATTCACAAAGGCGTTACCAACTTCCACATTCAAGAAGATTGTGCATAACATTGGAATGCGAAGACTCAAAGATCTTTTGTCATGCACTTTTCAGGGGGAGTAAATGTTCTGATTGTACTATTTTTCCTTCGCTGAGGTTTGTTCCACTGGGTTTTCCTCTGCAAGGTTTTAATGAGGCAATCTTATAGCACTTGTGGATGCATAAGAAGACTGTACTCTTTTTCCTTCGCCATTGGTTTTTCTTCCCATTGGGTTTTTCCTTGACAAGCTTTTAATGAGGGAGATTCCTTATGGGTGGTCATTCAAGGGGGAGTATAATGAAACGAACGAAGCAAATTAAATGCGACGGCAGCCGCCCCCTGTCCCACCACTAAAATTATGTGAATGACCTCACCACTGTTATTTTAAATCCTGCATAGTGACTTGCATAGTGACTTGCATAGTAACTTGTATAGTAATTTCAAAGCCTATAAATAAGGGCTTCAGTTGTAATGAAATTCATAAAAAAATATAGAGAGAGAAAGAAAGTTTCAGTTCTTAAGAGTTTCAGAGAGAGTTTCTTATTTCTCTTTTACAATAGTAGTTTCTTTCTTTAGTTTTATAACACTTTTCAAATTATCACTCATTTTTTCCTTTTTCCCATCTCCCCATTATTTCTTTTCTTTCCAATCTGCTCACCTATTTTTAGAGCATTATTATTGAATTATTTAAAATTATTTTTTAAAAAATATAAATTTATACATTTATAAAAAAAATTTAATCATATTTGATCAAAAGTAAAAAAATAAAATAGAAATACTTTTTATAAATAGTAAAACTAAAACTTTATACAATAAAAATTAAATTAGACAAAATTTTAACTTTACTATTTATAAAAAATATTTTTATCTCCTCACTTTTGATTAAATATGACCAAAATGTTTTGATAAATTTATAAATTTATACTTTTTAAAAGATAATTTTAAACAATCCAATGAGAATATTTTAAGAGATAAAGTAAAAAAATAGAATAAAAATACTTTTTGTGAATAATAAAGCTAAAATTTTGTTTAACAAAAGCCAAATTTCCCTATTTTTGATTAAATTTGATCAAAATTTTTAAATAAATATATAAATTTATATTTTTTAAAAGATAATTTTAAACAACTGCCATTGACAAACCTACGCTCACCAGATTTATTCAATTCAAGTGGGTACTTTTCCCTTGATGCCATGTTTTTATAATAAGTAATATTAGAAACAGTATTAGAATATGTAAGTATAACATATTTTATTTAATAAAATTAAAAGCTACCATTTTTTATTTTGGCTGATTCTAAATTTACGCACTTTTTTAAAGAGAGTATATATGTGAAACGTACCCAGCAAGAAACTTATAGCCAAGTTTATATGATTTTCAAAATAGAGCGTGCCAATTCAATTACAGCCAACCCAATTCAATTCAAGAAACTTGAAATGGCAGAAAATTTGATTTAAAAAAAATAAAAATTGCATGACTTGTTTCGTCTCTTGCATGTTGGTTTCTAAGGGTTGTTCTTTCTATTTGGTTTGTATGATTTTTGGCATCCTTAGATTGTGGTTGGGTCTTACGTTTTTGTTTTTTGTTTTGGCTTGGGTTTCGGTCCCTATATTTATTTATAACTCTTAAAAGTGAGTACTATAAATAAAATTAAAGTCTCATCTTCTACTTGAAAAAAAATAATAATTCAAGAAAATTGAGTCCGCATTGAATCTCGCTAGTAAATGGCCTTAGCAAACCCAATCTGCTTTAAAAGCTTGTCCAAGGCTGGGCTCAGTTCTAAACTGGCATAAAGATCTGCCCAATAGTTCGGGCCCAAATGGGCAAATTTTAGGCCAGTCTTCCGCCTCTATTCACTCGGCCTCAGCCCACTGCACACACTTATTATGACGCCGTGAAGTTGGTGCGTTGCCTTGGAAACACGTCGCCTGTTTCCCAGAACCGTTGCCGACTTCATCAACAAATACCTTCCATTTGAAAACGTTGAAAGTTGGTTGCCACATTCAACCCGTAGAGCCACCACCAAACGGCCAAACCAAAGAAAGTCCCTGCGCGCGGTCCCGTCTTAACAAAGCCAAAACACACACACAAACACACGCGCGCCTCATACACTCTCAAACTGCTTGATCGTTCCCGCATTGTCGCCTCGTCTTCAATTTCATTTCATCTAGGGCTTTTGGTCTCCCTTGTGCGTGTAGATCTTGCTATCGGACCCCTGGATCGGTCACCATGTGGCGATCTTTCTGGCGGTCCATCGACCGTTTTTCTCTACAGCACTTCAGGTAAGTTTCCTGTGACCCGTCGTCACTAGCTGGTTAGGAAACATTTGTGCAGCGGTTCGTACGACTCGTGAATTTGTTTTGAGAAATCCTCAAGCAATTGGAATTGCTTGAAAGTCCCTGGGCGGTTTAATTGGATATTAAACCTCTTTTTAGTTTAACTGCTTATTTATCATTTTGTCATCGTTTTGATTACTTTTTGCCGTGAATTTGTCTGATCTTGTTGTGGATATAGGTATGTAATCAATGAACTGCGGGCGATCAAAGTTGTGGATCTGCGTAACAGGGTATTTTAATTGACATTTGGATGATAATCTTAGGTGACTCTTTTTGTTCCATAAACTCATCCTGTCTTTGATCTGTTCCCTCCAGGAGTTGGTCATAGATCTACTGCAGTCTATAGTGGAGATAGTTACCTATGGTGATAGACAAGATCCTATGATATTTGAGTACGAACTGCTTTTTCAAGATACAGATTTTCTGTGAGGTTATGGTTCCCTTCTCGGTATTTTGATGACATTGTAACAGCTACTTTCTCAATTAAATTGCAGATATTTCATGGAATACCAAGTTTTAGCGGAATTTGTTCGCTTGCTAAAGATCAGCAAGAATTCGAGGATTGAGGCACCGTTGCTACAGTATCTAAGCATAATGATTCAAAATATGGATAGCGAACATGCAATTTGTAAGATTTGAGTGCCATTTGTGTGTACCCAGAACTTCTTAAGTTTTTCGGTCCTTTCCTTCCCTCTACTTATTTGCTTGTTTGAGGGGGTGCATTTGACTTTGGACTGAGAATGTGGAAGCCGTGATTATGTTCAACCTGCAATTATTTCTTTCTCGCTTTTATCAATTCTCCGTTTGCAAATCCTGTAACCATTGTTTATACAATTTTGTGATGCATTTGATGGTTGCGTGATGCAGATTATTGTTTTAGCAATGATTATGTCAACAACATAATAGCACATAAGTATGAATTTGATGGTGGAGATCTGGCTCCATATTATGTATCATTTTTAAGGTTTGGATCCCTCTGTCGTTCTCTGTAAATTTATTTTAGTGAAATAATTGAGCTATTTGATAATTTTCCTGTTTCTTGCCATGTTCTTTTCACTTATCATTTGAAAATGAGGAATACTTTTCTGACTATTTCCTGGCTTTTTTGTTACTTTAAAAAAAAAAAAATAGGGCAGTGAGCAGCAAGATAAACAAAGACACACTTTGCCTTCTTGTGAAGGTTCAAGAGGTAAGCTAATGCTCATACTTTGTAGGATATGATGTCAATTTACGTGCTTGGCTGTGGTGTATACTTTTTAGCATGAATGGTTGTCTTAGCACATGGCCTGTTATGGATGAAAAAACAGAACTACAGAGATCAAGACATCTGATGGCTGTACTTTAAAGTCTAGAAGAAAAAAAGTCTTTGGTTTGAGACTGTTTTGGATTAGTTTATTAAGTAGAACTTAGATTTTCTCCATTGTTTGTTGTGCATGCTTTAACTATTTCTTGTACTAACATGTGTGATCTTTTTTCACTTAGATGCCTGCAATGTAATTCATTGGTTACAATGATGGATTAGTATGTTCAGGGTGTATCAGCCTCTATGTTGGTTTAACTCATGAGAACTGAAGTGTATAATAGTCTCAATTATGTGTTCACGAGCCTCAATCATCTCTGCATGCGTTAACCACTGTTCTTGCAGGCATGCCTCCGGTTCCTTTTTCTTTCATTATATTGGTTTGGTTGAGTTTCGTTGATGGCCTCTCAATCTTCATTTATTTATTTTTCCTGATTCTTTGGTTATACTTTAAAGTATAAGCATCTTATGGTTATACTGCAGAGTCTAAGTGAAAGGAAGCCTTTGGTTTGAAACTGTTTTGGATTAGTTTATTAAGTACAACTGATATACGATGACAGATTAGTATATTCATGGTGTATCAACCTCTATGTTGGATTAACTCATGAGTACTGAAGTGTAAATTAGTCTCAGTTTTGTGTTCATGAACCTCAATCAGCTCTGCATGTGTTTGCCACCATACTTGCATGCATGCCTCAAGTACCTTTTCTTTCATTATTCTAGTTTGATTGAGTTTTTCGATGGCCTCTCAATGTTTATGTATTCTTTTCCTCATTCTTTGGAATCTTGTCTCCCTTTCAATTTCAGGATGCTGTAGTTTCGTTTCCCCTGTATTCTGAGGCTCTTAAATTTGCTCATTTTGAGGAAAAGATGATTCAGACAGCTGTACGTGCATTAACCCTCAACATATACAATGGTACTGTGCCATTATCTTTTTTTAATCTTTCCAAATAGAAAATACTGATTAAGTATAGTATTGTAAAATACATTTTTGGTGTCCTGCAATATTATCTTTTTGGTTATGCAGTGAGCGATGATTTGGTTTTTCAATTTATAACTACTCCTCCAGTCTCAAAGTACTTCTCAGATGTGATTTGTAGATTAAGAAAGCAGTGCTTGCATCTAGACACCTTTCTCCAAGCTAAAGAGTATGGTTTTGACTTCTCAAGAGAATTTTATGTTGTTTTGATTTTTTATACTTTGGAACATGTATAGTATTCATCTTAGGCAAAATTTTTGCTTCAAATTTATGCAGGGAAATGTGCACTCATGGAAGGAGAAATGAACTACTTCTAGAAACTGATAAAATTGTAGATGATCTTTACTACTTGAAAGACATACTCAGTGTCAGCGAGAACCGTTTGGGTAGATTTATCACCCAAAATCTTTTCAGCTTACTTGTCTTTCCAATATTGCTTCCGTTACTGCAGTTAAGGCAGCAGATTGACGTGAGAAATTTTCGCCTTTTGTTTTTTCTCAATTCACCATTTTTCTGCATGATTTGTTCAATGAACCCTATTATTATTATTTTTTTTCCAGGGCTTGAATATATCAGAAGTCACTTCTTTGTATATTATTTCTCGTCTTATCCAAGTTATAGATGGAAAAAGAGTGATAAATGCCGTGGCTGGTGTTATTCTATATCCTTATATGACCTCAAGTGTAGGGGGTGCTACTGAAGGGGACACAGTTAATGCAAATGGTAATTCTTTTCTTTATCATCTGAATGATGTGGGAAAATTGGTATGTTCTGGTCCAGAGACGGAGGGATTGGAAAGTACTAGCAACTATATGTTTGGGCAATTGGCAGAGCATGTGTCATCTGATTCTCAATTCGTTGGTGGTGCTCAGATTAATCTCTGTATAGAAAGGTAGGTTTGAGAAAAATAAACCTTAATCCAAATAGACAGTTCATATTCTAATGAAGTCCAAAAATAACAGCCTCCTTTCACTATTTTTTTCTCTTTTTTTCATTTCTTTCTTTTGTTTTCTTCCTTACTTGTGGTACACCTGGAATAATCAAGTTTCATTCTTATCATTGGAATAAGAGTAAATTAAATTAAGTAATTTTCAAAGTGGGATGAATGTCTCTGAGGTATGGGGTTGCTGCTTGAATCTGAATGTTACCATGGCCTCATTATAGGTTCATTTCATGGAAGATTATCCATTGCAAGTGCCATTTTTTTTTTCAAAAGTTAAAATAATATATTTTTTTTGGAGAAATACCCCAATTTTTTTTTTTTTTTTTATTGACTATTCCCCATTCCTTTTCTTTATCATAAGAGTGCGAGAGTTACAATGTATTCTCATAGTGACTATGAAAGTTTCAACTGTTGCAGGGGTGGAATATTTAAATATGTTTTTGCGGACAATAGTCCCAGTCTGTTGCTAGCATCTCTATTTTTATTGCTTATCTTAGCAGAAAGTAAAGGTATGACTTTGTAACTCCAGGTTGCATCAGTATTTCATCTGTTCCTTTGCTTATCTTACATTGTGTCATTTGTTTATTTGCTTTTGTGTGTGTGTGCAGATCTTGATTATTTTCTATTTCCAATGATTGGCAGAATACAGGATATGACTGTAAGTGTCAATATCATAATATTGTTCATCTGGGTTGATCAGTTTTATTTTCATCTAAACATATACCTCCAGTCAAGATTTCCTTACAATCAACTTAGATGGAATTTACCGCTTCCTTTCTCATTTTCTACTTCACTGTTCTTGTTGCCACTCCCTTTGCCATGAGGAAGTAAATGATACGGCTACTCGTGAAAAATATATATTTTAAACTAACCATGCTCTGTTTCTTTATGTCCATACATTAAATGGTTATAGAATTAGCCAATGGTATTTTATTGATAATCAAGTGCTTATGGTATGATTTAGAGTCGTTGTCTTCTGTTTCCTTTGATGTTTGCAGACCAATTTGCATTTAGTGAGGATGCCTTTTTGTAAGAAAATTACCAAGATTGTTTACCTCCTCATCCACCTCTATTGTATATGCATATGGAAATATAAATTAGATACTATTTTTATTTATTTTAACTGAAAGATACTTTCTTATACTTTTTCTAATATGTCTTTGGTACATTCAGACACAGGCTCGTGAGTTATCAGCTTCACAGAGAGTGGATGAAAGTATCTTTGTGAAATTCATGCCTCAGGTATATATTGGGTGCAAGAATGTTGTTCTATTGTTAAATTTTGTTTCCCACTCTCTTTTATTACTTCTAAAGTTTGTCTATAGAAGCTATCAATCAGAATTTTAAACTGTCACCTTGAGTGTCCTGGTTCAGTATAGCTTTAAATGTCCTGATGAATTTATATATTAAATTATTTTTTATACAGATTTTAAATGCATTGTTGAAGATTTTAGCAAGCCAACCACCGTTCTCTGTACTAATACAATGGCACACAGGGTGGTTCTTCCGGAAGCTACTGATTTCTCAAGGGAACAGCCTCAGTGATCTCAATTTCCAACTATTCAATGTAAGAATTCACCTGTGGTGTTATACATTTAGTTAATACATGTACTCCTGGTTCTGATATGAGAATTACTATTTTCGATAGAAACTTTCATATAGAGGGAGATATTTGTTTTTCCTATTCAATATTTTTTTCGAAGTTTCCAGCTTAGCATGATTGCGATGTTCCTTTAGCAGTTGTATTCTTAGACGCTAAAAAAGTAATTCACATTAAAATAATGTGGGATTTAGCAATGAAAGTCATGACTGATCCCATCTTGTGCTGTAAATTGTGGGAGTTAAGTCATGTGCTGAAAGAAACTGAGAACTCTGCCACATTCCTTTATAATGATACACCATTTAATCATGCCAGTTATTTATCTTAAACTTTCTAAAGTTATATATTTTCTAGTTGCCATTGACAGACTTCATACGAGCAGTCTCGTGAGCGCCTTCGGAAAGAACTTGATGGATGCTGGTTTGATCGTGTTCCAGATACGTTCCGAAGTGAATGGTCAAACTGTAAAACTGGTACGTATGAATTTATTTCTGTTTTATGGTAATGGTTGAATCTCCCCTTACAAAGTTGTGGTGCATGAACTCTTGAGAGGGAGAACAAGTGTGGCCCCTTTATGAAATTGTGGTAGCAAACCCTTCTGCTTAGTATAGCCAGAATTCACCATAGTGAGAAAGAAGTCGAAATGTTTTTATTGGATAAACAATTTTTATTGAACTGATTTCCTCTATATTAATGTTCCATACAGCTCTTGAGGAATCATCCCAATATAAAGATCCCTTCTTTGCATTAGAGCTTGCTGTATGCCGAGAAAAGACTGACGGTATATACTTTTTCATCTAATTGGATGGAATTATTTATCTTAGAACACTTTGCTCTTTCTTGGAGAATCAATAAGTACTGTTTACATATTACAGGGGACGCTGCTACTCTTTCTGCTTTGCAAAGGATGGTAGAAGCTGTGAAGGTCTTTATAATTAACTCTAATTAAAATTCCATTTTGTGGAACTGTATTTGTTGTAATATCTTGTATTAAATCTGGCTGGCTACATCCCTCTTGAGAGTTCCTTTCTAGTTTTCCTCTCAACCCAAGTTTATATTTTTAAAGAGTCCATTTTCTGTTGTTACACTCTATGAAACCATTAATTCCTTGTTTCAGTTCGGTGGGGTGTAGAGATCTCATAATAATTATATTTCAGGTATTCATTCTCCATCTTCAGCTCAAGGCTTTTATTTCCGAAGGAGATTTGCCTGAAAAACCCATACTGAATACAACTGGTCCAACTGCCGATTCTGGAAGAAGTCACACTTCTGATATTTCATCTGCAAGCTTTGGTTCTGATGTTTCTCTAGGTACATTATCATTCCATCAAAATTAATTTAGAAGATTATATTTCTATATTTTCTAACTTTTTATATGACTTTTGCAGGATCTGGAATCCCTTGCAGTATAGCATTTTCCAATGCAGGAATCAGGGATGTATACCTGGTACCAGTAGCCAGGGGAATAACTGGAAAATTGCTTCTCACAGAGAAACATCCCTTCCGTAGTCAAAGAGGAGTTGTCATTGCTATTGCTCCATTGGCTGGTTTGAGTGTAAGTAGACTATACTGATACTGGCAGAAGGGGGTCAACATACAATATTTGGTTGATGATTGTCTGACCTTTAAGGCATCATTCACTTTCACAAAACCTTTCATCTTCTCTAATCATTACCATTTTTCTCAAGTTTTCATACAAAATAAAATAAACAATTCAACCTTTTCAAATCCCAAAACAAAAATAATATTAAAAAAATATATTTTAACAATATATTTTTTTTAATTTTTAACTTCAATCTCAACTTATTTCATCTCATCTCAAACGAGGCCTTAAATTTTAGAAAAACTGTATTCATAAGCCAGTGTGTAGGACACAAATTCCATACTGCTGATGTGGTAGGATTTGATTTGGAAGAAAAATTTGCATATATAAATTTTACAAGTCAAATCGTGCTACATCAATAATATGACGGTATATCCTCACACCCGTATGTAAAATGAATAACTCCGCAGGCTAGTGAGAAGTTACAATGTAGTAATGGCAAAGACTAAAACTTTTTGCTACATGTTTTCTATTAATTTAATCAGTAATTTATTGAGAAAAAAGTTTAAATGATTGGAATTCATCCAAAGATCTCAGGTTGCTCCAAACTCATTTACTACTATAAATGTTTTATAGACAAGACTCTTCTGTTTGTAATACAGCCAAAGATAGACAAGGACCATCCCTCATGGTTGCATCTCCAGATAAGAGAGTTCGACCCAAGATTTGATACAAGTAAGGCCAGAGGCAACCACCTGAAGATGTCTAATCATGGTGCAGATGGGAGATGGACCCTTGGTTTCCCAAACGCAAAAGCTTGTGAGACGGCACGGTTGTTGATACTTGAAGAAACTGGTAAACAGAGATCCTTTGTCGAAAGCATGCTTGCTCCACTTCTCCAGGATGATTTTCTTGGAAATTTATCAGATAATCAAGAAGAGTGAAGCTCAAAATGCGAGATGTTTGAGGTTAGACATACTAATTTTGTTTTGTTTTTGAATTGTTGTATTTTTTTTTTTTTTTGTATTAGAGCATAGTCAGGGTGGATTTCACATTAGTGGTGTTCATAATTAATAGATCATAAAATGCACCGGTTGCGCAATAGCGACACTTCATTATTTTAGTATATCATTTTGAAGCATGTGGCAGTCGATGTCAGTTTTGTATATATGTACTTATTTTGGAAACCTATGCAACTATTTTCCCAGCAAAAAGATAAAAGAATGTGTAGATAACCCTTTCCTTTTGAGGGTGGCTAAAAGTAGTGGAGGCGAGTTTTTGGCTATTGGTTTGTAAATCTCTTCAATTAGTGTGTTTCTTGCCCTGATGACAGTGGACACGAAGTGAAATGGCTTGGCAACCAGACGTAAGTTTAACTTTGTTTATATTTTTCATACCCTGTGGCGCTGGTATGGGGTTCATATTGGGATCATCTTCCCGGCTAGTGCCATTGATAGATACTCATAAATCAAAGTTCCAACCTTGATATTTATCCCAAGGTGTACTGTGAATCTGGTTTCAGAAACAGACTTCTTGGATAGGAAGCCATTTAAGCTTTATGTTTCGATGAATGGAAGAAAATCGTATATATCTCGCATTTCTCGAAGAGATTATTAATTATTTATGTCAGTGCTCTACTATTGGCGTTGGATAGAATAACGACGATTCTGCATACTAGTTTCAACATATAATTTACAGAGAAGGAAAGCAAGATAATCGTTCAAAATACAACGAAAACGAAAATCAAAATGATCAAAATTCAAGAATAACAAAATCAACGTACACTGGGATGTAACTAACATCGGGCCTGGCTCTTACTGCGGCTTCTTTTCACCATTCTAGTAAAATAGATAGCTGAAGCCAAAACAACTTTGACTGCTAAGAAGCCGATCCTGCACGTGGGTTTTGATGGCACCCGTTGCAATTTACTGTTGAGAACCGAGATGCGAAACTAGAAGCATAAAAAATTTAAAATAATGAACACTTTTAGGAAAAGGAGTGTGGTACTGGTACGTAGTTGCGTCACCTTTTTTACATTAACAAGGCTGTTCAAAATTGGAGCTACTTTTTCTCTATTTTAACCTTTAAAGCTCTGAAGTCTGGCCGACTTCCACACTACTATTATACTATTAACTACGCTCTCTCTCTCTCTCTCTCTCTCTCTCTCTATGTGTGTGTGTGTGTGCGAGAGAGATTTTGCATCCATCGCCTCTTGAATATTGCCACATGGCCACGGACAGGCCAAAGGGCAAAAGATGCTTATTTGAAGCTTAAAAGCATAAAATGAGTGACGCTTTTGAGTAGATAATGCCATATTTTACTTTTCATGTCGCTTTATGAGATAGTGCTAGCTTAACTTTAAGCAAAAGGGATAGAGATATAGTAATAGTACAATGTTACTATTATATTTCGTTTACATTTTATCTGTAACATTAATTATATGGCGTCTACGTATTTAGAATGACAAGTATCTTTTTTTTTTTTTTTTTTTATAATTAAATATCTTGAAAGTCCATACATTTAATTCCTATTAGATAATCTGATAATCCAATTAGCATTTAAGTATCAAAAAAAGTTTTTGGATAATTCGAAGGTACCTAAGTATCTTATCATAATCAGATGCCATTATTCATTAAACAAAATATTGTTTATGCAAAAAAATATTAGTAAGATAGTGCCACGTATTTCATATTATATGCGTTACAAGTTAAAACATCGATCTAATAAATTTTTGTAGATAACGCCTTCTCTTAAGGCTTTAATATACTGTATTCACGTGAAAACAAAGTAATATAGGGCCTGATGGTGATTTTGACACAAATCTCATAATCTTGTGATTACGCGGATTTAGCAATCAACAGAGAGATCAGATGTCTTTAGCCATTAGATTAAAGATATCCTTTATATGATAGCCAAATTAAAGTTAGTAGCTATCGGTGAAGTAGTAAGTAGGTACATTGTACATATATATTCCCGATCCCTTTCATTCAGACACTCCTCCCCCTAGCTAGCATTGGGGAGTGCTTTTGTGTTAAAATTATCTGGTGCCCTTCAATCTAATGTCTTTTTAGGACAACAAAGTTAGAAGAAGCTTTTTGACTGGAGGGGGGGACTCACCTAGAATTGCTAATTACCTTGAAATTAGAATTAACAATTGGTACGAGTTTTGGATTATTTTACAACTCATTTCATCTCATTTAATCATTAATTATATAATATTTTCAAATTTTTATATACAAAATAAAATAACCAACTCAAATTTTCCAAATATCAAAATAAAATATTAATATTAAAAATTATTTTATTCTAATAATATTTTATTCAACTTTTTATTTTAATTTTAATTCATCTTATTATCTCATCTCATCTGCGAAAACAAATGATTGTCTTAATTAGTTTATGTACTATTTGGGACCTAGCTACTATATATCATAGAACGTGGATATATGTATATGTGTGTGTGTGTATATATATATATATATATATAATCTGCTTGGTTTCATGACAATGGAAACTAATTAATTGCAATATACATTTATGCGGCATGCATGATCCTGTACCCTCAATCTCATCATGTCATAATTAATTTCTTAACTAATGCGGGATGCTAATTGCTTGCAATATTGGAATTATGCTCCTTATAATTGAAGAAAAATGTCGCCTTGTTTGAGTGCTGGCTTATAGTTTATATGGCTGGCCTCTATTATTAATCCTAGATTCATTCTCTTTTATCTTTTTTATTATTTATCATTAATCAATTCTTTTTCGATCTTTTTGTTTCGTGAACAACTTATATAATTAATATAATTAATTGAAGACAGTGAACTGATCAAAGTATGGGTCGTTGTATGATCAACATGTTAAAGTCGATGATGATTCGATCGAGGAACTAAAGGATCTCTCGTTTGTAGATCTAGTTCGGAAAAAATGTTCCAAATTGTTTAGGTCATTTTGTAGTACTTTATTTTATTTCATTTCATTTTTTTTAGAAGACCAAGATGCGGGGTAAGTCCCGAGCGGTGGCATCTTGCTCTCCTTTCCATGCAAAGGCTGCATGCTGAGAATTATATAATTAATTAGGATCATCTGCGTTAACCTAAAAACTCAAGAAATACTAATCTAACTATCTAAAAAAGTATAATAATGAGGTAACACTAACACAAGAAATTAGTTTAATTCGGGTATTTCAAAATATTAAATTATCTCGGAAAGAAAGTAATAATTAATTTATATATCTTCCATTGTGCAGTTTGAAATTAAATATCTTGCAGCATTATTTGAGAACTTTGTGATACATTAATTAATTTCCAAATCAAATATATATATATGGAGTATTTAAGGAGCGGATCATCACGTACTTATAAGTAGTACTGCCAATGGCATATACCCTGATGGCAAAGCCTCACGATCTGCACAACTGCTGCAATGTCGGTTATGATATTGCAGCCCTGATCTACACATATTCATCATGTTCTTGCAAGGCTGATCATGGTTACGGCCACCAAAGTTTTATATGATATATATACTACGTCTATGTATTGAATATTTGTGGTAATTCTTCATATTTTTTTGTTCTTCATTCATATATATATATATATATATATAGTTGAGCCACGTTGGGGAAGGAGACCATGCCCCTCTCCCCCTGGCCCCATCCCTCCCCTCCAAAATTAAAAAAATAATATATGTTTTTTTAAAGAAAAAAATAATATATTAATTTTTTTATGATTTAGTAGGATAATGTTAATTTTTTCTTGTATCATGGCCCTCTCCATAATCTAATTTAAATATAAATTACATTTCATATAAAATAAAATGATATAATAACATGATGACATATTTTATTATAGATAAAAAAAAAGTTAGATGATTTCTAATATATTTTTATTATGATGACATATTCTTGACATATCATCTATTTTTTTAATATATAAGTTTTATTAAACGTAATTTATTTTTATTATAGATCTTACTATCAAATTGTTCTATATTGCATAAAAAATGGTATAAAAATAGAACAAAAAAATATTTTATATATTTTATTTAAGTTTTGTTTGACCTCTCCTAACCAAATTTCTGTTCTGTCACTATATATATATAAATATAAATATATCTATATATATATACCCATTTAAAAAAAGAGAGTGAACAGTATATCATCACCGGCCGGATGTCACTATATATATATATATATTAATATATAATGAATTTCATAATTTTATTGTCCGAACGAGCACTGATCTTGTAAAGAGTTGTTATTATAATCCTCATTATTACCAAATGATTAATGATAGGAAAATTCATGATGAAACGGGGTAATTATCAAATTAATTACCACTAATGTTTTGGTATAATCATGATGAACTAGTCGATGATCAGTACGTACCCTTCATGCTTTGACACTGCGCGTGTCGATCGATATTATATATTGGAGCTCACAATATATATATTTCTGAAGAGGATGCCTAATAGAAAAAGATTGTGCGGTACATCTGATCAAAAGTATCCCTTCGAGTTTTTTTTAATTATTTTGTTTTTAACTTGGTGGTGATTTGCTTGTTAATTTTTTTGGGAGAATTAACGTCGAGCTAGCTAGCGAGAGTGCCAAAGCTTCGGCCCCTTTATCATGAATAGTGAGAGAGAGAGATGTCAATTATGTGTCATATGCTTACCAAAAAGAGAGAAGAGATGCCATTTTTATATAGGAGCTAGCTAGGGAATGTTTCTATATATATATATATATATATATATATGTTGGTCTTAGTCCACATTCATTATAAAGGATCCATGAATGAATACGAACGCTTTATTCCTTTGGTTCGAGTCCTGAATAAAATTGTACGCAATTCCCGATTCCTTCAGACAGATAATCCCGGTGCCCATTCTCTTTTCAGCTCCTCGGTTTGGGCGGACGCTCAAAAATATTTCAAACCCTCTCTCTCTCTCTCTCTCTCTCTCTCTCTCGTACGGATGGAGGAGCTTAATTCCGGTCATGTGCTTTTGGCTATCGAAAATTCCAGATTTTCTTTATTTAAGTAGGGTAAGAGATTGTAAAGAAGGGTGAGATTGACTCCTTTCACTATATATATATATATATATATATATATGATACGTCGCTCATCCACCATTGACGAAGATCAGTATGTAATATACTATTATTATTATTATTATTCCTACGTGCAGCTGATCGATTGAAGTAATTGATTATGTTCTTGACATGAATACCTGTAGGACTGACTCAGACTGGCTAGGTTTCATCCATGAAACCAAGATTTGATGTATATACCTAGAACCGTCTTTTTTGGCCAGTCTTAGTATATTATGCTTTACTTAATTACATATAGAGCGGGCCACACATAGTAAAAATACCGTATCTTAATTTTATGAAATTTGAGAGAGAGAGAGAGAGAGAGAGAGAGAGCAAAGCTAGGTTTCCTTTAATACTGGTGCAATTGTCCTGCTTTGTCACCACATGCGTTCCACTTTCCGCTACAAACTCGACTTTAGACCCCAAATTTTACCGCATCTACAAGAAAAGCATAGCCCACCTCCCATAAATTTCAATCTCTCTCTGATCTCTCCCCAGCCAAAACCAAATTCTTGACAAGCTACATACCAAACAATCTTCCATGGAACTCTTCGATCCGTATAATATATACAAGCTAGCTATAGGTGGATCGAAACCTACCAATAACCGATCCATAACACATCTCCACACTCCCAGCTCACCATAAAGTTCCCTACACCTATCTATTTTCCTTGTTTTCCCAACCATAAACAATCACCGTTTCCGTCTATCTTTCCCTCAAATCGAGATAAATCCATGAAAATCTCAATCTGCAGAAATTCTTCCTTGATAACTTTTTAATCTTCCTTGATAACTTTTTAATCTTACTTTCAAGTGTTTGAGAGAGTTAAAGATCATGAGAACAGGAGGTTACACTCTGCAACAAACTTTAACTGTAGACGCAACGAGAGTGGTGAACCAAGCCGTAACCCTAGCCAGATGCCGCGGCCATGCCCATGTGACTCCTCTCCATGTGGCAAACACCATGCTTTCAGCTTCCGCTGGCCTATTTCGAACGGCTTGTCTTCAATCCCACTCTCACCCCCTCCAGTGCAAAGCCCTAGAGCTCTGCTTCAACGTTGCGCTTAACCGCTTGCCAGCATCGGCCAGTGCTAGTCCCATGTTGGGCACCAATTCCCAACATCCATCCATCTCCAACGCCTTGGTTGCCGCATTCAAACGCGCTCAGGCTCATCAACGACGTGGGTCCATCGAGAATCAGCAGCAACCCCTCTTAGCAGTAAAAATAGAATTAGAGCAACTCATAATATCCATCTTGGATGATCCTAGTGTTAGTAGAGTCATGAGAGAGGCTGGATTCTGTAGTACCCAGGTGAAAAGTAATGTAGAACAAGCTGTTTCGTTAGAAATATGTTCTCAAAGTACTCCTTCTCTAAGAAGCAAGTCTAAGGAAAGTAATCAATTAGCCCTCCTCCAGTCTGAAGTACCAGTCGGTCAAAGTGGAACAAAAATAGATCTAATTGAGAACGAAGAAGTTAGAAGTGTCATAGATCATTTGATGAACACAAGATCAAGGAAAAGTACTGTGATTGTAGGAGAGTGTCTTGATAATCTTGAGAACACGGTTAGAGGAGTGATGAACAAGGTAGACAAGGGAGATGTTCCTGAAGCCTTGAGAAAGGTAAATTTTATTCAAGTTACTCTCTCCTCTTTTGGACATCGCTCTAGAGTAGATGTCGAACAGAAACTTGGGGAGCTCAAGAGTGTTGTAAATAGCTGTTTGAACCAAGGGGTGGTTTTATATTTGGGAGACCTTAATTGGGTTACTGACTATAGGGCGAGTTCGACTGAACATGAGATCAGGGGACGTTATTATTGTCCTGTGGAACACATGATCATGGAACTTGGAAAATTGATTTCTGGGATTGGAGAGCCTGAGAGTTTTTGGCTCATGGGAATTGCCACTTTCCAAACTTACATGAAATGTAAATCATCAGGTACTCATCCATCACTGGAGGCTGTTTGGGGTCTTCACCCTCTTACAATTCCTGCAGCTAGCTTGCGCTTGAGTCTGATCACCGCTGACAGGTAAAACAGTACGAGTTGGTAAAGTAGGACAGAATTATGAGCTTTATTTCATACTCGATATATACGCTGCTTTCTAAAATAATTTGGTTTTCCGGTTAATTTTGGTGAAGAACATTTAGTTATTTTATTTTGGGAAGAAAAGTATATACTAAATGAGGAAGTGGTAAAATATAGAAAAGATCGAAGGTTCCCTTTTACATCAGGTCCGAGTTAAAATATGTATCTTTGAGAAGCAATATATGTGTGTATATATATATATATATATATATATGTAAAACAAAATTGGTAAATCTTATTAATTTCAAGCTTTTCTTTTTAATGTTTCTTTCCTTTAAATCATAGTTGTGCAAATTGGCAGATCAGTTGTAAGTGCTGAAATGTTCAATCACCTAGCCACTGAATGTCACTTATTATCAACTTTTTGTCTCCAGTACTGATCGACAAAGTCAGTCCACAAACAAGAAAGCTGAAAATGGAAATAGCTCGCTACTGCTTGAAGGTGGGCGTGGTATGGAAGCTCAAAGCTTGCAAAGCAGTACTTGTAACAGTGTCTCCACTACTTCAAGCCAGCTTCCTGCATGGCTCCGACAGTATAAAAATGAGAGCAAAGGATTTATCTCTAATGACCAGGTTTTAATCGCTTCTCAACCTCCTTATAAACTTCGTAATTAAATCCATATAGTTCACCATTAATGCATTATAAAAGTTGAAAACTAACTTTTGCTTTTGCCATTATCACTTTATCCTTCAACCAGAACTATGTCCCAGTCAGAGATCACCTTTGCAAAAAGTGGAACTCAATTTGCACTTCAATCCATAAACAGCCCCATTCTTCTGAAAAGACCCGCACATTCTCTTCTTTATCACCTTCTTCATCCACTTCATGTTTTTCACATGATCATCCGTACCCTAATTTGCACCAGATTATCCACCATGAGTGGCCGGCGGCCGAACCCAAAAAGTCGTGGAGGCACCATGACCGTATATGGATTTCTGAAGATTCTAACGTGACCGTTGAACCGAGATTAACAATGGGCATTCCAGATCAGAACGTGGATTCCAAACAACCCTTTTCATCAAATCCTAATTCAACCCATAATTCACCTTCTTCGAGTGAGGTCATGATGGAGACGGAGTGCAGCCACAGATTCAAGGAGTTCAGTGCAGAAAACATGAAGACCCTATGCAATGCATTGGAGAAGAAAGTTCCATGGCAGAAAGATATAATCCCTGAAATTGCAAACACGATCTTAAAATGCAGGTCCGGCATGGCAAGAAGAAAAGGGATGGCGAGAAACAATGAGTTCAAAGAAGAAACCTGGCTGTTCTTTCAAGGTGCTGATACGGAAGCCAAAGAAAAGATTGCTAGGGAATTGGCTAAGCTTATTTTTGGCTCTCAGAGATGCTTCATTTCAATTGCCATGAGCACCTTTTCATCTACAAGAGCAGATTCAACCGAGGATTGCAAGAACAAAAGATCAAGAGAAGAACAAAGTTGCAGTAGTTATATCGAGAGATTCGCCGAGGCAGTTTCGACCAATCCTCATATGGTGTTCTTAGTCGAAGACGTGGAACAAGCAGATTATTTGTCTCAAATGGGTTTTAAGAGAGCTATCGAAAGAGGAAGAATTGCCAATTGCGATGGTGAGGAAGTTGACCTTAGTGATGCTATCATCATTTTAAGTTGTGAAAGTTTCAGCTCAAGATCCAGAGCCTGCTCTCCTCCTAGCAAGCAAAAATCAGAAGGGTCTGAAGATCATCAGAAAGGGGCTGCAATGGAGGAGACAAGCCCTTGCGTGTCTCTGGATTTGAATATTTCCATTGACGACGATTGCGCTGCTGATCCGTCAATCGACGAAATTGGGCTTCTCCAGACTGTTGATAAACGCTTTTATTTCAAAATCCAGGAATTATGAAAAAATAAATAAAAAAATGGAAAAGGAAAAAAACTGGAGGAGCATTTCATATCAGGTAGTTAGGTAATTTCTTCTTCATTTTTTTTCTTAGTTCTACGTGTTTAGATTCTCAGAGAGATTTTCGTGACTCGTGAGTGTTGGTAACTATGTAAAATCACAATGTACATATATATTAATACAATATCTATGAACTTTGTCTGAATACCGGTCATGGTGTATTTCCATTATCATTTTGCTCCCTTTTGTGATTAGGCATTTGCTACATACAGTTGTGGCCGGCCGAGTGAGCAAGGCAGTCGCTTTAAAAAAAATTAAGTCTATTATTAAAAAATTATTATATTTTATATAAATTTTATATTATTTTTTTAAAGTGATTATATAATATTTATAATGACTACAAATATCATTTCTCATAAATTTTTTTAACTTTCTTCACGTGAGCCACTTCCTTTTATATAAATTATATATATATATATATATATATCGCACAATTCGAGCAGCAAATCGTTTTAATCGCTATATTTTTTTACTTGTTTAATTAGATTCTGATATTGGGGCGGCTTAACCTAGCTAGCTATAAAAAGAGCCGGAAATAAAATCGTTTGCTTCAATCATATTTTGTGGAATCTTTTCCCAATTTAGATGTTGATGATTACTAATTCGGTTGCGCGCCAATATTATTTTTCCTTGATTTTAAACTCTTATCAATTATTCAATGGGTAGCCTGAAAATCGTAATGAATCGTCATTTTGAACAAAAGAAACGAAAAATCAACGTCCCCAAAGTGGTAACATGAGCTAGATATATGTACGACCAAGGTTTTCATCCGGTCTCATCATGATGATCATGCTGAGAAAATTTTATAATCATGAAATAATTTTTCTTGCAATTAATACGATAAAAAATAAAAACTCAATCTTAGTAGTACTACTATATCTATAACGTCATAATGAAAGATCCAAATCACATTGCCTATATTTTAAAAGAACTAGTCAATAATATAATTGGAGTCTCATTAGAGTTTCATGCAATTAATTAGTTGATAATTCATAAAACTAGCAAAGCCTATATATATAAAGGGTGGTGCTACAATGCACAGTCAAACTTACCACTCCAGCTTGAGCTTACCTTTAGGCCATGTTTTGCTTTCTATTTTTTTGCTTATTATTATTTTTTATCATTTTAAAGTATTTAAAAAAAATATGAAAAAAATATCAATACACAAATAATCACTTCCTTAATTATTAAGTAAAAAAAATTAAAATACGTGATATGTCAAATTGAGGTGTCAAAATAGGTGAACAAACTAGCATTTTCCATATATATATATATATATAAAGGATTTGGAACCCAATATAATATAATAACGCTGGTCATTATTTGTTTATAAAGACTCATCCCATCATGATACATATGTTATAGTTTGCACATTTGTAGACAATAATCAGGAATATTCCGAATTTCATATATACAGCTAATTCTTCATTTATCTATAAAGATATCATCTGCTAGCTAGCAGCTTCTATAAATAAAATAATCATCGTGCATTTATATACATAAGAGGCTGGCGGCCTGACTGGTTTTGTGGTCGAACTGGGAAAAGTTTTGTCACTCAATAGCTAGCATCATGAGTCATGTGCTGCGGTGCATGTTCAAAAGTGAACACATTAAAAGCATCGATCTAGTTTAATTACCTACATAATTCAATGTCCTCACTCAAAACTATTAATTCGTGACAGAAAGGCATCATTTGTATATATATAGAGCATCTGGCAGCTGACTATGTCAAAAATAGATCATAGAACATGCTTTCAACTTTATTCCACTTGTCCTTTTTTCGCAATAAAACTCACTACAAGCATGCAGGTATCTATCAATTTGCCAGATATATATATATATATATATATATATATATATATATATATACCATATGTGTGTGTGTGTGGGCATCCGTTCTTGAATTCTTGTTCATGTCTAGAATATATAGTATGGTAATGATCCTTATGAATTATTAATCCTCAATAGATTCTACCAAATGTTATATATAATTAAAAAGTTAATTGGCTGTACAGTACGCGTGGTACTTAATTCAAGATAAAGAACTTATATGCAATTGGATATGGAACCTTCAAGAGTATACTATCTTCGATCTGCTGTATCACTTACTGTAATTAGTAAAAAGTTATATATACTGATCTACACTCAAAACAGATGAGAAATTACAAAACAGATGAGAAATTACAAAACAGATGAGAAATTACAAAGATTTGGTGGGTCTTAATTCAATGATTCTCTTAGCTAGAGTGCAAAGCTCATTGCAATTGTGGTAGTAGTACTTGATGATCTTTATTATATGATCTTATTTTTGCTTTTTATATATTTTTCTTAATTTTCTATTCAACCGAGTCATTTTAGCTGAGATATTCAATTTCACATTATAAAAAAGTTGAGCTTAGAACAGTACATGATGCAATACTTCAATTTTTCCCAAAAAGTAAAAAGAAAAATGCTACTATACTACCTCAACTTGCCCACTTAATTTGACCGCTCATGTATTTAATTTTTTATTTTTTATTTAATAGTTAAAGAAATGACTATAAGTGTATTGTTGATGTTAAAATATGTTTAAAAAATTATTGAAATAAAAAGCAAAAGAAAAAAAGAAAAGTGCAAATTGCACTAGGGGGCATACTAAAGCGCATTCTCATTGAATTAGCTATTTGTATTTACAAAATTTGCATAATCTTACATCATTTTATTCATTTTATTTTATTTTTTTTCCAAAATGAAAAGCTACACGAAAAATATTATCAATTTAATAATATTTGTTTAATTTTTTTTTTCTTTTGATTCAACCGATTGCAAATCAACAACTGTGACACTAGACAAGCAAGGCAATCAACCGGATCGGGGAAGAGAACTCACTTTGTCAAGTTCAGTCTGGTTCGAGTTCTGAAGGTTATCAAAAATATCTAGGCCGAAGGTTGCAGCATTTTTTGGGGGTTTTTGTTTATTTTTTTTCCAAAATAAAAAACTACACAAATATATTAATTTAATTTAATAGTTTATTACTTTGCGTTGGAGAGAGAAATGATTTTTGAAACTATGAGAGAAAAATTGGAGAGAAATGATATTTTATTACTTTTCAAATGCTACAGTAACCACTAAATTTGAAAATGAGAGTTGATTTTACTGTAACTCATAGTCATTTATTTGCATTTGCCTAATCTAATGTGAAGAATTATTGGGTTCTATTATGCAAACACTATTAAATTTGCAAATGCATAATTCAATAAAAGTGCTTTTGGGGAAAATGTTATTTTCACCATTAACGGTGTGCACCGTTCCATTTTTATTTATTTATTTTTATTCAATGATTAAGAAAATATTATTTAATAATATTATGAATTTTTTTTTTTTTAAAATGTTTAGGAGTATTAAAAAAAATGATGTAAAAAATTAAAAAAATAATTAAAATAACATTAACAATGCCTCTAGCATCGTCCAAGGCATAGTAGCACCACTCAAATAAAAAATAAGTTGTCAACATACGTTGGAATATTGTGCACTGAAAATATTGCTTCATTCTAGAGACAAATGAAAGTTTTATAAAGTAAAAGAGTACAATATATAAATGTCACTCATGATATATCAAACATGCACACATATTATAAGAAAACTGCTTATTTGTGAGTAGTTATTTTCTATAAAAATGATTATTTTGTGTTAAAATAAATATATTTTCGTTACAAATATTCATTTTTGTTACATATATTGCATCATAAATACTCATTTTTTTTGTTATGGATATGAGCGCATACGCATTTATATGTTCATATACAAACTTCTATACATCCATATCTCTCTCTCTGTATGTATGTATATATCCATTATGTATACACACATGCATATATACTCTATAGGTATGTATAATGTATTGCACTTGATCGTAGTAGTACTGTCCATGTGCATGTCCTCATGAGGCAAATACTAAGTGCGCGTACTAGGCCTGTCGAGAGGCAAAATTACTATCCAATAATTTTGACATTTTTATTTAAAATGTTCAAGAAAATTGTAGATCTAGAATCTTATATCCGAAACCCGGATGAACATCCCTAATGCATACACATTTAATTGGATAGTAATATTGCTCCATATGACACATGAAAAAGGACTGTTGGGAGTGGAATAAGGAATGATCCGTAACGTAAGGGTTGTGCAAAGGAGAAGCAACTTTTCTCTTTAGAAGCTGGAAAAAGCAAAATCTTCTCTAACAAATATCAAAAGAGCACTACTTTTCATGTTTTGTGAAGCGTTTGAAAAAGAATAACTTTTCTTTCTTTGATTTTCGTAACCCCAACATTCTCATCTTTGGAAAGCCTTGAACAGTTGCGGTATGAGGTGCAATTTGCAAAATAAATAATTAAAGTTAAAGAAGAAAAAAGGGTTTAAGAAAATCATAGATGAGCATCTCTTTTTTAAACCTTAAAGATATTACTACTTTAGAATCGCGAAAAGCTCATTATCTTCTTTATACTAGTCGTCTACTTTAACTAAATTAAACCTTCAAGCATAAGTAGGGAATTTGTCGTTTCTGGCTTTTAAAAACATTAGGTGTTTGTGGATTTTAAAGCATCATGGAGGCTGACTAGGTGGGTTTCGATCTCTTCTCTCTCTCCACACAACAAACAGCTATTTTAATCTACTAGTAATTAACAATACTATAGCCTCTTCTATTTTTTACTTATCTCTTCTGTAACTTTTATATCTCCCATCTATGAATTGGAGAAGCCTATAACTTCTATCAGTTTATACCGGTTTTTTTTTTTCAATTAGTTTATTATAAAGAAAATGAGTATTCATGATGGATTATTTATGATAAAAATGACTATTTTAACAAAAATATACTCATTTTAATAATAAATAATCATTTTAATAAAAAATAACTGATTATAAATAAATAATTTTTTTATAGTGGTTGTTTCATTTTATTATTATAATTTTGTTTTTTCGTTTTAAGATTTCTTCCCGATGTTTACTTTCTAAGGTGGCGTAATTTTATTAGTTTTGAAAAGTAGTGATCTGGTACTTCTTCTATATATAAATATATATATATATATATATATATATATATATATATATATAAAGTGAGTATATATTAATTGTGGTTAATTGTGAAGTCTAATCAAGCATCACGTGCAATATGCTCGTGAATTGCCCACAATTATTCCATCTTGAGTTTAGATTATTGTTGTCGTCTAACATTGTACTTTCAAAATATGCCGTTCTTTATAGGAAAAGAAGGATTTCCTCGTAATGGCCGTTCGCTAATAGCAAGGAGTACATGAAAAAAGAAACATTGTGGAGAATAAGTAATGGTTGGGTCACATATTATTGCACCACTTGATGCCATTCATTCAACCTTTTAGACTTAAAAAATATGTGAGATCATGGAAAATCCTAGCAAAGGTAAGCCGGTGTTAAGCAGACACTTGTGATATGATCCAATAAATATATATATATATATATATATATATATATATTATTGTTAAAATAGTTGAAAACCCTAGATCAATTCAACATCAATTTGGCATGTCAATATAAAACAAGTTTTCAAGACACATCGATCGATCCTTTACATTATATATTATTGACATGTTAGGTTGAGAAAAATTATAAAAAAAAAAAAAAAACTAGATTTTTAAGCATATCTTATTACAAATAAACTCTTCCCATATTTTTAGCAACATGAAAGGTGTGTATTCCATGCCAGTTTGCAAGTAGAATGACTCTGTGAGACATCTAGTCTAAGACAAAGTAAATCAAATACTCTAATAGCTTTTCACATTTTTTGATTAATAATTTTTTTAATTCTACTAATCATATTTTCTTGTGATCTACCTTTTTTGGTATGACTGCATCAATATCATTGGCTAAAGGGTTCTTTTGTGAAATCTCTAATTATTTATTTTATATGTTAACTCTCCCTCACTTATGGGTCATCGTGCATATTCTTCCTGATCAATAAGTAAACCCAGTAAGTGAAATATCTAATTAAATAGGATAGAGTCATGAATCGAGTTTAAGAGATCTCTACTCTCATATATATCATGTGAAATCATCATTTGTACAAAAAGCTTAAGCTGATGAAAAAAAAATATATTTATTATTTATTTTTATATACTAACACTTTCAATATGAATCCTTGATTTCTCGGGTGTAAAATTAACTAAAGTGGGTTAGTAACGACTTGACAAAGTTATGCTCATTTCAAAAACTTGAATTTGAAGTTTTGCAGACAGCTCCCACCGCGTATTTAGCCTCATTTCCCAATCTTTTTAGTAGTTTCAAAAAAAAATTCTAGAGGAAATTCTCACATCCTACACACTCACTGCTCACCCACTAATAAAATATGATTTTATTTTTTTATCCTCTTTTATTTTATGCTTAAAATGTTTTGTGTGCAGGGTGTGGAACTTCTTTCTAGCATAAGTACTCGTAGTTTCCGCCGGGTTTAAAAAAAAAAAAAAAGGAAAAAAGAGAGATTTTAAAAGAGAGGTTGGGGAAGAGTAGTACAAAGGAATCAATTTTATTCAATTTATTTAAATTCCAAAAAAAAAAAAAACAGAAAAAGGTTAAAAAACAATTCGATTTTTTCAATTCTCAAAACAACCTTTTCAAATTTTAAAATAAATTTAATATTAAAAAATATAGTTTAACAATAATTTTTTAATTATTAATTTTTATCTTATCTTATCTTATTTATAAAAACAAACCAGACATTAGTTTAAATTTGTTTGTAGAGTTTTGTGATTTGATTAACTGGATGATATTCCTGTCATGCAGGAAACAATATATATATATATATATATATATATATATAGTTCTTGTTATAATTATTTGATCGATGTGAGAGGAGTGGGATGGAATCTATTTTTTATCCCTAAAAGCAGGAAGATGGAGAGTAAAGTAGTGCCTTCATCAATAAAAAAAATATAAATATATAAAAAAATGAGTATGAATTCTAAAAAGTTGGCAACTCTTTTTATAACAAAAGTTGTATCTTTTTCACTCCTGGCTCTAATTTATAAACACCTTCTTACTGTGGTTAACTCTGATATAATATTGCACGCATCTTTTTGCACATTCACATTGCTCATCTTTTTAGCTCTTAGAAGATCTTGTAAGTAGTATATAGCAAAAATATATATAAAAAAAAAAAGAAAAAGTAATTGTCTGGCCTCGAAACTAAATGAACAACAAAAAGACATATATACGGGTGGGGTGGTGATGATAAAGGTTCCAAAATCGACCAATGCCATCAATGCATCATGCAGCCACCGAAAGACACTATATATATATTGGAACGCATATATATTGATTAATAAGTTTAATTATTTGTAGTGTATTAATGTTTAAACATACCATCTATCTAGTATACGAATACGTACCACACACCAACTTAGTCAAAAAGTGGGCTAATTTCTACATCAAGTGTTGACCTTATATTTTTTCTAAAAATTAATTAAACTGGCATAATAAAAATGAGAATTTAACTTAGGAAAATGGGGAAAGTGGTTTTACTGTAGAAAAAAAAAAAAAAAACCTGCTTGAGATGAAGAAATCGCATGCAAAGAACAACGATTTGTGAAATTTGGTTGTGTATTACGGGTTGGATTAAAGACCGAAACAAATATGAATGAAATTTGGGGAATTGGTTTTGTTGTAGAAAAAAAATGGGCGAAGTGGTTTGAAGCTGAAGGACAGAGTCTGGATTACGACTTGGTCGACTCCAAGTTGATTGAGTGCGTCACGGGCCTCCCGGCTTCAACCAAATTACATAAACTCGATTACGTGTTGCATTACCATCGAGGGCTAGTGTATTTTTAGTTTTACCAACTAGACCGAACCGTAGGTTTTCTCTTCTTTAAACTCAATGGTACTAGCCCAAATATTTGCATCGATGAAGTTTTTTCTCCCTTAACTAATTATATAATGCATGGCCAAAGCATTTTCAAAAGTTTGTTGGGACAGCCGCCCGAATGTACTACATAATATACGTAGTCTTAGTGAACATGCAGGTCATAAACTAATTAATCTGTGCTTTAGTGATGGGGCCAATTGTCTTATTCTCACGTACGCTTATTGTATTATTATTCTTCCTTTCCTAGTAAGAGCCATCGCGTTTCCTTTACTTTTGGAAAACTTTTGAAACCACCACCACCAAATGAATACCTAATTAACTTTTTGGAAATCTAAATTCTAATCATATATGATGATCTGATCTCTGTATGTGGGTTTTCATCCATCTGCTGCATGCCTTTTCGATGATCGATCAAATAATATAATTGGGAACCTCTTTATCAGTACATATGATCTTGCCCTTCCACCTAATTCCACCTTTGTCCATGAACTACTTATTAAAATAATCTTTGGAAATCCATATAATTTTGTCCTTTCACGACAAGAAAATTACTTATAATTTACACATAATTAATTCTAACGAAATGATTATTTGTAGTTAAAATGAATTGTAAATAGTATTTTCGTCGTAAATAATTAGTTACAAAAATCTTTTTTTGTTTTTTTTTTGTAGTGTTTGAGAATTAATTGACTGATCATTGTTCAAATTGAATAAGCAAGGTGGAATTAATTAGCAATATACAATTCGAAGGAGGAAAAAACTTTTAATATTAGATTTGCATTATTCTCAAATTCTAACTCACGATTCGAATTCGTCTTTTTGCTTAATTATATAACATAAATGTTTTTACTGGACTTTTTTTTTTTTTTGATTGCAAAAATAGTACTTTAATAGCAAATCACGACAAAATAGTCCAATATTTGAAAGACATTTCTATTCATGCAGTGATCAAAACTAGTTAGCTCACTACAAGAAAAATAGACTTTTGAGGCCAGTTATATGCTGCGAACATAACTATTTTGGACGAAAACAGTACTGTTTTCGTCTTAAATAGTCATGTTCGCAGCATATAACTGGTCTCAAAAGTCTGTTTTTCTTTTAGTGGCTTAATTGGCTTATAATTCGAACTTATTTTCCTTTAATTAATTTCATATTAGGTTGGGGAGGCCGCTTTAATTTTATTGCCTTTTAAGATGATTGGGCAGTGGCCAAGCATGGCTCCATCTTAGACATGATAAGTGGAACCAACAGTCAATAACGTACAATCCTTTGGATTCTTCTGAAGTCTTAAACAACTCTCTTACGCAACTTAAGTGGAATCAGCTAGCGTACGTATTAATTGATGACGATATCCTCTCGATCCTTCAAGATTGCCTCATTAACAATTAAATTAACAAGCCTAAGGAATCTACAACTTTCTCAACAACCAAACATAGCACAAGAAAATTTTGAAATTCTTCTAATTAAGCCAGCGCCAATCTACGTTCACACTAGTACCTTTTTTTATTTTTTTTTTAAGTGGCTTCAGCAGACAAAGATTCTAACAACGGTCCTAGCTAGTATTTCTGATTTTGAACAAACAAAGACAAGCTCATGCGATCAAGGCCCATAACAGGAACTGTTATTGAATTGAGACCCACCAAAAAAGGATAAAGGATTGTTGGCATCTGGAAAAGACAACGATTAAGACAAAGTTTCCACACACCTTGAGCCTTTTGTAGACTTCGAGAAAAGGGGAGCTAACAAATGGCTCTTTTGCACAAGGTCACTGTCGATCTATTCCTTCCTCTTTACTTTCTCTTATACAAATGAGTTCGTTTTTTGGTTTTCTTCTTTCCCTTCCATTCCCTTATGCATAAAAGTAAGGGAAATCTCGGATCCAAAAGTCCCTTAGATAAATATTCCCCAGCCATAGTTTCGTCTCTCTCTCTCTCTCTCTCTCTCTCTCTCATTTGAATATGCTTTTTATGGATTTATCATTTGAAAGTGATGAGCTTGAGGGATCCAAGGAGAGAGTATTTTCATGTGCTGCTGTTTCAGTTATGGGTAAGAGAGAGAGAGAGAGACGTACAATCGCCATGATCGATGTTCGTTTTGGTTTTTGTGTATGGATCTGTGGGCCGGTCGGGGTGGTGGTCTTTGCTATAAAAAGCTCGGTCAAGGATGTCACGCGCGCGCATAAGCCTGAGAATATGTATTAATGTGTCTGAGTACTGATGATTAATGGATTTTGGAGCTTTTGATGAACGTTACGTCGTTTTCCAAAAGCATGTAATTATACAGAGAGAACAAGAGAAAATAGAGCAGCTAGCTAGCTAGCCAATTAATACTACATCTCTGAAAGCCATCGGAATATACGAATTATATGGCATCTTGGAAATCATATGTACTACGTGTTTTGCATGTTTAATTTACTGCACAATGTCTCATTTGCAAAACTTTTGTCAAATTTCTGTAATGAACTTCCAAATTCAAAAATCAGATTCAATGAACTTACGTATAATAAACAAAGGGATATGGTACTATGTCTAATATTCATGATCATATCAATATATACCATATAATATTAATAATAGATCGATATTTACTCATGTACTATATATACAAGCGCACAAATAAAATATCGGACGAAAAATAAAATATATAACTATACATCTATATATATATATAATATCATTAACTAACAAGCTCGATCATATTAAGAATATTTATGTCATCATGAACATGTTTATTTTGTTAACATGAGGACTACTAATTTCTCCGACCAGAGTTAATGTTCGGTCAGCTTGCATAATTTATTACTGCCCCGGCCCGGCCGATAATGACAAAATAAAATTAAATAGCTAAAAAGAAATTGTTTCATATTTTTTAGCCCATTTGATTTGGAACGTCTGGTCTCTTTTTTCTTTCGACTTTCCAATCCGAGCGCGTCTTGTCCAGTGATCTGAGCCCACATTTACAACAACTTCCAGCCTCAACCCAGAAAATTCAGTACCTATACTATATATCAGATGGACTAGTACTTTTGATAAGAGGAAAGTACTAGAGATGACTCTGAAATAAACAAATTACCCAGTTCATGCGTCCATATATATAAGGCATGCAGTTATTATTGATATAGCAATTAACTAGTATGGACCAAACAGACATGAATTCATTATTGGGCCAGGCTTCAAACGTTTACAGGCCCTAGGTCTTAGGTTATACCGTACCTTAATATTACTGATCTGCTAAAGACATTAGCGTAAAGGCGCCGCACTAGAACCTTACAATTTATAAGGCGTATAAATCCTTTTCACTCACAAGTCACAAGCTGGTGTGCTATATATATGGACAGTTGACCTAAATCATGGCCAGAAATATAGAAAGTTGCTTTTCTTCATCTCATCTTATCCGTGTCTCCAAGACTCACTACAACCAAATAAATAAATATCTAATTATTTACGATAAAAATAATTATTTGATGCGAAAACAAACTTATTTTATCAAAAAATAAACATTTTAATAAGTTATAAGAATTAGCTGGTCACAGATGGACAGTTTTTGAAAGTCTAAATTATTTTTAACAAAACCTATATTAATGCCGCATCATGCATGCTCGATCCAGGGATACGTACGTACACATGCATGCTGCAGCCAACTAATTAACTACTTTATTATTCCTACTCGTGCATGCAAATAAATCTCGTCCACCCAGCTCATTCAAATTTTAAATGCAAGTCCTTCTCAATACCACATTGCTGTCTACGTCATCATTAACTCTTTCTCTAACTTGATGGATATATGAATAGCCTTTTCCCGTGATGATCAACACCCCCAGAGTAGCTAGCCACAATCTTGATTTCTAGTACCTTTTAATTATCCATCCAAATCTATCTCCCATCATTAAACAAGTTCGTTTTCCTTCAAATTACTCGCTTTGTATAAACACAGAGCTTGCAAACAAATAAACTATAGCTGATCTGCAACAAAACCTAGCCAGGCAATCTAGCTCCACTAATTATTTGAGTCTTCGTTTTTGTCTGACGTATGAGTTTAATCTAGTACTACTGTCAGCCATGATCGGTCGACCGAGCAAGCTCGCCTCGTATCTCACCGCAATGTTCGCGGTGTCTCTCTTAGCTTTACTCGTTCAGCTATTCTGGGTGCTCCAGCGCCGGCGAAGACTCCGGAGACAGAGTATCGAGGATGGCGGAAACTCATTCTACAGCGCCCCAAAAGAGCTCCTCCACATCTTCTGCTGGGAAAAGCAGTCCCGCATCAAACCCAACGGAGCTCCTCCCCCCACTCCATCTACGTCCCAAATAACGACGGAGGTCGATGATGTTTTCAAATGGCACGTACTGTACGGACAGTCAAGGATTTTGTTTACGATCAAGGAGGAGGAGAGAGAAGGTGTAGACTCTGAGAACTGTTCGTCGTCGGAGAACGGAACGAGGACTAAGAGGGTGTGCACGGAAGAGGTTGTTGGGGTACTTGCGAGGTCTTTGCCGGTCGTGGCTGTGAAGATTGACGTAGACGATGCGACGCCGTTCTCGACGCCTTGTGCTTCGCCACCTTACTACACTCCTTTGCCATCCCCTACTCGTGAGAAGTAATATGGGACTTCGAGAGGAAGAGAAAGAGATCACTAAACAATCTGTTAATGAACGGCAGCGAGAATAGCCCGATGATCAGCATGCTTTTTCCGGCAAATAACAAGCTGTTGCCGTTTGTGGGCATAGATATATATATATTTTTATTTTATACATGGGGGTGGCCGTGAATATCTCCGGCCGGGGATCGACCATTTGCTGGCAGTTGAGCTTCTTTAGTATTTTTGTAAGATAGATCCATTTCCCAACAATCTATCCAAAATCATTAACGTTTCAACCTTTTTCTCGATCGGTTTGCTTTGGTCATGCTTTTGGGAATTGTGGGTGAACAGTATTATTACAATTGTGTAGTGAAAAAGCAAAATGCTTTTTAATAATAAATATTTAATATTAATAAATATTATAAGAGGTAACTATTTAGATTAAACCCAACTTTCGTTAAGATTAGAGTTTGATTAGAGTTTTAATTTTTAAAACCTTACATCGTTACCAATACAATAATCATTTTTTGGATCACACTGGCGGGGTTTACTTTGTAAAACAAAAAAGTTTGACATAGTCGGTGTAAACTGTAAACGAATATAATGGACCTTAAAGTACATTCGCCAAGAAGATTGGGCCATAAATGCAGGGCTTTCAATGGAATACAAATGCGGGCCGGATAGAGTTCCATCTCAACGAGATTCGGGTAGAAAAGTAATTAGAAAGAAATTTCCAATTAGAGAATAATAAAGAATATTTTTTTATAAATACTTCTGTGTGCGAATCTCACTAGAATTTTGAAAAAATAAAATTCTATAATTTTTTTCAATACTTTATTTTTATTTTTATTTTACAAAGATTCGCAGATTAAAGTATTTTCCTAAGTACTTAATGACCCAAATGTCTCATGTTCGGCAGTGGGATCTACTAGTCCACTAGATGATCAGGGACGAATCTGATGTGTGGCGCTCTCTAAGGGACTTGACATCCTCTTTGTAATATTGGTTTTTATTTCCTGTAATGCATGTTAATTTTCTATTAATGCTCCACTGCATGTACAAGTTTGCCAGTGAAGCAAAAGCCTTAGGAAATTAATTAGACTAACAAAGGATATGCAGCACATATAGACTCATTTGAATTTAGCGATGAGATGAGTTCTGAAATTGAATAAAATATTATTATAATATTATTTTTTAATATTATTATTATTTTGAGATTTGAAAAAGTTGATTAGAATTTAAAAATTTTGAATTGCTTATTATCTTTTGTCTGAGAATTTAAAAAAATATAATGATAAATTTGAAATGAGATAATATGAATTGAAATAAAATGAGTTCTAAATACAAACGAAATCATAATCATGAGTAAGGTCATAAATCTTAATTCGTATAGACATATTTTCTTTATAAAAATAACAAATAACAATATGATTTAATATATCTTAATTACTTATATACACTACAGGAAATTAACCTATTTCCGGCGAGCAAAAATCGCCGGAAATAGGCAAAAAATGACCGGAAATAGTTATTTCCGGCGACATCTTTCGGCCACCATTTAGCCGCTATTAGATAGCCAAGAAATGGCTTTTCCGGCTACTATCCACATTGCCAGGAAAAAAAAAATTTTGCGGCGACAATTGGTCGCCGCAAATGTGAAAAAATGTTGCCACAAAAGCTAATAAGCTGAAATGAATTAGAGCTTTAACGGCGACATGAACTCGCGGGAAATAAATTTTTTGTTCGCCACAAATAACATAGACCGGATAGTCTTAAAATGGGTAACTACAAATCGACCAGATAGTCTTAAAATGCATATTAATAATAAAATAACAATATTTTAATTAATTTGATTTTATGTAATCTATCACATTTATTTATTTTAAAAAATAATTTTATAATATAACATCCCAAATTATCAGTTTTTTAATTGGTGGCGATAGAATATTTGCAAAATATCCTTCATTATAACAAAAATCAAACATTACAATTATTTATCAGATCAAATGATCTGTGAAATACAGTCTGAAAAAGAATTCTAACAAATCAACATATATCATCAACATATCAAGCATGTCTAACTAGTCGATGGCAGCTTCATTGTTCAGCCTTTCAACATGATGTACAGTACAAATCTGGAGTCTCTTCATCAAATCTTTGTAAAAAATAAGATCTGTCAGCTGTAAAAAATAAAAAATGTGAGTTGGTAGACAAAACAAAAATTAGGAGTATTTTATCTATTAGCTAAATCTGGACCACTCGTTTGCGTGACTCTCGAAGTACCTCAAAATATTTGATTATAAATCATCAAAATGAATTCCCACAATAAGATTTTATAGATGAACTGCCATTTTAGAATTTGGGAAAGGGCATGCATGCTTGAATTTCCCTCACTCTATTACTAATCACGCCCGAATTCCTCTCAGCTCTAATAATCTCCTTTTCTGTGAGTTCACCAACATCCTCAAGCTTCCCTGACAGTTTAAATTCACAGCCTTAGACGTCAGACCACGATGCAAAACTTACGAGGTCAATAATATAGACCATGGAATGGATATTTCATATATGAACAGGGATTACATTTATAGGTTATTGTCGAAATTAAACAAGAAAGTTCATCAAATGGCTAACTAAGACTTTGAAAATTAGACCAGGGGGATTTAAGGAGCAATGAATTACTTACGTGGGGTCAGATGATGAATGATCATCCTCCAGTAAAATCAAATGCTGAAAATAAATGGATAAATTTTGAGTCATCACAAGCAAAAATTAGCTCCTTGTTCCAGCAAAAATTTTGAGTCATCTATTTTTATTTTTTTTACCTATAAACTTTAACAACTCGAATTTTTATTGTTCCTGGTTTGTTTGTAAGAATATTTTGTAGGCAGGATCCAACAACAATAGAAGAAAGCAATAAGTTAAGCCACAGTAGAAATGAGAGTTGAAAATTATATGCACACCAACTAATAAAGCAAGCACAAGAATCATAACAATTATTACAAGAACTGCCAAAAAAGATAGTAATCTTCAAAGATATTACAATCATTATAAGAACTAAAATTTTTTAGAAGATTTTTCCTAAGATGATCAACTCAACGATTTTATAAAAATAACAATCATTACAAGAACTGCCAAAAGTAAGATAGTCATCTTTAAAGATATTATAAGTTTTCCTACTCTAATATATTTTTTAAACATTTCTTATCATTTCATTTGGGAGTACTTATTCCTATATATAAGGTCTATATGAAGCTTATTTAGCGCATACATCTGGGCATTGATCATCACTTAGCCCAATTGCAATAGATAAGGCATATATGAAATAAACCCACTCTAGAAAAACAGAGCAATATTGACTATTATTATTTCTTGAATATTACAAATGGATAAATGGATACGAATAGCATGGGAAAAGGTCAAATATGGATAAATGGCTAGAGCATTAGACACCATTGGCCTGGATAAAATTGAAATGCCGGAGTAATTGTGGGGAGGCCTCTCAAAGATGGTGAAAAATGTTATTCTTCACCAGAATTTGTTTGATGCTGTTTTATTTTTTTATATTTGAAGGGAAATTATGTGTTAAACTTCCAGTATTATTTTAGGTAGCGTGCAGGGGTTTCTGGTTCAGTGCCAAGTGGCGTGTGAAGAATGGGGAAACTAACCTCCAATGAACTCAACAGCCCCAAAGCTCATTTATGGTGCCCACCTGGGCAGAAAATCTTTCAAATAAAGTTCACTAGCTATGGACAACCTCAAGGAACATGGGGAAACTTTAAGGAAGGAAGCTGTCACTCAGACAAGTCCTATGATGTGCCTCAAATGGTATCTGAGCAATATTGACTATTATTAATATATAATGAATGCATATATTAAAAAAAAACAGAGGACGAAAACAACCTTCATGATCAAGGCACTAACGTAGCTACTATGGAAAGGAGGGAAAACTAGAAATTAATGATGATAACTTAGCAGTCATTTTAACATGAAATAGTTCTCTCAAACTTCTACATGAAAGTGGCATAATATCTAATAGTTCCTACCTGTGAGTTGCTCTGAAAAATTAGTGAATAGAAAACTGAAATTTGTGGCTCCTCCAGCAATGGAATATTCAAGCAATCTCACCCAATCACTTGTGACATCCCCTGCACCAAGCAAAAAAGCCCCCATGATTTACTACAAAACTACTATACAAAACAACCAACAACAAGCATAAAAAGGCAAGCAAACACCAAACAAACCACATCTCAAATATATGGATCCAATGTACTAATTCAAACATATAAGCAAAAACCACCAAAAAATAAAATGAAAAGAAACTAATATTTACAATAAATTATTTATAAACTGCATGAAAAATGATAAGGAAATGCAAGAGGAGTTTACTCAACATTTATGCCAAAAGAACACCGAGGGATAAGGAAATGCAAGGAGGAAGGGGAATACTTGAACTGGGAAGATTATAAGAAGATGGAGTTCACTTCCATTGCTTACCTGATCTGAATCAATCTGCCCAAATGTTTGCAAGGTTGTCTGTAACAGAGAAAAACATACTTGTCCGGCTCTGCCAAGAAACACAGAGAAACAAATACTAAGGTGCTGACAAAATAATCGAAATCAATGTCTTAAAAAAGAATGAATTGATTATTCTCCTTTCTGAAAATTTCAAACATGAACTACTGGAAAGGTCCAATGCATAGAATTTCAACTTTTTCCTGTCAGTATTTTCTCATTCAATTTAGTTTTCGAACTAGCTAATCAACCATGTAATCCTTTGAGAGAGGGGGGCAGTTGTATTGAAGTTTTTTAAAGTGAAGACCTTGAACAATAAACATTAACTGACAGTGATAAGACAAAAAGAAAAAAACAAATAGACAACTCTGGGAGCTTAATAATATTGATCAAAAGGACTGGTAGTTGGGCTTTTACAGACAAAAATTTGCAGTCAATGACATCTCCAAGAAAGTAAAAATGTCTCATAGGTATTTATCTTTAGCTTTTTCAAATGAAAACTAAGGCCATAGATATCAGAAAAATATTAAAATGCATTTTATTGTTGAAGATGGCCATATTTTATACTCATGATTTTTTAACACTCCAGGAAGGAGTCAGTATATGCCAAACATCTAGAAACACGAGAATTAAATCATGGAACCCCACAGAAGGCCATAGAAATATAAAATTTTCTCTTTGTATCTCAACTAGCAGTCCAAATCTACACAAGCTAGTCTCTGGCCCATGATGTTAGTCATGTACACAGGAAAGCAAGCAATGCAGCTCAACTACTGGAAAAAAGGGGCCAAGTAATTGTATTATATTAGTAAGCATGTGTTTGAATTTAGATTAAAAAAAAAAAAAAAAACCCTGCAACTTAAATCTATTTGAATTTTATCAATAATACTTTTGCTTACTGCTATGTCTTCTTCTAGTTAAGATTACTTATAAATTTATTTTGATACATATATAAAAGCACGCTTAGGCGTTGCTAATGTATATATTCTCTATACTTGGGCTCTTACCTGTTCTTTACATCTAGATATTGAACTGAAAGTCAACTCTCAGATGCACAAAACCACATCACTAGAACAAATTTATCTCAAACTACACGTGCCCCCACATCTTCATCACGAATAATTAGAAATTGACAAGAAGATTCCCAAAAATAAAAGACAAGAAAAATCTTACCTTTAATGATGAAATCCTCTGGTTTGGTGTTCTATGTTCAAAATCTTAAGTACAAGGTCCGCTACAAAATAATCCATCTGAAGTTTATAAGTAAGGTCTGATATATAATAGTCAGATCTCCTTCTACATTAACCCCATACAGGATTAATAATGGCCATCCCAACTTGAGCAGCTCATGCACACATAATAACTGATAATCAATACTAATCCCTCATATAAAAATTTATTGCTAAAATTGGATTCTAAGAGATTACCAGATTAGCAATATAGAGTGGAGAGCCTTGTGAGTGTAAAAACAGTTGCTGGCTTTAACCTAAGATCAGCGCGCAGTTAGCAAAGAAAAAGCCGTGTAGATGACATTCGTGCATAGTTTCATGTCTATGGTTAGCTAATTAATAACTTTTTGCTAGCAAACGAAATGAGGCAATGATCCATAAAGTAGCTAGCTATCTAATACAGATCATACATGCAAAAAGTATTGAGCACAGAATACTCTGTTGTGCGCATCAAATGTGTATATACATATACATATATATTAATTTAAATAAAAGTTGCTTAGTAAAGGAATTAGAATAACAAAAAGGGGGAAAAGTGAGAGACTCGCTAGCGGGCACTCATGGGAATTAAGATAGCCAGCCTTTTCTGGATTCAAATCAAAATCACGAAAACAGAACAATTAAAACAAGCACTCATGCAAGTGAACAACAAATTGACGAGAGTGACCAACAAATTGACGAGATTGACCACAACTAAATTGCATAGTTCTAACAAGATTGCCTAGAATCCTTGGTTCCTTTCGGCACAGACCACATATTCAAACTCAGGACACATATATAACGCAACGAATTCTATGAAATCTCGGTTCGTGCACTTCAGCATTCTCATATACCAAATTGAAGAAAATGATTTCGTCAGAAAATTTTGAGCTCGGTCCAAACGATCTCGGTCAAAAGATTTTAAGCTCAGTCCAAACGATCTTGGTGATCCCCATTGCTATATAAGAGAGAGAGAGAGAGAGAGAGAGAGAGAGAGAAATAAAGAGAGAAACTCACCGGCGTCGGCGAGAACACGGCGGCGGGTAGTGATTGGAAACCTCGTTGAAATCCAGAGAGAGAGAGTGGAGGGAAATGGGGAATGGGGGGAAAATAAAGAGCGGGGTTATTCCCAAAACGGCGTTACATTTTGCAAGCTTATTTCCGGCGAATAAAAATCGCCTGAAAAATTCTGTATTTTCGGCTACTTTTCCAAATAGCCACAAGATTTTTACTGAATGTAAATTACATGCTATTCGCGGCGATATTGGTGATGTCGGAAAAAAAAGTAGCCCAAACTACTACTTTTTCTTGTAGTGATAAAAGGAATAATTTTCTATCTTAAAAATTATACAAAAATATCTAAGTACTTCAAATAAATAATATATATCCACAATAGTCAACACAGGCAATAATAAAAATTGTAAATATCTTAGATCATAAATAACGCGTTTATCTCTTTAGAAGTCAGCACGATATTTTTAAAACAAAAAATCTAGAAAATTTATCATAATTATAAATGAAATATTTGGATAAGTGGTTTAAATTAATAATTTGTAGGGAGTATAGGATGGGGCGTGTTCCTCTAGCTTTGCCTTCTTATTTAATTGTAGTACTAGTGCTTCAGGTGACATGAAGCAGATATATATATATATATATATATATATATATATTATCTATATATATATATCACCTACTCCTTCTTGCCCAAATGAATTCAAGGCTTTTATTAACATTTTTTTTTACATATAAATTGTAAAAGGTTAATAGATAGCCATGTTAATTTGTTATTACTTTTAGCTATATATTTATAATTAATTATATTATTAGTGTGGTTGGTATCTGATAGCGCCTAGCCATTTCAATTTTCAAGCGTTCGATGTCATCAACACCTTTATTCAATTCAACACCGTCGACTCTATCTCTTGTTTTAATTTCTTGGTTGCAAGCGTGTAATCGTTCATCTTTTTTGACAAAACCCGTGGACTTAAAATATTTCTGATCATATATATAATATCTATGAACAAAAAGTAAACACCAATTTGAAAACGCGTGAGAAGAAAACAAAAACATCTTATGCAACGTATGCAAAATAATATCATATTATTCATACGCCTATATATATATATATATATATAGCTCACCCACTAGGTAGAAAATCTAGAGCCTAACCATCGTCTATGGATCATTACATGATATGTGACAGAAATTCAACATGAATTAAGAAAATAATAAAAAAAGGAGTCGAAGACTAGGGGAGGCAAATCATGATCGATTAGAAATCAATGTCGCATTTCGTAGTCTGAAAGCCACTCGCTACTTTTCCATTAGAACTCAAAGGAACCTTCAAGTCGCACTTGATCTTGGGCTTCATCCGCCATGTCTTGATCTTACCCAACTTAAACCTAATCCGTAGATAAAGCTTAACATCAACGTCAAAAACCCCGACGCTATTATCTGAATTAAACTTGGAAAGCTCATCTGCTCCCAGCAAAACAACTTGCTGCCCTTTAAACACTGGACTCAAAACGGTCGTGTTCTTATGCCCTTGGTAAAACGGGGGAAGCGATACCGTTCTAAACCTCTGATCCTCGAAATAGGCCCTGGCTTCGATGCGATCGTAGTATATGCCAATCTTTTTGTTGGGATTTCTAACGTTGATGTCGAGAGAAAGGTTGTAGTGGAGCGTGTTGTTGTTGGTGGTGAAGTTGAACTGAGTAAGCGAGGCATCGGTGACATGAAACTTGACCCTGTTCGGGCGGAAGATGAGCCAGAAGATGAGGACCGCGAGGCCTAAAACGATAGCAACGGTGACAATGAGCTTGAAAAGAAAACTGAAAAGGCAGCCGCAGCAGCCGCAACTACGGTTGTTGCCGTGACGGTGATAGTATTGATTAGGCGGTGGAACTGCCGGGCCGTAGTATGCTCCGTTCAAGTGAGGTTGTTTCTCTGCCATGGCAATTAACCAAGAAAATTTGACGTAGGAGAAGAATCAAGATTGCTGATCAAGAAGAAGATCACTTAGAGAATATTATGACATGATAGAGTGGGTGGGTATGGTTTCATATATATAGAGCTTTGTGAGGAGTAAGTGAGCCACGTAGGCTTCGAGTATATAATATGAAAAGGATTTTAAAAAAGCCGCGTGAGACCGTGTCAAACCTATCTCATTGATGAGAATATTGCTTTAGATTTAGGAAAGTTTGTTGGTTTAATTGTATGTGAACAGAGAGAAGGATCATCCGAAAATCTCTACAATTGATAAATAGTCTGAATTGTAAAAAAGTAAAATTAGAAAAACGCGGCTTTTTAATGTTGTATTAATGTTGTTTGTTTATCTCTCTCTCTCTCTCTCTCTCTCTCTCTCTATATATATATATATATATATACATATATTCAGCAATAAAGAAATTAAAAACGCGGATTCAACCCTGGAGAAATGAACGGCGTGCAAGTCCTTTTTTTAAGGAAAATTCTTAAATGAGAAGCAAGTTCATGATGTTATACTTGCTGAAAATATCATTCAAAAAATTTATAACGAGAAAATTGATTATCTATGACCAACTATTTTTTATTAAAATAAGTTATTTTATACCGTAAATAGTCATCTTCATTATGAATAATTTATCATGAATACTAATTTTTATTGTATGCAGTAAAATGGCTCACATCAATATGATATATAAGGTATGAAAGTTTACGGCCATTAATCATGAATGTTTAATCAGCAGACGTATCCAACTAGATCTTGTGTAATTACATGAATTATATGCATCAAAAACATTTTAAAATGTCTGTTTGAAAAATAAATCAATGCATATTCCACATGAAAAGAGTATGTCTCTACTGCATAATTAGCATTACAGTCGATCGGATGATATATTTTTAGGAATCTGAGTCCTTACATCCTAACCTTCTGTTAAACATAATAAATTAAATTAAGAAAAATAATCATGAAAAGTTAATATCTGGCATTGCCTATTATTAATTAAATTAACCTGTAAGTATATACGTATGTTCAGTTAACATTCATTGATTTTATTCATCTTATCAGCTTCAGTTAAACTCGGTAACAAAATATACATAAATGATTTGTCATGTATTTTTACGACCAGGTCTACAATAGTTCAATTAGTACCTCTGTTACATAATTTAAAATTTTGTTTAAAATAAACAAATTAAGTAAATGGAGTGATTAGCGATGACGTAATTAGAGTCATGATTACTTGATCAATAGCTGAAACATTTCTTTCAGGGTCCCACGTTCCCATCTCGTTTGTTTTCTTTGGTCTGAGTACTACGTGCCTAGCTAGATCTGCCTGCAAAAGTTATACAACCTCTGGGAAGAACGTCATAATTTATGGCCGGGCGACATTTAGGCCGATACGGGTTGTATCTATTTATTATTTTATAATGTATTTAAAATTTTTATTTTTTTATTATTATTTTTTCACACTCTTAATCAATCACAAGATAAAAATTTATATAATTCAGCAACATACATCTACGTATACAGAGTTGCAAAACAATTTAATATGTTAAGGAATCATATAAAAATACACTTTCGAACAATTTTTTACTATTCAAAACCATATATCATATGGTACAAAATAAAACATATTTATAAAATTACACACAAAAAATCAAATTTCTAGTTTTTCTCCTACATTCGCTCGAGTAAAATATTGAGTGTGTATTGAGTGAACTTTTAGTCTGATTTTCTTATAAGCTTCGAGTCGAGTGACGGTCAAGCAAAGTTTTGTTCGAACCCACTTTCAAGCGAGACTCGAACGAACTTTCTATATGAGTTTCACTTAAAAATCATAACGAATTATTATCGAGTTAGATCATCAAATCAGACTACCATAACAATCAAGCTCCACAAAACCATCACTTTATCATTTTTTCGGTTGTATACAAGATGAAAGTTCATCAGACTGAATGGATGAAGTGTTTTCCAAGTCTCGAATATATATTGTGATAATCACGTCCATTCGGCCATTGATAAAGCTAGACATGATCTGAGGGATAAGTATCTATTTGTTTATTGTTAGTAGGGCTGAATTCTTTTTTTCTTCTTTTTAAATCTGTGACTTTAGTCTCTGTTGCAGCTCTAAGATCAACATGTTTAAGATTAACATTTTTATTTATCGAAGACATTGAATTTCTGTAATGGAAAACGTACAATGTACGTTTGACAATGATCGACCTTATTTTAAAAAAAAATAATCTTTACAATTATGGATTATATAAGTATTGCGTTTTTTTTAAAATAATAATATAGAATCTACATAAAAAATTAAATAACTTTTTAATAATGAACTTTACTCTTTTTAAAAACAATTAATTACATAACATTTGCATATTCTATGACTATATTGCATTATTATTTTTTACTTAATATATAATCAAATGATGTAAATTATATTAATTAATATTACCCAAAGTCAAAGATATGACTATATCCATGATTTATAGGAATCATTAAAAACTCAAGAATGGTGAATATATCCATGATTTTATTTCTTTACATGCATGCATGACGATGTCATGAACAATACAAATACGATATTTAAAACCCAATAATAAAGATTAAACAAAGAAATAGTCACTATTTCAAAAAAAAAAAACAAAGAAATAGTCATCTACTATATATAATATATGTAATCCTGCATATAATCTCATAAGCAACCTAGATACATAATCGTGCAGTATGCAAAAATAAAAAGGCTAAGTACATCACGTAAAATTATAGAAATAAATAAATCAAACACTCAATCAAATTTATATTAAGAAAGCACGCAGGATCGATCATCAGAAATCGATGTCACACTTGGTAGTCTCAAAACCACTTGCTGATTTCCCATTAGAACTCAAAGGAACTTTCAGTTCGCACTTAACTTTGGGCTTGAACCGCCAAGTCTTGATCTTTCCCACCTTGAATTTAATCCGAAGATACATCTTGACATCAATGCTGTATACCCCAGCGTTCTTCTCAGCATTAAATTTCGAAAGCTCATCAGCACCAAGCAATACCAATTGCTGCCCAGCAAACACTGGGCTCAAAACACTAGTATTCTTATGCCCTTGGTAAAACGGCGTCAAATCCACCGAATCGAAGCGCTGCTCCTCATAATAAGCCCTGACCGAGATGAGCTCATAGTAGACTCCAATCTTCTTGTTGGGATTTCTGATGGAGATGTTGAGCGCAAGATTGTGGTGGAGGGTGTTGTCGGCGGTGAAATTGAACTGGGTGAGTGAGGCGTCCGTGACGTGAAACTTGATGTTGTTGGGACGAAAGATGAGCCAAAAGATGAGAATTGCAAGGCCGAGGGTGACAACCGCGGAGATTACGACACTCGAAAGGAATCTGAAAAAACAGCCACAACAGCCACACCCGCTGCCACGGCCAGGTCGGTGGTAGGATTGGCGTTGTGGCGGTGGAACTGAGGGACCGTAGTATGCCCCATTCAAGCTGCCATGGACTTGTTTCTCTGCCATGGTTCACAAAGCACGACAAACTAATAAAAAGAGAAATTAAGTACTGGGTTGTAAGACTGGCGTAAGAGAGGAATAATGCTTGTAATTTGTATATATAGAGGTGTGGGCTGTGGGAAGTAAAATTTGAATTTTGAAAGCTAGTCGTCGGGTGGCATTTGGTAATTAAGCGGCGCCGGTACGCGTTTTTTCTGAAAGTTGCATGCACACGGCTGCATGAGAGCTAGCCTGCCTGAGGTCTGCTTAAAATCAACGCGCTTGCTTCGGAAAGAGTACTTCATAATTGGCGTGGCTTTCTTATTCCTTTCCTACGCATGTTCGATCTGTATGTGAACTTGGTACGTGTTTGGTAACTCGTTTTGATATATGGGATATCTGTACGCGTCGTTTGATAATATCTGTACGCGGCGCGTCATCATCAATTACGCGTGACTCATCATAATCAGTTCAGTAGTTTGGAGTTTTGACTCCAGTGACCAGGGTTGTGCAGCCATGAAAGCCCTATTGCAAAAAGTCTACCCAAAGGTCTGAACTGATCTACTAATGCTGGGCTTCGAGCCCAGTCTTTGTCTTCCTCTGGTAGGACCGAAACGTTTTGGGCTCTATAAGCCCCTTTTCTAGTTTAGCATCTAGATCATAAACTTTATTTTTTTTTTAAAAGGTTACTTTTATCGCAAAAAATGCTTTTTATAATATAAAGAATTAATGTTAATTTTCTTGAGGATTCCTACATTTTCTATTTTTATTTAGGAATTATTATTTTTTAATAATGTTGTAGTTTTTAAATGTTTAAGAATATAAAAAAATGAGGAAAAACCTTTTTTTAAAATAAAAAAAGAAAAAGAAAAAGAAAAAAAAAGATCAAATAATTTTATTGGAAGAATTTGGGCTACGTGGGTGTAGCACGACTCTAATATAAAGCCCTTCTCATCTAAAAAATATATATAAAGCCCTTGCTCGAGGGGGTAAAAAGAAACATCAGGTATTTCAGACCCAAAAAAACTAATTTGCATACAAAATTACAAACAAGTCGGCAGATTGAGACATGTCTCCACAACGTCTAATCTCAAAAATTATATATAAAAAAAAAGAAGGAAAATAAAAAAATAATAATTTATTCAATTTGATAAAAAATGGCATCTTTTGGTATGCTTTCTTCGTTATGAAGGTGCGACTGATGCAGCTATGCAAGAAACAACCATTTCACATGTTTTTTTTAAATAAATAATAAATTATTTTTATATTCATAGTGTATAAATATTATTAATTTTTTTTAAAAAGAAATAAGTATATAATTTATTTTTAAAAATTAAATTTTTAATAAGGGTGCTGCTATAGCCTCCACTATTTGGGATCCATTTCGGGTCTTATTAGGCATTTTTTAATCTATTTTTTAATGCTTTTAAACATTTAAAAAAATATAATATTATTAAATAATATTTTTTTAATCAATAATAAATAAAAAAAAAGGAAGCGAAATCCGAAACAAGACTCACATAGTAGTATTTTTATTATTTTCCTTTTAATAATAAATTAATGCACAATATTTATACAACTTAGAACTATATCTAAAATTAATCATTCTGAAAAGTAGATATAGAATCCTAGTTAGAATAAAAACTACGCGTATGCAGGATTTTTTCTTTTAAAGGCACATAATTCCGGGGAAATATTAATTATCCAAGATATATTGTAAGGGCATATTCGTTGGATTGATTAAATGTTAAATTTAATGAGAATTTAAATATTAAAATTTATTTTAAGTCTACATTAAATTGTTCAAAAATTAAATAATTTGACTTTTATAAATAGTAAACCCAAATAAAATACTAAATATGGCCCATCAAAAATAATAGTTAATTTTTTATTTTTTTATTTTTTTATTGTTTTTCTTTTTCTTTTTCTTTTTTACTTTACTCTCTCTTTAAATAGTTTTTGAATAAAAAAAATTAAGTTAATAAAAAAATGTAGTTGGATGAGAAATAAATAAAAATATTTTTTTTAAATATCGGTTAATAATTTAATTTAAATATAATATGATTATCAGTTATTTTTTAAAATTTATAATTTAATTAAAATATGACATATGATTTTTAATTAAGGAAAACTCGCGTCTCGCAATCTATTCCTTGCTAAAATTTAGCACGGAAGCTTTTCAAAATAGCCCTTATTAAATAGCCTTCTTTGTCCACTAGCCCGTTATCCAATTATACTGCTTTTATCGCAAGCAACTCTCTCTCTCTCTCTCTCTCTCTCTCTCGCTTAGCTTTTCTTCCTGAGTCTGAGCCGTTACGCCATGGGAGCCAAAGATGGGTGCGGCTGTTGCAGCTGCCTTTGTGGGTGCCTCTTCAGTTGCCTCATAAGCCTTGTTCTTCAGATCCTTTTCACCGTGCTCGTCATCGTGGCCCTCGCCGGCTTCATTTTCTGGCTCATATTCCGCCCCAACGAGATCAAGTTCCGCGTCACCGACGCCTCGCTCACCCAGTTCAACTTCACGGCCAACGACAACACTCTCCACTACAATCTAGCTCTCAACGTCTCCATCAGGAACCCCAACAAGAGGATCGGAATATACTACGACCGGATTGAGGCCAACGCCTATTACAGCGGCCAGCGCTTCGACACTGAGACGGTGACGCCGTTTTATCAGGGACACAAGAACACGACCGTTCTCAGTCCGGTGTTTAAAGGCCAGCAATTGCTTACACTGGGCGGCAGCGAGATCTTCAACTTCGATTCGGAGAAGGCAGATGGGGTTTTCGGCATTACCGTGAGGCTTAATCTTCGAATCAGATCCAAGTTGAGTTGGATCAAGATTGGCCACTTCAAGCCTAAGATCAAGTGCGGCTTGAAGGTTCCGCAAACGTCTAACGGGACATCACCGGCGCGGGCGTTTGAGAGTACGAAATGCAGCTTGGATCTTTGATCCAGATTGCAGTAGATCTTCTCTCTTAGATCGAGACGTTGATATTTGTTTTTTTCGTATAATTTTGTATTTTTATTCTTTAATTGTTTTTGGTTTTGTCAAGTATCTTTATTATTATCTAGCCGTTGGACGGTTGGTGACGTTTTTTTAGGATGTTTTAAACTAGCCGTTCCATCTACATAAATAAACACTCGGAATTGGTTAGAAAAAAAACAAACAAACGCTCGAGTTTTGCAATCCGTTCACATTTTCTTTTTCCTCGTGGCCATCTCATGATGATGCCTAAGAATTTTGGATTTTCAGTGGATTCCTGTCTTTCCACGCTCTCTTCATTTTCTCTTGTTCTTGACACTATGCGAATCAAAGAAGAGGCGAGCTTTTGGACATGCAGTCAGATTTATACACGTGTAATCCACTAAAAACAACTAGCATTTTTGTTTTTTGTTTTTTTTTTTTTTTTAGAGAATACAAAAAATAACTTTTTTTTTTTTTTTTTTATTCTCAGTAACACTTTCTTTATTCTTCAATTTGGAGATGAAATAAGTTAAAATGAATTTAGTTTATTTTTTAATATTATTATTATTTTAGAATTTGAAAAATAAGTATTGGAATTTTAATAATATGTATAGGGATTTATATTTTGTATGAAAAATTAAAAAAAAATATAATGATGAAATAAAGATGAATTGGAGAGAGTTTTGAATCAATCGGACCTAAAAACAAATAATATATGATAACTGATAAATGGAAACTTATGTTCACAAAAAAAAAAAAAAAACATGGAAACATATGGATAACTGATTTTTGGATGAATCATCTAAGATCTTGAAAGCCCTATTTGGGATTTAGTAGAATCCACACAATATAATATAAGGATTTCAGAGGATCTTATAATGGGCATAAGGACGCTTTTCCATCTGACATACAGATTCCTAGCCTAGCCCAACTTGAGGCAACTTTTAAGTTAAAGGTAGCAAGGCCCAATTAAAAACTTGAAACGGTGAGTGTTGTTTGTTTCTGGTACAGTGGTTGCATTGTGTTTGGATCACTTACTGCGCATTAAACTAATGATGGGGCCGCGCCGAGTGAGTCTGGACGTCCAAAAGATAACATTTTCCAACAAGTTCCAGGCCTAAGCCCAGCCCATACACGAAAAATAAAAAAAATAAGTTGGAGTTTACTAGTGTTGACTTGTCTTGGTCAAGTCCGTCCAGGCCGACACAATGCACATGCTACTCGACCGACCTATACACTCGGCCTAACTCTATTAGTCGTTGCTTGATTATTAGCCCCTCCAAAAACTAACAAAAGTTTTCTTTTTATTTATTTTTGGGTGGATTTTTACAAATTAATACGCGTAGATATAATAAGTTAAATTATTTTACGGAACATTTTGCAATCTAATATATAATAAAAGTAATATTACAGTTATAAAATACATAAACGATATGTAGTCATTTTAAAAAATAAAAAAATTTATTATTAAAAAATTAATTTTTTTAGTGTTAGTCATGTATTTATTCATTATTTTTTAAAAAGTTTATACGGTATTTGTGTACTCACGTCGATTGTAAGTATTATTTTTTATATTATAATATGCAAAATCAATTTGTGAATTTGATTTTTATAAAATAAAAGGATTAATTATATAAATAAATTTACAAAAATAACTGTAGATAAAAAAAAATTAATATACTTAGGCTATGTTGGAGGACCATTTACCTTTAGAACACCTGCCTGTCCTAGGCTCATTGTATAATACATAAAAAGTTAAAACCATAATGGTTGGCGTTGGGTGGACTAAAAGAGAGATAAAGGGAGATTTGATTATAGGCACAGAAAGAAAAACCCATTCCAACAAATAATTATTATTAGGTAGAGAAGATGAGAGAAAGTTGAAAAGGACCGCCACCACCACCACTACGCCCAAGCCCCATGTGGATTAATACGAAAAGGATCAACCTTCTGATCCCCTCTCTTGCATTATATATACATGTTGAAAAGTAAAAGGGTTAAAATACTTTGAATTTTATGCTAAATGCTAAAGAGAACTGTTTCTTACGTCTCATTTCATGAATTAATAGGTCGTACTAATTTCTTGGTTTTCCTTTTTTATTTAATATTTACGCGAAATTGAACTTAATTTTGGGTCTTTATTCGCACATGGAAAACTTCATTATCAAAAGCCAACCCTTTTTCCCTTATAAAAATACGAACTTTTTTTAGTGGAAGAAAAGGTTGACGCTACCAGCTTTATCATTAATTTCGAAGTAAGCATGAAATGAAAAGCAATCCGAGTACTGAAACAACCGAGTAATAATCAACATTCAACAATAGGAAAATGAAAGATAATGAGACCACAACCTCCATATAAAGACATGCACCCAATAATTGATATTTTTATATATGAAAATTACTTATTTAAAATTCAGATAAAATTACACAACTTGCTGTCTCCAAATTGTAATTTTGCTATTAATTTGTCTTGTATTTTTCTTTTCCTGTCGCCTTTTCTGTTTATTCTTCAGCAAAATGTACAATTCACACAGTACATGACTTGACTTCCGACGTAGACCTAGATAATATAGGATATTAGATTAGACACAGAATTTGATGGAGAGAGAGAGAGAGAGAGAAGAGAATACTGAATACTCAACGGCCGGCGGTGCCATTTTCATACGCTAACGCTGCAACCCTGCTCTAACTGGACCTTAATGCCGCTATTTTCGATGGCAAGACCGCTGGTACTTCCGACCGATCCAAAATTTATATACGCGGGACACCTCACGTAGATATGGTACCGACCCGAGATGAAGGTCCCGACTTTCCATCTGACCCGTCCGTCGATCTTGATGATGAGCGCCACAGCACCATTGGACTTTTCCTGGCCTAGCAAGAGGGCGTTGTACGGAGCCACCGGAATAGCGTTGCCGGAGACGAAAGGGGACCAGACGTTGACCTCCTTGTGGCCCTGGTAAGTGGGAGGGATTTGCGTACGGAGGGTGATCTGCTGGCTGTGGTAGATGGCGTAGACGGCCAGCTTGTCGTAGTATACGCCGATCTTGTCGTTTGGGTTGCGGGAGTAGAGAGTGACTTGTAAGGTAGAGGTGATCAGGTAGTTCGGCGGCGAGGAGACGTTGAAAGTGTAGACGGTGGCGTCCTGGAGGATGAACCTGGGCTTTCTCGGATGGAGGATGGCCCAGACGATGAGCACCGTCAACAGGACGACGAAGAGGAAGATGATGATACCGGCGCAGACTTTCTGGAAGATCCTGAATCGGTATGTCTTGTGGTGGTCGCAGCTCTTCATGCCCGACATGGCGTGATCTCTGTAGTCAGAGTAGTGATGAAAGTGGTGGCGGCGAGATATTTAGGAGACAGAACAGTCTAAGTAGGTGAATTGGTTTTAGTTGTAGATAGGAAGGGAGAGGACTGGAGCAGCTAGAGGAAGTGGAAGATCTAGAGGAAGGCGAAGCCAGCTAGGGATCAGGGACCTCTGCTTCTGCTTTTGTGCGGAGAGGTAGCTTGCTAGCGTGCCGTGCGACGAACGCCTTATGGGCGCGGTGTGCGTGTATTTATATATATTTATGGAGCTTCTGCTTTCTATTACTGTTGAATAGGCCGCTAGCTCTATACTAATACATGGAGTTAATTATAATCTACGTACAATCTTCGTTCGAAGACTGATCAAGTAAGTCCAATATTATTGAACAGGCTGCTAGTTATACAATAATACATGAAGTTAGTTTATCTACAGCCTTTATTCAGATACTGTTGATCATGCAAGTTTATATAATTATTTTTAATTTTTCTTAAAATCATAATAATATTTTTCTTAAAATAATGATTTTTTCTCTTTTATTTCCATACATTAATGAGTTTAATTGTACACGCAATTTTTCACTCAAAATTGTAAATAGAATATTTCTCTTAATTACATGCAGTGTATGTATGGTTTAGCAAGAGTATGATATTTATCTACTCATTATTACGCCTATATATATTTAAAAAGAATCTACTTAAAATCAGTGAAAACGGTATTTTTATCGGTGCAAAGAGTTTTTATTTATAGAAATCCAATCATGACTATTTATTTTTGTTAATTGGACGATAATATGAAGATAAATTAATGTACAAGTTTAACATTATTAATCATGAAGCTTGGCATTATAAATTACAAGTACTCTTGTTCTCGCCTGCACCATTTCTTTTTTGTCCTATAATGGTTGCAAAAGTCAGTAAAATTGCCGCAGATATTGCAGAAACAAGACTAGAAGCTACTAATTCTAGCAACAAGGATCGGAGTTTGCACGTAATCTAGAAATTCGTATGCGGTAGGTTTCAGTGCCTCGTCTACTTCAATTTTTAAAACGGCCATACAATATATATATATATTTATGGAGGGCAATGTTATGGGATTATGGCGTTGGGTTCTTTTGTGTTTCTATTGTATAAATATTTTTTACATTTTTTTTTTTTTTACAAAAGCAATAAAAAAATGTGTAAAAATAAAATATATGTAATTTTTTTATTTTTTTTTTATTTAAAAACCCACATGGGGGGCACAAAAGGGTCCCATATATTTACTCATTTAGGACTATTCTTATCACCTATCTACCACTCTTTTATTATTTTTTTTAATTTTTTTTAAAAAAAATCTTTTACTTAATGATTAAGAAAATAATTATTAATAAAGTTAAATTTTTTTTAATTTTTTCTTAATGATTAAGGATATTTAAAAAATACTTGAAAAAAATAAAATAAAAAATTAAAAAACAAATATACTTAATTAAAATAATAATTAAATTATAAGAATATCACTACCCTATATTTATAGTCACAAGTTTATGTATAGTACTGATCTATACAAGGAAAAAGTTTATGGTATTGGATCCGAGTAATAGGTGCGTATCAGTGATCATAACTCTGCTTAGTTGTATGCGTTATTATTAAAAAAAAAAAAAAATTGTTATTAATTTTTTATAATAAAAAATTATATATGATTTATAATTTATTTTATTAAAATTATAAATAAATAATTTTCTTATAACGAATGCGTTTATAGTCAACATGGGAAAGCTCCCTTTCTTTCCAAGGAACCAGACTAGCTTTGGGGAAACACAAAAATAAAGTTCAGATCAGAGAAATAAAACAGTGATAAAGGTTGATGTCCTTTTACGTCTGCAGCAGCTTGCTCACGAAGAAATGCGTCCTAAATACGCAAGTGCCTTACTCTCCGTCTGATCATGTTGATCTGATCAAGAAGTGAGTTCGTTAGGTGAAAAGGGCCCAGTTATCATGACGGGAGTAGGTCCCACCTCAGTTCACCGACTTTCTCTTTTTCTCTTTTTTTTTTTTTTTTTGGCGCTCTTTCCACTGAGGTTCCAGAATATACCTATGACCTTATGGGAATGGACGGAAGATAGTGAAAAAGAATCAAATCGTATCAATAGATTTGGACAAATAAATCTAGCGTCTGTAATCACAACTTTTTTTTTTTGTTTTGGTCAGAGAATTATTAATATAATTTAAGTTCGATTTGAATTAGAAGATAAATGATTTGAGATGAATTTTAATTATTGAATAAAATATTATTTTTTAATATTATTATTAATTTAAAATTTTAAAAAATTAAATTAAAATTTTAAAAAATTGAATTATTTATTATATTATATATAAAAACTTGAAAAAATATAATGATAATTTTAAAATAAAAACAAACAAAAAATTACAATACTAAAAAAACTCAAAAAGAAGATAACAGTTAGCTTACTAAATTAAGATCGGTCGATTAGAGTTTGCAAAGTTCCTACTTATCTTCTATCTATCCAATTATAAATGCTTAAAACCCTAACAGCCCCTTTTTCTCTTTGTTTTAGACAAAAAAAAAAATTATAGTATTATTTAAAATTTAATATGTGATTAGATCAAAATATAAGAGTTAGCTTATCTCAATTCATTTCAAAATTAACAATATGATTTATTTTTAAAATCGAATTTTACTATTTATAATTTATTTTATATTTATAATTTATCTTAATTATTTATTTTATTATTATTTATAATTCATTTTATCTTATTTCTAAATTCAAACGAACTCTTAACCTAAAGTGTGGTTAATTAATTAGGCAAAATTTGAGAGAGTTGGTGATCATGAAAAGGTGTACGTGTGAAAGGTGACAATCGAAGAAAAAGGCGGGCAGCTGGAGATCACACAGTGGCTTGTATGACACCTTTAGATGCAAGTTATAATTGCCTAAAAAGTCTCCCAGAATGTGATTATTATAGGTAGGAATTAGAAAAAAAAGTTCTTCCAATCTCTTTCTCAGGGGCGGACTCATGTTGATGCTTGGCTCCCCCTCCCCCCCCCCGCCCCCCCTCCCCCTCCCTTCTCTCTATGACACCTTTAGATGCAAGTTGTAATTGCCTAAAAAGTCCCCTAGAATGTGATTATTATAGGTAGGAATTAGAAAAAAAAGTTCTTCCAATCTCTTTCTCAGGGGCAGACTCATGTTGATGCTTGGGGGCTCACCCCACTCCCAAACTTTTTCAAAATCTTATCTCTAATATAAACATATATAATTTTTATATATATATAATTAAAATTCTCTCTTAAATTTTATTTTAAAAAAAATTGCCCCCCTCAATTTTTTACTAAAATTATTTCTCTAAATTTTCATATACATCTATTTATATTTTAACTTTTATCTTCATTTAAACTCAAATTTTAACTCATGTTATCTCGCAGTTATTTTAACAGTCTAATTCTAGCAAAAAAATTGATTATAAATTTATATGATTGTAAAATTAATTGATTATACTCACTTATTTAATTTTATTCTAACTTGTATGATTGTGAGATATAATTTGTTAAAAATTTAATAGCGTTACATTATTATTTATTAGAAAGTTCTCAAATTTATTCTTGATCTATAAATTTTTCTTAAATTACAAAAAAATATGAGCAAGTACTTAAAAATAATTGATTTTTTTTTTAAAAAAAAAAGACGTAGACAATTTGAAAACTAATATATGTTTAGAGAGCTCGGTAACAACAGAGCATAATACTTATATTACTGATGACCATCCTTCTAAAATTTACATATACCGTACACTTTATCGATCGTCCTCCCAAATATAAAATTCTGATTCCGCCCCTACTCTTTCTCATTATCTATGATTAAGATTGTATGCTGATCATAGCAATATTCAAGCTAGCTACCGCGTACATACATTTTTTTCACTCGGTTATTTTAATTATATGTATAGTAGTGATTAGACCACAATCACTATAAAAAAAATTAATTATTTGTAATTAATTATTTATTATTAACATAATTATTTTCTATTAAAATAAATCTATTTTCATAACAAATAATCATTTTTATTATAAATAATATGTTACAGATACTCATTTTTCTTTACAATAAATATTAAATATAATATGACTTTAATGCGGATAATAAACCAAGTTGGCAAATTGAAACATGAATACGACCCAACGTCCAATTCATCAATACCCGGCAGATAGACTTTCACTTTCATGTTTTTCAAAGAAGGTAGTACCTCTGTTGGCATGCTTCACTTGCTTTGAATTTTCAACACAAGCTAGCCGGTGTGAAACCAACCATCTAATTTGCCCAAGTCCCACCTTTATTTTTGTGTCAAAGTGATCTTCTTTTATTCAAATTATGCAGTAGTACTGGGGCCATGGTTTGATATTTCGCCATCTAATTTATGCGCATAGGATTCTAAAAATGTTAGTTTCAGAAGTTTTTTTTTTTTTTCTTCAGAAGTAAACTTCAACAGATGATAATCTCTTTACAGTTGATCTAAGAATCTTAATCCTAGCTATAAATTTGGTCGATCTTATTCACATTATTTATGATTGAACTACCCGGGTAGATCGATATCAACCAGCTACGACGTACCTTTCTCCCTTTCCTTTTAAGTAATTGTTCCCACTTTTTATTCAACTCCTATTTATTAATTAATGGGTCAAGACTAGTCCAAACAAGTACTTGTAGATCATTATCACTGAATCTCTCTAAACTAATTAGTGAGTTGGCAATCTTGACGATTCAAATAAGAGCTGTTTTAAAGACTTAACAACAGTACAAAATAATTTAGTAAAAAATCCGGTTTTGTGGGAAATGATCATTTAATTCCCATCTGAATGATATGGGAATTCAATCTTTATAAACACCATGTGACGCTTCGAACCATATTGGCCCATCTAGCATTTAATCGCGTGACATGTTATGGACGAAAAGAACACCACATAATTCTTAATTTATGATCTTTAACTTATTTGAGTAATTAACTCTATAAGAAAATTATTTATTTACGATTAATTATTTTAAATAAAATAAGTATTTTTAATTAAAATAAGTTATAAATAATCTTTTGATCACAAATGATTAATCACAAAAGTCCAATTTTCTTGAAGGATCTCATGTATTTGACCCATTAATTAAATACGCCATAACCATATATGCATAACAATAAAAGCCTGGACCTTTGGGTAAACAAATTAAAGAACATAATTTGTCACATCTGCTTAAGCAGATGATCGTGCACACTACAACATTTTGGGCCTTTTGCTGCCAAGGCCTATGGTGGAAAAAGGTATATTTTAAGAGGGAAAAGTTTTTTCCCACCAAATTGGGTGGTGGGATATTTATGGCATATAATTCATAGACCTAAGATTTTACCTACCAAGATGTAGTTTCATGGCAAAAACACACTTTTTCCCACCACCTGGTGTTATGACAATAACATTCAAATTTTGTGGCAAATAATGTTTCCATTAAATTCATTCTAATGCTAGAGAACATTTTTTCATGAAGACAATTAGTTGGAAATGTTTTTTATCCACGAACACTTTTCTCGCAAATAATGCTATACCCACGACTTATGTTGTGGAAAAAGACTTGTTAGGATGACTTGAAGTTATGAAAATTAATCAAAAACTTCTAATATAGGTACTTCTCGTGATTGTGTATGTCGGAAAAAATATTATAGTGAACTTGTTTGTCGTGGAAAATACTTCTTTCACACCAATTCTATTAGTGATAATTACGTAAAGGATTGGTAGGTAAATGTTTATATACATGACTTTATTCATGAAAAAAATGTAAATTTTAGTGGCTAAATATTTTTACCCATGTGTATCTCCTGTGACAAAGGAAATAAATAACGTTTCTGATGTAAGAATTGAATCCTCCGAATGTGGCAAATTCACTGCTCTTTAGACACAAATTACTGAAATTAAGGTAAAAACCTGTCACCATCCTCCCTAAATTTGTTATATATGGAGTTAGGTCTTAATCACAAATACAACCTTCAGTTGGACTGAGTTCTTAGACCAAAGCAATATCATCAATCAAGCACAATTAACTAAAATCAAATAATAAATCTAAAAAGGCTTAATAACTTGGAATTGGCAACATACATAACCATGATCATATCTCCAAATTTGTTTACATGAAAGTGAAACAAAGTTATCTACCTTGTTTACATATATGTTACCAAGTAACAGATCCTATTACAAACTCATGAAATCTTCTACCTTGTTTACATATCCAATCATATAAGAGAGAAATGGAATTGTTCCAACATCAAATATAAAATACAAGTACTGAATATGGACAGATTACTATGGCTGAATGTGATGGTATTCATTTTTCTCTAGATTGCCAAAAAGAAACATGACTTCTGCTCCACTTGAACTATTTGAATGTTACCTGACACAACTGAAAAGAATATTTGTCAAACTCAATTTATTTAGGGTGAATGAAAATAATGGGCTTGGAAACTTGTAATGGAAATTGTTGTAGCACACTTGTGTTTAAAGTTTAATTATTTAACACATGACTACTACATGTAGCATATACAGATACAAAGTAGAGCAAAAATAAATAAATAAATTCCACTAGCTGAAATGTAGTAGGACTGAACATCTTGTAATTGTTGAGCTTAGCAAGCTAATGGATGTAGGCCTACATGCTCCAAATTAAATTGCATAATGGAATGCAAGTATTGCCACTTTGCATATTATAAGACTAGTGTTTGCTATAATGTGAAAATTGCTATAACAGAATTAGCCACTCTTCTCAAGTTTTAAAAAAAAAATTATAAAGTGTCATGGCTATACTATTTCGTGGCATTTAGGTTTTGACAATTTAATTATACCTTAGAACAAGCTTGATTTTTATAATGGTAACCATATATGGTTATTATAAACCGTGTGAACTATCTCTTACCTAAACCATGATAAAATGCAAGATTTGATTTCCCCACAAGCCATGTGAGCCCCAAACTTTACAACCATTTTCAAGAAATTACATTTACATTTCAGTATATGAGTTTTGTAGTTCATTGCCTTCAAATCCACAAATCTTTTTTTTTTATAACTAAAAGATCTTATTAATCAAAGAAATGGCGTCAAAGTCAATTGCAAAGAAATGGCGTCAAATCCACAAATCTTTTACCAACTACAAGATCTACCAACAAAATACTGAAGTTCAAAGTTTGCAGTTTGCTCCAAAATAAAAAGAACCTCACTAAAAATCAGTCTGTCATGCCAAGTGTGAATTCTTAAAGAAAACATACCAAATGTGTAGTAAAGAAGGCCCACTGAAAAATATCTTTAACATTGTTTGTTTGCCAAAAAAATATCCACCAACTAATTAGCCATCTGAGTTTGCCCAAGGGAGATTGGTTCTTGTAAACAGTGAAATATTGGACCTAAACTTCGACTTATCCTAAAGTTTCAATATGTTCTCTTTAAAAAAACCATTGAACTTCAAAAAGTGTGTATCTGCACAATAAAATTATGTAATTTTTCAGAGAACTAAAAATAATTAAAGGGGCCAAGTTTAGTAATTTGCCAACACAAGAATACTGCTCTTTAAATTCTCAATTTGAATATATACCAAAAAAATCACTTTTATGTTCTGCCCTCAAGAAGGGTCTAACCTTTAATAGTTCTGTGGTTGCTAAAAAAATTAATAAGCACACAGTCAATACAATAAGATTGATCCAAACTAACTCCAACACATAATTTTCAAATACAATGGGTTCACAATTCTTACAAAAAAAAGCCACCATATAGAGGGAAGGTGGCTTGTCTCGCGAAAGGAGGAGAGGAAGAGATAGGCATTGTGGAGGGGTTATTTTGGCGAGTGGTGGTTGCCGGTGAGGTAGTGGTGGCGCGATGGTGTACTCAATGGCCGGCAGAAGGACAAGCTGTGGCCTAGGGTATTGAGGGAAGACTCGGGTATAAACGAAGGGAGATGAAAGTTTGAAATGTAGGAATTTGCTAGATTAGAAGTATCAAGGGAGGGAAGTCTAATTTTGTGTTTTTATATAACTGGGATTTGCGACGAAACCAAGTCATGGCAATCACTAAAAGAGGTTTCCGCGAATAATAAAAAGATACAGGAGTGGGATTTTATTAATTAACAACTTTTGCAACAACTAATGCTCATGGCAAAAGAAGTTCAACTCATTAGAAAAAAGATTTTTCCAAAAAACATTATAATATTGGTATCTTTTGCATTCCACAAAATTAACCTTATGGCAATAACTTCTTTTCTTGTGGCAAATGATTTTTTCTCTCCACTTTTTATCCACTATCAAAAGTTTGTGGCAACAACTAAGATTTTATACCCACCAAAATTTTTGGTGTGAGCAAGTCACTTTTTGCCACGAACGTATATCGTATATCATGGAAAATAAATTGATGGCAAAAGCCCAAATTTCTCGTAGATCATGTAGAAAAGGCAGATAAAATAATGGTTTGGGTTGATATATATTCCTTTCTTTCTTTTTATTTTTTATCCAGAAATGATCAAGCAACAATCCGCAACTTTATACATGAACTACTTAATAAAATTATATTTTTTTGGAAATTTTTTTATTCTTACTTTAATTTGAAGTGTTTACTTTTTTGTGAAAAAAAAAATATATTATTCTATTAAGAAATTATGCAAAGAAATTGTTAACTATTTTTAGATGGATTGTTATTGTATGAGTTCTTTATTGTGTGTTTTTGTTGCCTTTTTCTTCTTCTTAATTTGCTTTAAAAAGTTTATCTCCCATTTTTTTTTCTCTGATCTCTTTATCTTTATCTTTTTTTGGGTTTTTGAAAAGTTCTCTCTGTGCAAAATATAGATAAAAAGAAAAAGAATAAGGCTTTGTTTGGTTACACATTTCAGATGAGATGAGATGTTTTGTTGAAAGTTGAATAAAATATTATAATCTTATTTTTGTTAAGAAATTTGAAAAAATTGAATTAGTTATTTTATTTTATGTGTGAATTTAAAAAAATTATAATAATTATATAAAATAAAATGAGATAATTTAATTTTATGAAATCAAACTAGTCCTAATGCTATAGATACAGGAAAACTAGCTACGGAAACAGTACTTGTATGCACGAGCTTACATGATGCATATATAAACCGTAAAAACTATGAACTTTTTCTTTTATAAAAATAGACTGAAAATTATCTGTCGATTCATCCCTCACGTTTAGTGATCTCTTTCATCTCTTGATTTGATCCCTCACATTTCTTCGACATTACTCAATCGCAAGCTTTCGTCTCTCCTAACTTTTGAAATCCCTCTTTTGTCTTTGCAAATTTTCTTTTTTATCGATTAACCGCCCATTTTTTGTTAGATTCAATCACAACTTTTAATAGTACAGAGATTCTCTTTTCAGATGATTTGGTTGCATTTGGATGTGACTATATATGATTATCAATTATTTTATATGTAATTATTTTTATATATTTTTTTATACATTTTATTAATATAGTTGATTACGTCACTTTTTTAATATATAATAAATATTTTGGTTAATCACATTATTAAAGTGTACAAAAAATACATAAAAGTGATGGTATATGACATAACTCTTATTGGGTTGCAATGTTAGATATCTTTTCTTTTTATGGGTGTTATTATTTTTACTGCAGCATTTATGTTAGCGAGTAAATAATCATTCATAAAATGCCTATTTCTACAGCAAAAAAATATAACTATGCATAATAAGAAAAATAATAGTTGCAATTGTAAGTATACAGACATCGCTCAATCACTTTAAAAAAAAAATTTTAGAATCTACATAAAAAATAATAATAATAATAATTTTTTAATAATAAATCTTCTCCTTTTTAAAATGACTACATGAAAATTATATCTTCCTTTAACAACTACATGCAAGTTATTAGCATAGTATATATATATATATGGAAAATATTATTTGAGTTGATAATTTTGACCTATTGAAATTTTTATTTTTTTATTTATGAATAGGTATTTTTTGATATTTTTAAGAAATATTTAAATATATATAAAAAATGATTGAAATAACAAAATTAAAAATTAAAAACTTTAAAAAAGAAAGTCGCTTTTACACTGATGGGTCCAAATATTCGAGCATCACTAGCCTGTGCGGTGACTCTAGTTGCGAGGAGCAAAGCCCGCATCCCGAAAAGATAGAGAATAAGGTTTTTAAGTTAGGAATGGGGATATTCCTCCCCATGCATGGAAGTGGATTTTAGTGGCCTAAATGCTTCTGCACTGACATTCAAGCTGATTCCTGATTTCCTGTGCATGTTCTTCTGAAAAGGCGTCTAAAGTACTGACATCCAAGCTGATTCTCAGCCTCCCTTGTTCCTTCTACTACTGCTGAAAGTCCCTACAAAATCTTCCTCGAACCTCCAAATTAAAATTCAGCACCTCTCCTTCTCTTTCTTAATTTAAAATAGGATCGGCACAATAAATTAAAAAATTTTATACAAAAATTTAAATATTGAGAACCTTTTTTTGATTAAAATAAAATGAAACTAATTAATTTTAATTTTTATATTAAATCTTTATTTAAAAATAATATCTATAATTTGTTAAGTAAAATTATTAATTAAAATTTATACTACCTTTTCAATTAATAATATTAAAAAAATCTAATTTAAAGATGATTTTACCCAATCTATTTCCATAAAACGTATTTTTAAATTTTAGGAATCATTAAGGCATACAATTATTTTTATATATTCTCAGATATTTTTAAAGTGAATTTTTTCTTTCACTCAAAATTTAGTAAAACATTTTAACTCAAATAATTTTATTACTATTTATAAATATCTTAAAAAATATTTATAAAACTAATAATGATATATTTAATATTTATTTAATATTTTTATTCTTTTGTTAAATTAATTAGATTTTTTTTAAAATATTTTAACTTATTTTTGGGAGGTCTTTTTTCTCTAAGGGACCTTAGGCAAGACAATTTGCCTAAGGATTGAGCCGACCATGTTTAAAATTAACCTCCAAGATTTATTTATTTTTTTTAATTTTATTTTGCTGAATATTCTAACCTCCAAGATATTACTTCTCTCACCTAACTAACCATTTGGGTTCATCTGTAACGCTTCCAATCATAGACATTTGATTAGACAGGATGTAGTTGTGAAGTGAAAACTTCTATTCATATACGTACGTAAGTATAATACATTAGATCAGCCACTTTCCTAAAATATTTACACATGGCCCTTGTTCGATGGGAAATGATAAGGGATTTGTTGAAGGTTTCGTTTTAGTGCTTGCTCCTTTTTTTTAATTTAATGATTAAAAAAATATTATTTAATAATATTATCAATTTTTTTAAAATATTTAAGAATATTTAAAAAATAATGTAAAAATAAATTAAAAATCGCACAATAAAAAAAACCACTTGGGTACAAAAATGAGACCCTACATTAGACTTTTTAGCACGGCCCTTATTCGATTTTTATTGATAGCCATTGTGAGCACGTTTTGTACACGCTCTTCTTAATTTGTTGCAGAGGGTTTCTGTTCACTCCGTGACCTTGCGTTTCTTCTTCAAAACAAATGCAAGTGAAAGAGACAAAACTAAAAAGATGGATTGGAATAAAGCATGCTTTTGATTGATGAGGTAAAGTCATGGGAAAAAGAAGAAAGAGGGTCTCGGAAAATGAAAGAAACAGATTCCTGGAATCAAGATATGATATATTGACAAGTGTAACGTCGTGCTGCAACATGATTGAGATGGTTAATTAATCTGTTGATTAAACAGCCATGTCCATGCATGGAAGTATCGATTAGACGGCTTCTTGACACACACAGTACGATTAAAAGTAATAAAAACTAGAAAGTGAGTGGTGTATGAAAGATAAAGACGAGATTATTGCTTCAGATCTAGTTTTTCTCATTATTGTACGAAACATAGCTAATATATAGTGTGTGTGTGTGTGTTTGTGTTTTTAGATCAATTCGATTGGATTATTCATAAAGTAAGACACATATATGGGCCCGCAACAATGACATCCATGTTGATCATATCAAGCTCTGATCAGAAATTTATCAAGAAAGTCCAGGAAAAAATCAATGTGACGGCCACTGCAAGTTTTCATCCCAAAAAAACATCTAGCTATGTCCTGAAATTTTTTTTTAAAATTACTGTTCATAATATAATATAAATAATTTTATTATTTCTTTTTCATCAATTTAAAATTTTAAAATAAGTGTTCATATTGTATTATAGCATAAGTTTTAATTAAGTAATTCGAATAGTAACTTTATATTTTATTTAATTAAATATTTTATATATATTATTCTTTTTACATATTTACATTTACAAAGCTCAGCTATTTCAAGCAATATCACTCCCAATAGAATAGGTAAAATGGAGTCTTATATCAAATAAATTAAGAAAATCTCAAAATCATGCTCCATTAGAGCATATAGATAAAGTAGCTAAAATGAAATCGCTACAATATTTGTTCTTCAACCCACTACATATAGCATGATACTGTTCATGAAGGTAAACATATTTTAATAATTTTTGTGTCTTCGCGCTCATCATCATCATCTTCATCCCGTCGATCATTGTAGATCAGTCTGAAATCACCATTCACGAGTTTAGCTCACTTCATCATGTAGCCCCAAACCATAGTGGTGCAAAATTTTCAAAATCGCAGTGTCCGAAATCGCAAAATTAACGAAGAGCTTCCGAAATTGAAATTGCAAAGCCGAGCTTCTGAAATTGCAATTGCAATAGTCTAAAATTGTAGTGGATGGACGAGGAAGAGAAGTCAAAGATAGTGCTAGGGTTTGGATGGATGGGGAAGACAAGTCGATGTGCTAGAGTTTGGATGGACGGGAAAGAGGAAGAAGATAGAGAAAAAATAGATTAGCTGATGAATGACAAAATGTAAAAATGAGTAGGTAAAATAGAAAAAATAAGATTTTGGTAATATATTTTGAAGAAAAAATAAAGTGTCAATTCGGAGTGCTCTATATATATATTTCCCTTGACAAACAACAGAAGAGGGGGCCTAGTCGTAACTTTTGATCTGTTTTTCCAAATGAGATTGGTATATGATTTCCTAGTTGTTTCCGTGTCATTATTCATGCTTAAGTAACATGCATGAAACATTTGGACAAAATGGAAGTTTCCTTTGCACTCAAGTACTTAACCTTAACAAAAACAATAGGGTCCCTCTTCTGTTAATGGGAGAATCTTATCGTGTGATTTGTATTATATATATATTCACGTTCTAAACCCAAAATTAATATATTCACGTTGCCTCTGTCTCTCACATACGAAGAAGATGATGACCAACTAAGGGTCCTTTTTTTTTAAATAATCGACTAACTAAGTGTCTTAATCAATCATGAATTAGTTCAATTAGGACAAACGCAATAGGGTCCCTCTTCTGTTGATGGGGGAATCTTATTGTGTCTGTATTATCACAAAAAAACATTAATGGCCATTGTGATATCCATTACCTAGCTAGGCTTCTATAATGTTAAATATGATGCTGCAATTAGCTAGGTTTGTAGGATTGATAAAACATTTCCTCCACTTGCTATATATACTCTCTCTCTCTCTCTCTCTCTCTCTCTCTCTATATATATATATATATATTTCTGATTGAAGCCAAGTGACATTTTCTAGTCGTTCCTGATAATTTAGGAGTGTTGATCAACACATGAAACCTTATATGGTACTCTGTGGGCAAGGCCAGTGAATCCAGGCTCTAGTTCCATGTGGGGGACCTGTATATCTTTTATCACTTTATATATATGGCCATGCAAAGGGACAAAACGCGCCCTACTTCGAAGGCTTATATAATGGAATACTTGCTTTAATCCTAGCAAGTAACCGGGCCATGGCCGAGAAAGAAAGAAAGAAAAAAACAAAAAAACAAAAAAAAGAACCGGGCCATGAATGCCCATCCGGCCATCGACCTTTTTTTCCTTAAGGTCCATGTTTCGGCAAAGTTGGTCCACCATAATTAACAGTACTTGAATGTTTCGTTCTGTTAATCATGAGATTCATTTGCATCTGAAAACATTTTCACGTGAAAAGATACGATGATCCCCATGCAATCAAACTTAATTTACATCTTTTCTCAAAAAAAAAAAAAAAAACTTAATTGACATCTATCAAGTGGAAATCTACCATCGATATATAGTCTTCTCACGTGCGTTTGAAACAATCAATGATAATCAGAACATCTGTTCGCTTCTCCGCAAAGCATTGTAGAACATTTTCCCATGTGCAAGGGTTAATGTTAATATATGAATGATAGCTGGGGATCCAAAAATTCTGGATAAGAGTGGGTGGTATATAAAATTATATATTATTTGAAAATGAGAAGTTTTTGTATTTTATAAAATTTCGATGTGATTACAATTATATTATTGACAAATCTTTTTAAAATATAAACTTTGTGATTTAAATCTTTTATTGAGACGTTATACCTAATCACCAAACGCTAACTATCTTTCTGAGTGATTTATCTCGATCACAAATGCACGAGGACTGCAGCAAATCATGAACAGAAATAAAGAAGAAGATGAATGAAGGAAACAAAACAGAGCAATTATATATAAGGGGAACATCGGAGGCACTCTCTCCTCCAAACAATGCCTGACACAAATAAGCTTTCTGCTAGTCTGCCTGAATCAAACAAGAGAATCAAAACCTTTTCTAGGCTGAAAACACAGAAAAAAAGTTTTATTTCAGTCAGATATGATCACGTAAAGCCCATGAACTAGAAGTAAACAAAAAACCAAAAGAATAACGTCTCAAGATGGTTATATAACTATAAAAATATATATATCTATATATATATATTTTATAACTAATTATTTTTAGCAAAATTATTATTTCTAATTAAAATAAATCTATTTTCATCACAACTAATTTTTTTTATTATAAATAATGAATTGGTCATTTTTCTAATTGTAGTGATTATAATAGCATTTCATCTGCCAAGAAGGGCCCCACTATTATTGTAAGAAAGAGATGGGTGCTATCCCAGATGAATCTATTAAAGAGAAATAATAGATGCAGTCATGGAGTTACAAGCGGCATGCAGTCGTTTTGAAAAAAAGTGAATGTATATGAGACTTACGTGAAAAAAAGTTAACTTTTTAATAAAGCGACTACACGTCGTTTGTAATTTTACGATTTTACGTAATATTACTCATTTACTAAAACATAGCTAATGGAAGGCTAATCATATTGAAAATTTAAAATAAGAAAATTAAGAAGAGGGACAAATAAATCTTAATTTTTACGAGATATGGCTTAATTTTTACGAGATATGGCTTAGATATTATGGAGTACTCCTTATGTACCAGCACCACTGTGGCAATCAATTAAGCATGTACCATTGCTATATTTGAGAAAATCATTACGTAAAGGACAATTTTGACCAAACTTATTTTATTTTTTTCATACTTTAACTTTTCTTTTAATAAAATCTGATTTTTATAATTATTCATTTCTAAAAAAATCCATAAGATGAAGACTAATAAAAAAACGTTTCGGTCAAGTTACAAGTGAGATATTAAAATGCCAATTATGCTTTTCTTTTATTTGAGAAGTAATAATTTGTACAGATTTGAAATATTCAATATGACTAAAAACCATATTACCTTAATTATGAACTACATTGCCCTTGATTTATAAACAAAAAAATCATGAACCACACAATTGTCACTTCCAACTTTAGATCAACAACCTGTTCTAGACTTCTAGTTACTTCCAGTACTCATGAGTCAACGCCTCGATCGTCCTCTACCAAGATCCAGTCCAAAAGGCTAAACTCAACCGAGCAAATGGTTTGATCACAAATTATATATATATATATATATATATATATATATAGTGCGCACTATATATTACAAATATTATACAATTATTTTGAAAGAAAATAAAATTTATTATATTTATACATTTTTTCAAAGTGATTGCGTGATGCTCACACTTTACATTTGTAAATATAATTTGTCTTAATATATTTTCTAAGAATAATGTTGATGCTACATGCAATTCTAGAATTAATATTGGGCAAATCTCACATATTTTTTAAAAAAAGGTAGAGTCCAACATAAAAATAAACTATAAAAATACAAATTAATATGAATCTCATATTTTTCTCACATTCTAAAATAGAAATACGCAATATCTACATTACTTATTTTCTAACAATCGTATTGAATACAATTGTAGGGACTTCATGAGAAACCCTTATTTGATATGGAAATATTGAAACCATGACTCTCTGAATAAATAAATAATAAATACATAGAATAAATTTGACAAAAAGAATCTACATCTAGTTAAGAGCATTAGTAATAATCTAGCCATTACAAGCTAAGTCTAAATTTTAACTAGAACTTCAAGTTTTTCCTATAGCCAAAACTTTTATAAATTTTGGCTATTTTATATATTTGACATTTGTTTTTTAATATTTTGTAAATATTCTTTATATATTAATTAATAATTTAATTTTTATTTTAAAATGGCCTAGCAATTGTATGTTCCAGAATTACACGATACAGCAGGCTGATCGACCAGGTCATGAGTTGTTGCAGAAGCAGCCAGATAAATATAGTCCTGCCATTAATAAAATCAACTATACTGGTGATATATCACACACACACACACACACACACACACACACATATATATATATATATCTGCATATTCATGCAATAAGGCCGCACGGTACACATTAATTCTCAAATCAGATGGGCCATGGCACCAATGAGTCTAATGAAAGAGATCAGATCAGGGATGGTTGGTGGAAAAGATTAAAAATAAATGTTTGGTCTGTGAACAATTAACTCTCTAAATATGACTAGTCTCCTTAATTTGTAACTGTAACTCATATGCTAAACTTTAGGAGCTAGTTTAATGTAAATAATTTTTTTGATGTCTAACCAAAATATGAAGATGCATTAACATTTGACTTATAATCCAATACCAATACTACATATAATAGGTTTGACTCACTCCATACACTTTTGAGTTTCTTCGGCCAATTGTTCTGGGAGACTTTCTTAGAAGCTCTTCTTACTAGTTCCTACTGGCTTGTTTTTTTTTTTTAAAGAAAACCTCCATTCACCTTTTCATTCATATACTAACTGATTACACAGTTTATCCTTTACAACAAATTATAAATAATCAGATGGAACAACTTCCATCCAAACCAATTCACTACTTGTACATAACCCCCTCTTTGCTAAATTATGAGCAGTTCTATTCTTGTCCCTGTATACAAACTGCAATGACCAATCTCAACAAGAACTAATAGTCCTTCTCAAATCCCCAATCAATTGCCCTCTCCAAGACATCCTCCTCATCTGCATTCACCGCATCTATTACCCCTTTTGCATCCCCCTTAAAACAAGCATGAGCAAACCTCAACTCCTTACAAAGCTCCACAGCTCTCTATAAGGCATAACATTCAGCAAGAAAATAAGAAAAAACAAATTTCTTCTATGCACATAAAGATGCTAAAACATCTCCAATTTCATCTCTTATCACCACACCAATCCTCATTACCTAAGCATTAATATCTAGAGCAACATCAAAATTGACTTTTACTGAGTTTGTAGCAGGCACTTTCCACTTCCTTCCATCTTTAGCATGTTCTCTTTTTGCAACTCCCTAGCTGTTTTTCTTCTCATTAACTTCATGAAAGTCATTAAGACAAGTTAAAGTTTTTTTAATTACAGCTTCAAGACTAGAGAAGTAGCTGTTGAAAATCACAGAATTCCTTCAAACCCATATCGAGTCCATAATAGCTACCACTTCCTCCAACTTATCCACATCAAGAGAATCAGTGAGAGTTAGCCACAACTCCTCAAAGTCAGTCTAGTGTAAACTCCATTTATGTACAAAGCTTCCCCTAGCAGACCATACATCAGAAGAGGCTGAACAATTCCATAAAACATGACTGACAGTCTCCTCCTGATGATGGCATATAAGGCAACAGTCCTCCCTCAACACCTTTCTCCTCTTTAGATTCATCCTAGTAAGAAAAATATTATTTAGAGCCTTCCAAACCATGTGTTTCTAACTACCAGGAATATTCAATGCCCATAATTTCTTCCACCCATTCTCCCCAACCCCAGCATTAGAAGACTAGCCCCTCCTCTCCTTACACCTCTACATCTCAATATGATAGGAGCTTCTGATAGAAAATTTCCCACCCCTGGAAAAAACCCCAAGAACATTTATCCTTAGCCCCTGTTTTACTAATAGGAATTGAGCAAATAGTCTCAGTCTCTTCATGACAAAAAACTTCCTTTATCAGCTCAATCCTCCATTCTCTTTTTTCAGCATTAATCCGTTGGCATACCCAAGCATTTGCATCTAAAATCTTAACAAGAGATTGAATAAAGTAAGTTGATGGCATTGGCAGCCACTTACTTTCCCAAATCTTGATCTTTTTCTCATTTTCCACCCTCCACCTTTCCCCATTTTTAATCATATTCCTCACTGACCATAGGCTTCTCCAAATATAAGAAGGCATTGATCCCAATTTTGCATCAAAAAAAGACACACTTCTAAGGTACTTATCCTAAAAAACAGTAGCCATAAGAGATCCCCTCATTTGCATTAGCCTCCATCCTTACTTAGCTAGCATTGTCTTATTAAAAACTTTCATATCTCGAAATCCAAGCCCACCCACATTCTTTGCCTTCTCCAATCTCCCTCATTTCCACCAATGAACACCCGAATCATTCTTTCCTTGTCTCCATCAAAATCTGGCCATTAAGGCCTCAAACTCATCACAAAGCTTCTTTCACGTTCTAAAAACACTCATTGAGTAATTGAGGACTACTTGCAAAACTGCTTTAATCATAATTTATTTTCCAACTTTGAAAGAAATGTATTCTTCCAATTCTGAATTATCTGCCATATCCTTTTTAATGCCTTGGAAAGTAACATATTTCTTCATTTCCACAAGAGCTAGCAAGCCCAAATATTTATCATAGTTTGTACATCTTGTAGTCCCAATTTCGATGGTTATCAAAGTCTGAAGAGGTACCTTAGTATTACTACTGAAAAAAACAACAGTTTTGAACTTATTTACTGTTTGACCAAATGCCTTCTCATAGTTGCCCAATAATCCTTCAATCCTCCTCCATTTTTCAAGCTGAGACCTACTGAAAATCACACAGTCGTTTGCAAACATAAGACGGTTAATTCTAGTACCACCTCTAGCCACATCAACCCCCTTCAGCCTTCCTTCTGTCTTAGCTTTATTTAATAGCTGGCTAAGTCCCTAAGCACATTGTCTAATCCCTCTTGATGGCAGAATTACTCGGCCATGTTGGCCATTTACTAGCACTGAAAAGCTCACTGACATCACACATTCCATAACCAAGCATGTAAACTTTTTTCCAAATCCCATCTTTAACATCATTGACTTTAGATATCTTTACTCAACTCTATTATAAGTTTTGGTCATGTCTAGTTTTATTGTCATACTCTCCATCTTTCCCCTCAGTTTTTTCTTCATGGAGTGCAATAATTCATAGGCAATCATGATGTTATCTGAAATTAATCTTCCAAGAATAAATGCACTCTGGTTATAAGCAATACATCCATCCAAAACCTTCTTAATTCTATTGGCCAACACTTTTGAAATCAACTTATAAAACACATTAGAAAGACTTATAGGCTTGAAGTCTTTAAATGATTGAGGAGAAGTTACCTTAGGAATTAATACCAAATGAGTATGATTTTAGCTTTCTACACAAGCCACCATCATTCAAGAACTCCAAAACAGCATCACAAGTATCCTTTCCCACCAAATCCAAATAGTTTTTATAAAACCAAAACCATCTGAGACAGGTGATTTAAGGGCTGAAATTTGTTTTACTGCTCTCTCCACTTCATCTGCCATAAAGGTTCTCTCCAACTCCACCTTCTTCACATCACTGATTTTAGCTTCAACATTCTGCACATATTTACTTATCTGCACCACAGAAGGATTGGAGGAAGAAAAAAAGCTCCTCAAAATAAGCACTAAAAGCAGGCTCTAGGTTCTCCTTTCCCACAAACCACCTCCCTTCAGCATCTTGGATTCTTTCAATGATATTCTTTCTTCTTTTCTAACTTGCACAAGTATGAAAATACCTAGTAGTTCTATCCCCAGGCCTTAACCAGTGCTTTTTTGCTCTAATTTTCCATCTCAAGTTCTCTTGTTCAAGCAAAAGTTCAAGCTCCCTGCTCTTCTCTTTAATCTCCTTGAGAAGCCAATCACTTCAGATTCTTGAAGCATCTTCAAATACTCAGTCTTCTCTTTAATCAGATTCTCCCTCTTCCTAACCACATCTCTGCTCCAAAGACTTAGGTCTCCCTACATCCTACCAGCTTTCCTTGCATCAATTCCTGGAAGTTCAAAGGCCTTCTATTCTTACTCCAAGACTGTTGAATAACCTCCTTACACCCATCAATCAAGTCCTAGCTTATGTCATATCTGAATTGCCTCCCACCAAAGACTCAGGTCCCCTTACATCCTGCCAGCTTTCTTTGCATCAATTCCTGGAAGGGGGCTATGATCAAAACATAATACCACAAAAACCTCCACCTTCACATAATCATAGCTACACATCCAGATATGATTAGCCACAGCACGATCAAGTCTTTCTCTGATCAAAATGCCACCCACATGCCCATTGCACCAAGTGAATTTGTTTCCAACTCACTTGATTAGTTAGTCTACAGTTCTCAAGCATGTATCTAAAATCATCCTCCCTCCATTCTTCTCACTCTGACATACAATTTCATTAAAATCACTCACTACACACCAACCATTATTACTCATAGATTCAAAGGATGACAACAATTCTCATGAATCCCTTCTTTTATTTGCATCAGGATCTCCATAAAATCCTGTGAGTAACCATTTTGAGTCCCCTCTCCCTTCATCAACCCAAGCATTAATATATCTTTGTGCGAAATTAATCAATTCCACCATTTCATTTCTCCTTCACATTAGTAGCAATCCACCACTTTTACCATGAGGATTAACACCTACAACACCTTCAAAATTCAGCCTCTTCAGCACCACTTTAGCTCTCTTTACAAATAACCTTGTTTCCATCAAAAAGATAATGTATGGCCGCTTCTCTCTTACCAAAAAGTAAAGAGTTTGAATTGTTTGGGGGTTGCCAACTTTGTCGAGGTTGCTTAACAACCACCGCCAATACATTTATTGCATCCTCATTATCTACATTGCACAATTTCCTCAGAGCCTGCTTTTTTCCCCTACCTTCCACATCACACTCAGGAGATCTCACCCTGCACTATGCTTGTTCAATAAGAAGAGGCATAGCACCCTTCTCCCTTGCCCTTTTTTTTCCACTTCCTTCTCTTGACAGACATTTCAACCCCAACTACAGCAATTTCCTTCATAAATTCTCCCTCTTCCATAACAAAACCAGAACACATTCCTTCATCAGTCAAACATAAAGCCTGCGAAATCCCAGGACTATCCCCTCTCTCTCCTTTAGGCATAGCACCTTCATCACCAAACAAACCAACCACTATACCCTCCCTGGCAACATTTTTCATTTTCTCATTACTCACCCCCTCAACTATTCCCTCCCATTTTATATAACCCCCAGACACTCCTTCTTCCTTCTTTCCACCCTCACTTCTACCCCTCATACTCGATTTCACATCTCCTTCGATTAAGCCAAGCCATCAAACAACTTAAGAGTAAACAACTGATTATTAAATTACCAGGGACAGTCAGCCATTACTCTGTTCTTATCAATATTATTCGTAAAGAAAATAATAAAGACATTGCTTCCTAGTTCCAGAAAAGAAGCCAATTCACTCAACCTCCATACATGAGCCATCGTTCTCTCCATAATTTCCTTTTTGATCTGTCTATTAATCCAAACTTTGCCAAGCAAACTCTTGCTTCCTTTCTCACGTGTCTTCTTAATTATCGCCCCTAAGTCAATTACCGAAACCTCCTCCTTAATCAGCTCAAGTTCTCACATAGATCCTCTAATTCCTTTGTATCTCCTCTCTTCTCCGTCATCGGAATCGCAAATTATTCCAATCGGAATAAACCGTTAAGAATCCTAACCCTTTTTCCTTTCTCAAGAACCTCCCCTCTAGACTTCTCTCAGAGCGTTAGAGAGAAGACTAAGTCATTTAAATATGTTTTATATATTTGTCCTAGTCACTTGTTTAAGTTGGTGGTGATATATCTTAATTTAATTTGTCCATGTAATATATAGGTCGAAACAAACGTGGCATAAAGATCAGTGTCTCAAAATCGTAAGCAATATTATTGTAATGTTTTAATTTTAATGTGTCAGTAGAGAAAAGTAAAACCGTCGTTAATTTAAGAGTAAGTCTACAACCAAACGTCTATAGAAAGTCGGCAGCCAAACGTTTGATGTGGCACAGTGCCACATCAGATGTTACTTAATTTGAAAAAAAAAATAAGAACGAAATGAAATGAAAAATAAAGACCGGACCTTCCCCTTATTTCCCTCCCACCTCCATGCAAACCCTCCCCCCTCTCAACCTGGTTCCCTTCCCCCACCTCCCACTCGACTTCCCTCCCCCACGAGGCCTCTAACACAGATCTGACCCATGATTCATGGGTTCCCCCTCGACGTAAAGTTGTCTCTCCTCCTCATCCCGTCTGCGTGCTATTTCTAGAATTAGATTCTCATCGTTTCATCGGCGTGCAGTTCCCAGAGTCAGGTTCTCCTCGCCCGTCGTCGTTCATCTTCCGGAGCTCATTCGCTTGAGGTATTGTCCTCTGGTCACAGGTCGTCGCGCATTGTGGAGCTCTGGTTCCAGAGGCGTCATTGTGCTCTGGTTCGCTTTGGTTTGGGTGAGTATTTTTCATGCTCTGGGTTCTCGCACTTGTCTCCCATTTGTCTATAAGCTTTTGCCTGTAGAATTATTCAACGAGTCAGCTCAAGGGTTGAAGAAGAAGAAAGAAAACTCATACTCACTCCCAAACTTCCAAGTATATACAAACCCAATTTCCTTTCAATTTGATCTTTTTCTCCTTCGTTTATTCTTTCCATGTGCGTGATGGAATGGGTTGGGATCTCTGAGATTGGGAACCTGAACCCATTTTGTAAGGTACATATCCCGTTTCTTCATTGCCACAAGAAATCACATCAGATGGTGCGTGACTTTCTTGTCTCCTCCATCTAGTTTTAGATTGGCGGCTCCAAATTTTGCTTGCTTTGTTTGCTCACCATTATATGTTAAATTTGCAACCATTTTTGTTCCTTTTTGCTCTTGTTTGTGGTAAAGGAGTTGGGATTTCAAAGTTCATATTTCACAGTTGGAATCTGTTATTATTTCGAGCTTCTAAACATTTCTGGGCTTAATATTTGCAAAATGTATTCGGAGCTGTTAATGTATTCTCTTCTATTTTTTAGTCTAACAGAAACTTTTTTAATGAGGATACATGAACAGTTGTTTTGTAAATGCACTGTTTACGTGTTTGGTTTTTGGTGAAATTGTGATCTATTTTTATTTTATGTAGGAATTTGTTGAACTCAAGGTTTCAAGTCTCGCATCTACGTATAAATTTTGATGATAACAAATAATATTTAAAACTCAAAAATCAAGTTGTCTATGCATAAAGGGAGCTAAACACATCAAGAAATCAAGCATGAGCAAGAAAGAAATCAAATCTACAAATGATGCTCATAGAGTAATTTTTTACATCTCTTACTGCTTTATATTCTATTTAAATTTTATATTGTGTATTTAATTAATAAGTATTAATTTTTATAATATAACTCAATTCACCCCCCCTCTTATGTTAGTCATCTGGACAACAATTGGTATCAGAGCAAGGGCTCTATTATAAGATTAATTATCTATTGAGTTAAGATTATATGACTAACATTGCAGCTACATTTGCTGAAGGTCAATCCAGTAGTCGGTCTCCGCTATTTTGTGGAGACAATTATACTTTCTGAAAAGCTAAAATGAGAATATTCCTTCAGTCTCAGGATCGTGAAATCTGGAAATGTATTGTAAATGAGCCTTATATTCTAACAAAAACTGTTGATGAAGTAAAGGTCAAAAAGGAAGAGGAAGAGTTTGATCGCGAAGACGATAGACTTTATACTGTGAATGTAATGGCTATGAATTTTCTATGTAATACTCTCAATGGTAATGAATTTAACAGAATAATAACTTGCAGGACAGCAAATAAAATTTTGAACAACTTGGAAGTAACCTATGAAGGAATTTCGCAAGTCAAAGAATCAAAAATTTATATTCTTACGCATGAATATGAAATGTTCAAAATGAATGATGATGAATCTATCTCTTCTATGTATACTCGTTTTACTAATATTATAAATAATTTGACATCTCTTGGTAAAGTTTATTCCAGCTTGGAGATAGTAAGGAAAATTCTCAACTCCTTGGTAAAAAGTTGGGAATCAAAATTAACGGCAATTCTTGAAGGTAGAAATCTTAAAAAACTCGAAGTAAATGAACTCATCGGGTCACTTATTACCCATGAGTACACATTGAAAAGAAGGAAGAAGAAGGAAAGCAAAATAAGTGCTTGGCACTCAAAGTCATTCCTCATGAAAGTGAAAGCGATGAAGATAAAGAAAGCGATGACGAAGAGATTGCAATGATCACTAGAAGATTTAAGAGATTCTTGAAAAATAAAACTCCTCCAAGGAAACCTTTCAAAAAATCTTCTAACAAAAATTCAGGTAAAAATGATTTATTAATTTGTTATAAATGTAAAAAGCCTGGACATATCAAAGCAGATTGTCCCTTACTAAAGAAAGATCGATACAAAGGCAAGAAAGCAATGAAAGCTACATGGGATGATGATTCAAGTAACTCTGACAGTGATGCAAGTAATAAAGAATTTGCAAATCTTTATCTTATGGCTAAAGATGATATTGAGATAACAAATCTTGAAAATCCCTCTTATGAAGAATTACAAAATGCTTTGGAAGAGGTATATGAGGAATTTGAAAAATTGGGAATTAAGTATACCGCTTTGAAAAAGAAAAATTCTTCTTTAATAAATGAAATTGATGTTTTAAGAAAAGAAAATATAGTTTCAAAAGATGACAATGATGAACTGAAAAAGAAAGTAACTAATTTAGAAAAAATTGTTGAAAATTTCACAAATGGAAAAAGAAATTTCGAAAAATTTTTTGATAATCAAAGATATGTTTTTGATAAGGTAGGTTTGGGATACATGCCAAAAGAAAAACTCAAACCCTATAAAAATTTCTTTGATAAACCCATTAAATCAAAACCAGATTTTCAAAATTCTTTTCCTAAAAAGAGATTTGTCAAAGAAAGACAGTATTACAATCACTCAAGTTCTTCAAGTATGTTAAATGTTATTTGTAATTTTTGCAATAGAAATGGTCATAACTATCATGCTTGTCCTATTGGAAGAAAACATACAATAACTATTAGGGTCATATGGGTACCAAAGAATCTTATTTATTCTAATACTAATAAATAAAAGACCCAAAAAACATGGGTACCAAGAAAAATCATTTTAATTATTTTTGTTGGTATGCATGAAGTCTTCCGTAAGTAAAACAAGATGGATTTTAGATAGCGGATGCTCAAGACACATGACAGGAGATAAAACTAAGTTCATTGATCTCATTCCTAAAGAAGAAGGACACGTGACATTTAGAGACAATTCAAAAAGGAAGATCGTGGGAATAGGTAAAGTTGGTAATAAGTCTTCTCTCATAATTGAAGATGTTCTACTTGTTGAAGGTCTAAAACATAATCTTTTAAGTATAAGTCAATTATGTGATAAACGATTTATAGTTACCTTCAAAAAGGATAAGTGCATTATTTTGAATAATCATAATTGTAGTGTTTGTTTTATTGCTCTTAGAAACAATAATGTTTATATAATTGAATTTGAAGAAATTACCTCACAAGATACTATTTGTTTATCAGCTCAACATGAAAATAGTTGGTTATGGCATAGAAGATTAGGTCATGCAAACATGAAACTTATTTCCACACTTTCAAAAAATGATCTTGTGAGAGGTTGCCAAATGCAAACTTTTTTAAAGATAAAATCTGTGATGCATGCCAGTTTGATAAACAAACAAAAACTTCTTTCAAAATCAAGAAACATATTTCCACTACTAAACCTTTGCAACTAATACACATGAACCTTTTTAGACCAAACAGAGTTGTGAGTCTAGGAGGAAAATATTATGCATTTGTTATTGTTGATGATTTCTCTAGATATACTTGGGTCATCTTTCTCGCTCATAAAGATGAGATACATAATGTCTTTATCAAGTTATGCAAGAGAATTCAAAATGAAAAGGGCTATACTATTTCAAACATCCGAAGTGATAGGGAGAAAGAGTTTGTCAATAAAGATATTGAGTCTTTTTGTGATAAAAATGATTTTCTGCATAATTTCTCTGCTCCTCGAACTTCTCAACAAAATGGGGTAGTAGAGAGAAAGAATAGATCTCTTCAATAAATGGCACGAACAATGCTTAATGAAAATAGTTTACCTAATTATTTTTGGGCCGAAGCGGTAAGCACTGCATGTTATGTTATAAATAGAGTTATGTTAAGGTCTAAATTAGATAAAACCCCTTATGAGCTTTGGAATGAGAAAAAGTCCAACATTGGTTACTTTCATGTATTTGAATGCAAATATTTTATACTCAATGACAGAGATAATTTAGGAAAGCTTGATGCAAAATCTGATGAAGGTATCTTTCTTAGGTATTCAACAAATAGTAAAACTTATAGAGTATTCAATAAAAAGATTTTGACTGTACAAGAATCTATGCATGTAGTATTTGATGAATCTAACCATCTACTCTCCAAGAAATCTATTGATGAAGAATCAGAATGTACAAATAACACAAATAGTCTTAATCTTGACAAAGAGAATACTATGGAAGAAGTCCAACATGGAGACATTAGGAAAGATCATCAAGATTTAGTACAAGATGCAACCAAACAATGGAAACATGTGAAAGATCATCCAATGGAACAAATTCTAGGAGAACCTTCACGAGGTGTAAATACTCGATCATCTTTTAGAAATATTTGTAATCACACTGTTTTTTATCTCAAATTGAACCCAAAAATATTGATGAAATACTTATTGATGAATCGTGGATTCTAGCTATGCAAGAAGAGCTAAATCAATTTGAAAGAAATAATGTATGGACACTTGTTCCTATACCCAAAAATCATGCTGTTATTGGAATAAAATAGATTTTTAGAAATAAGAAAGATGAGTCTGGAATCATCACTAAAAACAAGGCTCGACTTGTAGCCCAAGGTTTCAATCAAGAGGAAGGAATCGATTATGATGAAACGTATACACCTGTCGCAAGATTAGAAGTTATTCGAATGTTACTTGCATATACATGTTATAAATATTTCAAACTTTTTCAAATGGATGTTAAAAGTGCTTTCTTAAATGGTTTTATAAATGAAGAGGTATATGTTGAGCAACCTCCAGGTTTTGAAAAACATATTTCTCCTAATCTTGTTTTTAAGCTCGCAAAAGTATTATATGGACTCAAACAAGCACTTAGAGCTTGGTATGAAAGGCTTAGTGGTTTCTTGATTAAAAAAGATTTTTCAAGAGGAAAGATCGATACAACTCTTTTTATCAAATATGAACAGGATGATATTCTTCTAGTTCAAATTTATGTTGATGATATAATATTTAGTGCTACTAATAAAAATATGTGCCAAGATTTTGCTAAGAGCATGCAGGAAGAATTTGAAATGAGCATGATGGGAGAATTTAATTTCTTTCTTGGATTGCAAATCAAGCAAGCAAAAAGTGGAACATTCATCAATCAGTCAAAATATATCAAAGAGTTACTCAAAAAGTTTGAGATGGAAGGTGCGAAGGTAATTGGAACACCAATAAGTCCAACCACCAAATTTGATAAAGATGAAAGCGGTAAGCCAGTTGACTCAAAGGTATATCGAGGTATGATTGGTAGTTTATTATATTTGACAGCTAGTAAACCTGATATTATGTTTAGTGTATGTTTATGTGCACGTTTTCAATCATCTCCAAAGCAATCTCATTTGATTGCAGTCAAGTGTATTTTTAAATATCTTGCCGGTACCATTGACCTAAGATTATGGTATCCTAAGCACATTTCGTCCAATTTTATTAGTTATTCAGATGCGGATTATGCTGGTTGCAAAGCTGATTAAAAAAATACTAGTAGAACATGTCATTTTTTAGGTCATGCACTTGTTTCATGGTGTAGTAAAAAATAAAATTCTGTTACATTATCTACTACTGAGGCAGAATATGTTACTGCAGGCAATTTTTGTTCTCAAGTTCTTTACATGAAACAACAATTTAAGGATTTTAAACTTATGTCCAATCACATTCCAATCAAATGTGATAATACAAGTGTTATAAATCTTTCAAATAATCCAATATAACATTATCGGACCAAACATATTGAAATTAGATATCATTTTCTTAGAGATCATGTGCACAAGGGCGATATTGTATTAGAATTCATTAGTACACATGATCAATTGGCAGAGATTTTCACAAAACCCCTACCAGAAGATAGACTATGCATAATTAGAAGAGAAATAAGAATAATGCATGCCATGAATATCTGCTAGATACTTTTATTTCATTATCTCAAATGACTTATAGAAACTTGAGACGTTTAGCCTCATCATTTAAATACATTTGCTCCTCATAAATCATCATGTCATTCTTGTCTAAAAGATTAGGCAATCGAAATGAAGAGGCAAGCAAGGATTTCAAATCCTTATTATGTTGTTTTAACTCTACTATTTTTTTGTTTGACTCATAAACAAGTCGTTGAAGTACAGAGACAGTCTCGCTAAGTTTCTCAATTTCGCGAGTTTTGGACTGCAACCGAGCAGAAAACGCGACAATGGATGATGAGTATCGAGTTTCGAGACCCACAAACTCGTAAATGGCATCATGATCTGATTTATTAGTCAAATCAGTCTCTTGTTACTTCATGACACCCACGACAGATGCAGAAATAGATTGAGACTGAGGTGAAGAATACCTCAAATCTTGATCAAGAGAAGCACTAAAGGGAAATCGACGAACCATTGAAAATTTGTAGAATGAGAATGCAAGCAAATTGCAAAGATGAAAAAAAGATTTTATGCGAAATAGATAAAGCTAATGATTGCTCTTATAGAAACAAAAATAAGAACAAGACAAGCTTACAAATCCTGATAATATCTCATTTTTCAGCAATATCAAGCGGATCAAATCTCTGCACCGAATTGCCAGAACTAGGCCTCCAACTTTTGCAGGTTTTATTGGGCACGGGTGGTTCCAATTATTTAATTCTTTACAAAATCTCATTCCGCACCGAATTACCAGTGCTAGGCCTCCAGGCTTTGCAGGTTTTGTCGGGCACGGCTAGTTCCTATTATTCAACTCTCTACAACTTTTATTAACGCACCGTTTTATTTGGTTATTGTTTATTGCGGGAAAATATCTTACTGAAGCCAATTACGGTTCCTTTTTAATGATGCCAAAAGGGGGAGAAGTCGTATACTAGTATTATACTACCCTGTTATATATGCTAGAATCATGTTTATATTTTTCTTAAAATAATAACGCATATTTTCAGGGGAGCTTAAGTATTACTGCAGGTCGCAGATTTCTACTAAGTATTTGTCATCATCAAAAAGGGAGAGATTGTTGAACCCAAAGTTTCAAGTCTTGCATCTACGTATAAATTTTGATGATAACCAATAATATTTAAAACTCAAAGATCAAGTTGTCTACACATGAAGGGAGCTAAACACATCAAGAAATCAAGCATGAGCAAGAAAGAGATCAAGTCTACAAATGATGCTCATAGAGTAATTTTTTACATCTCTTACTGCTTTATATTCTGCTTATATTTTATATTGTGTATTTGATTAATAAATGTTAATTTTTATAATATAACTCAATTCACCCCCCCTCTTGTGTTAGTCATCTGGGCAACAGAATTAGATCATAGATTAGGCGTTAACATGTATTTGGTCTTTTGGTGAAATTCTGATCTATTTTTTTTTCGAATCTGATTGCTAAATGCCTTTGATCTGAGGCCTCTGCATAATTTTTATATCGTTGCTTCATGTGATTAATATATATTAATCAGTGATGTGAAACTAAGGTCGGTTTCTGATGACTAATGTAGAAGATTTGGAGTTTGTACCTACAATTGTTTGTATCTTCGATTGTAAAAAATCTGTGTGTGGCCACTAATAGGAAGGAATTAATCTTCTCAGGAAGGAATTCCTAAGAAGAAATGAAGGAATTAAATTTTTTCTAGGAAATGGGTGCATGAAGTTCTAGCTTTTGAGCTAGGAAATGGATTAATTTTTGAGAACTCATGACTTGACTATGAATTGATGAAATTGGCAACCTGATTTGATAATATTGTGGTATTTTTAGGGATTGATTTTTTATTGATTACGTTGTTTTATGTTGGAAAGAAGATTTTGGGTGGAGTTCGAATAGTGATGAGGTTGGTGTTTAAGTTGGAGTATGCGTGGTAAGGATTTGATATTGATGGTTATTTCTGACCCTGTATTTGGTCTTGTAGGTATTCTACCTTGTTGGATTTGCCTTGTTCTGCATAGAATCATTACTATGTGGCAGCAAGTATACCTGTTGAACCGAGGCAATGGAAAGGTTGCTGAGATGAGGTGTGAGGCAGCAAGAGGGACCATGATGGTAGCACTATTAACACATATTGAACTGAGATACTACTTTTGATTTGGGAAATTGAGATGGTAGATTTTGTTCATGGTAGCACATATTGAACTACTACTTCTGATTTGGGAAATTGCGATAGTCTCAAAATGAATTAGATTTTATTGTATCCCTTTTGCGTTTCTTAATGAAATTCTTATTAATAAAAAAAAAAATCTAAATTTATTTTATATCTAGTCTTGTCTTGCTATTTAATTTCTTGTACTTAAAGGGAACCATGGATGAAATCCGATGACGCCTATTTTGCGTATTGCAAGAAGAAATTTGCTAAATATTTGTTTTAAAACAGCGATCGGGAAAACATACTTGACAATGTTTTGCTGATCCATGATCACGTAAATTGAATTTAAAAGCAGCTTAACTAATTTATAGTGACCATTTCCTTTAAAATCATTACTTAAAGCGCATCAGATGATAAAGCAACTAAACAAAATTAAATAATAGTTGCTACCGAATCAATGAGCTCTTTGATGTAGAATTCAAAGCACAGTATCAAAATATGCTAAGGAGTCTCTCCCTCACACGCTCTCGAATAAAAAATGGAGTCACACCAGGGAATCAAAATAATTTATGTCAAATCAAAACTCTGTCTTTATTCATTGAACCATCTCCTTTAATAGCCAAGGAGATTACAAAATTTAAATTGCAATAAAGCAGCTGAAAATCAGCTTTATGATCCCAACGGAAACTTAAATTCAAACTAGCTAAAAAATTAGCTTTACATGACCAACGAATTCAAATGAAAATTAAACTTGAAATTTGAAAAAGGCTAAGAAATTTTCAGCCTGGCAGAGTCTTCAGACAAGGAGTCTTCCATCGTCGATCAACCACCACTCTAGTTTTGGAAGCTTATTACAAAGAGCTACAAAATTGAGCTGTGAAGCGAGGGGCGAAGACAGATTATATCCGCAGGAGGGGCATGAAATTGGAACAGACCCTCACTGGTTTTTTAATGTAAAAATCCTCAAAACCAACTGCACGAAGATAATACAAAATTCCTTCAAAAGAAATCCATCTACACAAACGGATATAAAAAACAACAAAACTTCTCCAGCAGCTCTTATTTTGGCCATTAGGAATGAGCTCTGCAATTGCCTTCCAGTAGCTCTAGCACCCAAATTATAAAACCTACTAAACCATAGAAAAAAGATTTAATTGTTGACGCCAGACAGAATAGCGATTATTCTGCAGGCTAGTTTCAACAGATAAATTTACAGGAAAGAACACAAAAAATTCGCTCAAAATACAAAGAATACGTCTCTGAGAAAAAAACTGAATATTATCAAATCAAAAAATGTCAAAAATCAGTCCACAAACTGGACTGTATACCTAAAATTCATCTGTAACCAAATTTTACCAAAAATGACAAAATCTCGAAAATAACGAAAAATTGAAATTCAAAATCAAATAAACAATCTGCGAAAAATCCGGAACAAATCGGATTTAAAATGACTTCCTAACAAACATACGAAATATTATCAAAAATAATAAAAAATAACTAAAAATGACAATTCGGAAGAGAAAACAGCGAAATTTGAGGTCGAAAAAAAGACACATTGAGCCATGCTCAATGTGGACAGCGTGCGCGTTGAAAAAAGCTTTTCGAATTGGGATCTTATGCGCAATTCTGACATCCGTAGCCAAAGTTATGGTCAAAAGACTGAAACGCATCCAAAACTCCCCTAATTAGAAAGAGATCACAATCACTTACGGCCTTTACGCTGATCTGCCAATTTATGGTATCTCAGCGCCATCAACGTGCAATCAGACAGCTTAACATCATCTGTCTAATTCCTCTGGATCAATTGTTGCTATAAACAAGTTTACAAAAGCCAAAGTATCCAGATTGCTTACAATAATCAATAATCAACAATCAACAAGCCACAGTACCAATTCAATAATCAACAATTGTATTAGAGTGATAAAACAACATCCTAAAGAATAAACAATAAGAATAAATATGAAGAGTAAAACAACGTCCTAAACAACTCTGCATACGTCGAAGGTAGGAAATCGAAGCCATGGACACCAAAGACAGGACATCGAAGCCAAAACCCTACAAAAAAATAAAAAATACCATTAAAAAATTTTACACCACCGAAAATTAGGAAACAGAAAAAATCAAAGCCCTAATTGTAACATAGAAAAATAAAAATCGGGAGGGATTTGATTGAGAAGGGAAAATAATACCGACCAATCAAAATCAAAATCGAAAAAGGTGGCTCGATTTTGACGAACTCGGCGTCCCAGTTTCCATTCCTCGACGTTTTCTTGCAGCGCGATTTCGGCCCCCAAGGTCATGGCACCAGAGCAACTCTTCGGGCACCAGACAGAAGTGATAATCGTACAAAACTGGGGAGTCTACGCCGACGGGACGAGGAGAACACAATGCCTGGGAACAACACGCCGACGGGTTGAGGAGAAGAGGACATAATATTAAGTAACATCTGACATAATACTGTATCACGTCAGATATTTGGCTGCCGACTGTCTACAGACGTTTGTCGCTAGACTTATTGCAATATTAATAGAGTTTTAAAATGACAGGACAGCATGGTCCCCGACCCCAACGGTTTGGCTTGTTCAAGACTTACACCTACCAACTGCTTTTCTTTTCTTTTCTTTTCTTTTTTTTTCTTTTTTGCAATTTAAACTTCATTAATAATGATATAAAACGTAAAAGGTGGGGGGAAAATCATCAAATAATACCTTGTATTTGATGAGGGATTTGACTTGATAGGCTATTTTAAAAACAATTAAAATACAAATATGAAAAAGGTCTATTATTGATACTATAATTATGAGTTATACTTACACAGATGAAGTCCCACATCTGACATAATAAAATGTGGGACTTATTTTTAGATCAGTTTTTTCTATAATTATTCATAATTTCATATTAGACTACTCTCAGATTCTCAGATCAACTAAAAACAATAAAATGATTACTCAACCATCTAACCAAAGCCCAAGCTAACACCCTGCAAGGCTCCAAATAACAACTAACAAGTAAGAGTAACCACGAACCATCATGATCCAATGGTGATGTCTATCATCTGATCATTTATTGCTGAATAAATTATTGATAGGAAACACAACCAGCCACTCAAAGATCGACAAACCAAATATTGTATTGGAATCTAGTTCAATACTACTATATACGAATCTAGATAGTAAATTAATAGTTTTACTATATATACATTATAAATGGTACATCACTCACTATTAGTTAGTCAAATCTGATTTACCCTAATATATGTAATATGTGATGGTACTGATGCTATATACATGATGTTTAGTGTGCACATATAATCGGATTTGGAGTTGTCAGACAATAAATCTGACTCCGACTTTTAATGCAAAAATATATTTCGATAATACAAAATCATAGTCGAATTTTCAAAATTTTACACTGTTCAAACCATATCAATATTAATGTTAATAACTAATCACAATGCTTGGTGAGAAGGCCTAATCTTGTAATTATTTGTTGGAATGTAATATTTTATCGTGGATACGTTACTTAGATTATAAGGACTACTCGAATATTGTAGTCTTCTTTTGATTGAGTAGTAAGACAAGCACTAAGAAATTGGATATGTTTAATAACCCATAGTACTCTATCTTGTTACAAATAACCTAGGAGGAAATTGTAGGAACAGGAGATAAAAGATTTGTGAAATGCACCGTTCTAAAAACAGGAAAATGTTTTTTATCCCTCCAAATGCTGCCTAAGTCCCTATTCATTAATGACGTTGATCTGTTTAATTGTCTATTGGATTTAAGTGGCAAATGGCAATGTTAATAGGAGTTTGTGGAAAGCGTGTTGAAAGGGAAGAAAAGAGAAGAGGATCCTACGATTTCAATCAATTGGAGAAGAAGATGAGAGAAAGTTGGATTATCAGAAAGGAAAATGCTGGATACAACCGCCTGAGGGAAACCAGCGTGCAACCGATGCACCTTTATCTATTTTTTTTTTCTTTTTCATTTTCCACTTCTTCTCCGCTCTCCCTCCCCATTTTGTTTTCCCTATCTCATTCGAAATTTTCATTTCCCCTCCCTCCCTCCATTCCATAAGCTGATGAGCCTGTTTCTCTCATTTCTCCCCTTTTCCATTGTCGTTCCTTTGTTTTTCCATTTCTCCTGCCATTTTCCAAGGCTAGAACTGTTGCACCTAGGAAGCATGCTTGGTCCGGGCAAGCGTCTTAGTCCCAATCGAGGTGGGTGTGGTTGAGTTGGGTTCTCTCTATTCTTCCTCTTCACCTTTGTTTCTGTAAATCTACTGACTTTCCTCTTCGACTTTAAAACAAGGTTCAAAACAACACTTTAGATTTCAAGACAATCGGCCATAGTAATAACAGAAACCCATTTTAAAAAATGGTAGAATTAGATTTGGGAGAGATGTTAATATGAAATCTGAAAAATGAGTTTATTTTTGTTGGTAGAACTGTGGGGCTTCCTTTTAATCTTTTACGTGACTCTGGAAACCCTAAAAATGCAAAGGATGGGGAACATGATCCTTCTTCATTCACTGATCAACCTGATCTTTTAATCATCTATTTTCAACCTCAGATGGATTATTTGTTTGAATTAAGAAAGTAAAAATTTAAATGAGAAGGTCATCGGAGACGAAGTTCTTGCAAGAACTAGCGCTGTCATTTTCTCTGCATATTTTTACATCCCATGAAAATGGAGAAAATTCATGTTATTTTTGCATAAGTCATTTTTATCTGATTCTCCCATAACTCGCGACGACAATCTCTCTAAACATTTTTTCTCTTTTTGTATCTTTGTTTTTATCTGATTTTGTTTTCGTCTGCTCTCTCCTTTATTGTTATTTGATAATATATCAATTGACACGTTAACTGGTTTCTCAATGATTTCCTTATCTTGATTGTTTATAGTAGATTTTTATGAGAAAAACAAAAAAAAAAAAAAACGTGGTTTACAGAATGAGTAATGCTAGAGATCACTTATATTCATTCTACTCATTTTTATATAAATAATATATATATTGTTATGAATTGTAATGAACGAACGAAACGGCAGCCGCCCCCTGTCCCACCACTAAAATTATGTGAATGACCCCACCACTATTATTTTAAAATCTGCATAGTGACTTGCATAGTGACTTGCATAGTAACTTGTATAGTAATTTTAACGCCTATAAATATGGGCTTCAGTTGTAATGAAATTCATAAGAAAATATTAAGAGAGAAAGAAAGTTTCAGTTCTTAAGAGTTTCTTTTATATTTCTCTTGCAATAGTAGTAGTTTTCTTTTTAGTTTTATAACACGTTATCAGCACGAGGTTCTACCGATACTGAAGCTAGTGGTCTTCTACTTCAAATAAGTTTTTCAATATATTATTTGCAGTCCTTGAGATAAATATTAAAGGTAATATTGCTGAATATTACTTGATAAAATTTTATTTTTATTCTCATGATAATGTGAATATATTTCTTAAATTCACAGATTTATTTTTGTAATATAATGTCAAATATTGAGATTTATTACTATTGACATTTCTGAAAAATGTTATTTATCCAGGATCCTTGATGAGATCTATTTGGATATGATGATGAACTTGAAAGATACAATCATAGAAGAAAACCATGTGTCCCTGAAGGACCGTGCTGTGTATCTCATGATGAAAAATCATCTTACTGTGTGAAATAAATTAAGAGAGTGATATAAGCACCAGAAGATGTAATCCTCTCAAAAGATCATTATGATTTATTGCACCTGAAGTTGCAAGATTTTAAGAGTGGTATTGAATATTCTGCACTCTTTAAAATCAGCTCAATATTAAAATTTTGAAGTGAAAATGTCACTGATGATGATATATAAAAGAAGACATTATTTTTCATACCTCGAATGTGCTCCTGCAATAGCAATATCGAGAGTGAAAGTTCAACAAATATTCTGAATTTTTATTTTGTCTTCCAGTGATTGAGCTAAATAATGAGTTTTTGTTACACCAGTTACGTCCTATTAATAATATCGAATTTATACTATTCCTAGAAGTGAACAGAGCATCCTTTCAAAGGAATTAAGGGCGTAGACGTGGTAGAAAAACTATAGAAGTGTTAGTCCCAAAAGCGACAACACTAAAAATGATAAAAATATATCGTATCACCAGAAGTGATCCAACTCAGAGAAGGGTAAAGGCCCTCAGAATAATTTTTCATAAAAAGATGAAGATTTTTGTCATAGATGTAATATGACTTAACAGTAGTCACGTACCTGTTGTACGGTCAAGCACTTGATTTACTTATACTAAGTTTTTATATATAAGCTTATTAATATTTCATCATGTTTTGAAATAATGAAATATCGGTGCCTGAAGCACGACAAGAAATTACTTGAAATAATAAAGCCCTGTTTAAATTTGATCCTCTTACAAATAAATGTGAACCAGAAGTTCAGAAGATTATCTATCTGCAAAGTGTTGCAAATCAATTACATGATGTATTTACTAACACTAAAGGTGTTGTAAAATCATATATTAATGCTGTTAATGCTTAAGCAAGAATTGAAGTCCCTGAAGGACGAGTTGTTAAAACAGCAATAAATGAGTCTAAGATACACCTGAAGCGTTGAAGACCTATTGGTGCATAAGAAAAAAAAAATCAGTGCTCATGAAGAGACCGTATTTTCTAATCTTCCTGAAGAGGTAACTCCTGGAGAGTGTAACTCCTGAAGAGGTAACTCCTGAAGAGTGTAACTCCTGAAGAGTATAAACCTCCTGTAGAGGTGTTTCATGAAATGTTTTCCCCTGGAGAGGAACAATGAGATCTCAATACATTTCATGAGTACTGAAAAATTTATGGATAGAAATAAAACTGTTGTCGACAACATATATGATAACACTTGATATTACCAGAAGTAATGAAGAAAGTGAGCCAAAAATCGTCGAAAAATGTCGACGTAGAAATGATTGGCCAAAATGGAAAGCAGTTATTAAAATTGAATTAAACTCGCTAGTGAAGCGAGATGCATTTGGACCTGTTGTCCAAACACCAAAGGGTGTAATATTTGTCAGATATAAATGAGTATTTATACGAAAGCGTAATGCGAAATGAAATTGTGCGGTATAATTTGTCGCACAAGGTTTCCTGTAGAAACCCGAGAGCAGTTATGAGGAAACATATTTCCTTGTTATGAATGCAATCACATTCATATTTTTAATCGATTTGGTTATTACAAAAGGATTAGATATGCAGTTAATGAATGTGGTCCCTGCATATTTATAAGGATCATTAGATCATTACATATATAAAGATATACGATACTTGAAGCATCTAATCCAAGTACATTTAGGAGTATGTACTTTATAAAGCTTCAAACATCTTTATATGGGTTAAAGCAATCCGAACGCATGTGGTATAATTGAATCAACGAGTATTTATTGAAAGAAGGATTTAAAAATAATCCTATATGTCCATGTGTTTTATCAAAATTCGGATTTGCCATTATTGCAGTTTACGTTGATGATTTACCTTGTTAAAACTCTTGAAAAGATTACAAGGGTTGCTATAAATTCAAAGAATGCATTTGAAAAGGAAAGATCTTATTATTCAATTCATAGATGAGTTACAAGAATTTGAGACTTCTAGCCTCATCTCTCAAATGCATTTGCTCTTCATAAAGCAACATACCATCCTTATCTAAAGGATTAGGCAGTCGAAATGAAGAGGCAAGTAAGGATTTTAAATCCTTATTCTCTTGCTTTAAGTCTGCAATTTTTCTGTCAGACTCTTGAACGAGTCGTTGAAGTACAGAAACCTTCTCGTTAAGCTCCTTAATCTCACGATTTTTGGATTGTAATCGGCTGGAAAATCCAACAATAGAGGAGGAGTATCGGGTGCCGAGAGTCACCAGCTCATAAACAGCTTCACGATCTGACTTATTAGCCAGATCATTTGCTTGCTGCAACATGGCACCTGCGGAATATGCAGGAACAACTTGTAATTGAGGTGAAGGACACCTCATATGTTGATCGTGAGAAATAGTAAAAGGAAATTGATGAGCCATTGAAAATTTGTAGAATAAGAATACAAATACAGATGAATTATAGATATGAGAAGAACATTTGATGCGTACTAAATGAAACTAAAGACGGTTCTTATAGAAATGGAAATAAGAACAAGACAAACCATCATCTCTTCAAATCTCACTTTACAAGATATGCTGGATGCATAATTTCAAAAGCCAGCGAGATTAATTACGGCTATCCCTATTTTCTTGTAAACGCTGAACCTCTGCCGTTAGCTGCTGTTGTTGACTTTGTATCTGTGCTCTTTCTCGTTCCAGCTCTTCTACTCCTGTTTTCAGGTCACGAGAATACCAGTCTACAAGTTTCTTCAGCTCCTTGTTTTCTTGTTTTAAATCTTTATTTTTACTATCTTTAGTTGCAAGCGTTTGATGCAACTCAGATATTTGAGTTTTAAGATGATCAACCTCACTCGTTCTCGCCAGTAGCCTCTAAGACATGGTTGTAAGAGATGCAGCATATTGAGCACTGAGGGTTCTTGATGCTGCAATAATTTCAGGATCAGATTTACTAGAAAGATATATCTCTGCTCCTATCATGGTGTTTACAGCCCTAGGAGAAAATATAAGTGGTTGAGGTATAAAAGGTTCGTGGTTTAAATCTAGGACATTAGAATTTCTATCAGACATAATATCGTTCTGGATGAACAACAACTGAATGGAGTAAACCAATGGTAAAATTGGTTATATTTAAACAACAACCCGAAGGCTTCAAATCTCTTCAAGATCTCGTTTGTCCACAATGTCAAGCGGATTTGATTTTCCGCCGAACCGATAATATTAAATCTCAAAGCTTTTACAGCTTTTAGCATACATAGATGGTTTCCAATGTTATTTCCACCGTATATAAACAAGTTCTCCCTAATAACGCCGAATGAGGGGGAGAAAATTTTAGATGAAAATATTTTCATACTCTCTCTAATGCATTATTTAGTTGGAGATCGTGTTTGAATTCTTAGCTTGTTATATATACCGAAATCATATTTGCTTATTACTTGAAACACTAACGCATATTATTAGGGGGAGTTTAAGTATTACTGCAGGTATCAGATTTCTATTAAGTCTGTCAACCAGATATTATTTTTCATCTTCAAATCACTCAGAGATTATTGCAATTCATGAAACAAGTCGAGAGTATATTTGGCTGAGATCAATGACTCAACATATCCAAGAAAAGTGTGGTATTTTGATAGCTCAACAATTTTATACGAAGATAGTGCTGCTTGTATCACTCAAATCAAAGGAGGATATATCAAAGATACAATCAAGTGATAATCTGGCAGATTTATTCACGAAGGCATCACCAACTACGACATTCAAGAAAATTGTGCAGAATATTAAAATGTGAAGACTCAAAAATCTATCGTCATGCTCCAGGGGGAGTAAAAGTCCTGAAAACTTGTGTTGATTGTACTCTTTTTTCCTTCGCTAAGGTTTTATCCCACTGGATTTTCCTTTGCAAGGTTTTAATGAGGCAATCTTAAAGCACTTGTGGATACATAAGAAGACTGTACTCTTTTTCCTTCGCCATTGGTTTTTCTTCCCACTGGGTTTTTCCTTGGCAAGGTTTTAACGAGGCAGATTCTTTATGGGTGGTCATTCAAGGAGGAGTGTTATGAATTGTAATAAACGAACGAAACGGCAGCCGCTTCCTGTCCCACCACTAAAATTATGTGAATGACCCCACCACTATTATTTTAAAATCTACATAGTGACTTGCATAGTAACTTGTATAGTAATTTCAACGCCTATAAATATGGACTTCAGTTGTAATGAAATTTATAAGAAAATATAGAGAGAGAAAGAAAGTTTCAGTTCTTAAGAGTTTCTTTTATATTTCTTTTGCAATAGTAGTAGTTTTCTTTTTAGTTTTATAATATATATATATATATTATTATATAAGAATGAATATAATGAATATGAACGTGACTGAGTACTTTCTTGTTACCGAGTAGAAAAGAAAGTAAGGCCTATTTTTCTAAGACTGTCACTGTGTCACAACATGTATGTAAGGTGAAAAGAAACTGTCATATCATCCTTGTTAGCGTAGGGACGCATGGGGTGCAACATTTTGCCTGTAATAAGAATTTTTCCTTAAATTAATCCCCGCCGTCTCAGATTCTTCAAACTGGGCAACAAAAGCTGGAACAACAAATTCATCGTGAAGCAACCCGATACAGAACACCGGTCGCCGTCGTTTCCATCCGACCTCAACTCTCCGATTGCCCACCCGTTCAACGGCTAGATTAAGGGAGTGATGATCGCCCACACCTTGAACTACTGGCTCTCCGAGCACCCCTCCATTGTCTGTTTCCGGTGGAGCCACACCCAATCCTGGGGCTCCACCTGGTCATTCCTCTTCACTTCCATACTTGTTTACGTCGCTGTCTCCACCTCGCTCCACCTTCTCCTGGCGCTCCTCCTCCGTCCCGGTAAGGCCGTTCCTCTCGGTCCAATCCCGGCTATCCACAGCCTCTTGATGGCTCTCATCTCCGCCACCATCTTCGCCGGAATCATCCTCTCCGCTGCCGCAGAGATCCGGGACACCCGCTGGTTCTGGCGCCGCTCCAAAACCCCTTTCCAGTGGCTTCTGTGCTTCCCGTTCGGCACCCGTCCGTCGGGTCGGGTTTTCTTCTGGTCCTACATCTACTACTTGACCCGTTTCCTCCACATGCTCCGAACCTTAATCACCGTCCTACGACGTCGTAAGCTCGCTTCCTCCCAGCTCTTCAAGCACTCCATCCTCACCTTCATGTCGTTTCTCTGGCTCGAGTTCTCCCAATCATTCCAGGTCCTCGCCATCATCATTACGACGTCGGTTTACTCCGTGGTATACGGGTACCGGTTCTGGACGGCAATCGGGTTGCCCAGCGCCTGCTTTCCATTCGTGGTGAACTGTCAGGTCTTGCTTTTTGGTTGCAATCTGGTGTTAAATGTGGGTGTCCTGCTGTTAAATTTATTAACGTATATTTCGTGTAAATTGTAGTATAATAAATTTTTAAAATTATATAATTTTTAAATTAGTTAATATATATTTTATGTAAGTTATAGTTTAAATAATATAATTTTTAATTTATTAATATATATTTTGTGAATAAATTTAATAAATTATAATATATATTTATATATGCATAATTTGTAAAATATAAATATATAATTATATTTATATATATAAATATATAAACAAGAGCGGAATGAAAAAAATGCGAAATGAAGTTGGGCCCTTCCCGCTTCCTGCCAACCGTCCTCCTAGGGAGGCCTAGATGCAGAACGAGGTGAACGGGACAGAGTCCTTAATATAACAGTGAAAGTTAAACAAAGTATATACATTTGGTCAGCTCGGCTGTCCCTGCAGTCTCTCATGTGAACAGTAATTTTATTGTTTACGTAAGTAATAAAATTACTGTTTATGTGAGAGACGGCAGGAAAGTAAAATATGGATGCTGCATTCATTCCACAAATTATAAGCATCGTTTGAAACAATATGGAGCAAGCAAAAAGATGAAATAATAGAGGATGATAATGACACTTAATAAATCGTCCAGACAATCCCATGGGCATTTGCATGCATATGTGCATGAATCCATGAATATCATTGTAACCAGAAGACAGATAATTGCAAATAATATATATATCATTGCAAGGGGTAGAAGTGTCATGTTTTCATCACTTGTCTATTAAGTTTCTTTCCAATAATAATTCAAAGAATATTCTTGTCATTAAAGTTGCTTACCAGCACATCACAAACAACAGTCGCAAAGGCTGTCCCCTAGCTATTAATTAACCTTACAATATATGTTACACCGACAATACAGTATCACGTAGTACTCTGTATTAAATAGTATCAAACATATATAATGTCCGGTTTTCCAAAAAACAAGAAGGAGCCAGATTAATTAACACTAATTGCTCTATTTCAGTCCTGTTTACCCATATTTGACACAAGAACATAACACGAACCAAACGGCTTGCAAATTAGAAGTCGCATCGAAATTAAATGACAAACGGCCACCAACTTTATTGTTTTTGAGAATGTACGTACGTGTCAATTATACATAAAACCTAGCATTTGCTTCACTGGACCGGAAGACGTATCTCAAACTCAAAGTCCACTTCTTGAAGGCAATTGGTTGCATGGATCAGTTTCAGAGGAAACCTACAAATTAAGATTAATGCAAAACGGCCTTTTCATTGGCTAAAAAAGATTAATTAGGAAATTACCTACAAATTATTAATTTCACTGATCTCAATGAAGTTCTACCAATCGGCTAATTAAATTAGCAGATCTCAACTATATATACTAATTATATAATAATAAAAAAAGGGTAATTTATAACAATATGGATCTGAATCCAAAAACTAAACAAACTAACTTGACGTTCCAAAATGAATGTCATTTAAGAAACGAATACAAATTCAGTTTTCAAATTACCTTAAGACCGAATATTTGACGATTTCAAACGAATTGTCACCAAGCACCTCGTATATACAATCACAACACCACCGATTCATTTTTATTTTTATTTTTTTAGTTTTTTTATATGATTTTGAAGTAAGTATTTTTATATTTTAAAAAAATATATAAATAAAAAAATCACAACATTATTCAAAAATATTTACTTATAAATCATATAAAAATAAACTAAAAATAAAAAGTAAAAAATAAAATTGGAAATCGATATCCCAAAATGGGGACAAAAAGCATTTCCTATATCATCGTTTGACATTTTCACAAACTCAACATTTATGATCACATGCATTAATATTATATACACTATAAGATTTTAGCCTTTTTGCTACTAATTTTTTTTCCGCGACATACATTCGTGAGAAAAAGTGGTCTATTAACACCACTTTTCTTGGTGGATATAAGATACCAGTTATTGCCACGATAAATTAGTGGTGGGAAAAAAGGCTTTTGTCACGAGAAAACAAGTTATTTTCACAAGATTAATTTGGTGGAATGTTAAAAAGAGTAGACATTATGATATTCTTGGGAAAAAAGTTTTTCTCACGAGTTGAACTTCTTTTTGCGGCGATAACAGAGCGCCGCAAATAAAAAAACTTAAATTTAACCCCCCCCACCCCCCGCGATATTTTCCAAATCCCTAATCCCCCCCCAACCCTCAGCACAGACATCCTCTCTCTCGCTCCCGCTGTCTCACGTTGTGGACCGTCGCCGTCTTCGTCGCTGTCGCCATCGCCGTCTCCGTCGTTGCCTCTCCTAGCAAGTGACTCTCTCTCTCTCTTTCTTTCTCTCCGCTGTCTCTCATTCGTCTCTCTTTCTCTCTGTTCATCTCCATTCGTCTCTACATTTAGGATCTAAGGGCCAAGAAGGAAACAGAGAAGGAAGCATTGGCTAGGTCTGGTCTCTCTGGTCTGTAGCGGTTCAGCACTTGGGGGAGAACATGGTTCGTACCATTGCTATGGACGGTACCGAATAGTTGGTCAGGGGGCAGCGCGTACTCAACGCCGGTTCTCCCATCACCGTGAGTCGCATTCATTTGGTTTTCCTTTTTTGGTTGGTGATTCTTATTTGACGAGATTTGGTGATGAAGGATGAGTAATTTGGTGTTTAGATTTGTGCAAATTAGCTGAGCCATGGCTGTTCTTGTGATTTGTAGATTTGGGTGTTATTTTTCTTTTTGTGGGATGAGCATATCTGGAAAGGAAAAAATATTATGTTTTTTGATTAAACAAACTTCTTTCTGATTAGCTAGTCTTAGTTTGGATTAAACGAACATTTTGTGCCGTTGAAAATAATTTTTCTTCATCTTTGGAACAGAATCGTTAATCTTTTTTGCAAAAAGTTGAAATGAATAAAGTTTTTATCATTAAAAAAAGAATCTCCCCTTTCTCTAATTTTTGAGATACTTTTATCGATATATCTATGGATCAATAATATCAATCATTTAAATATGAGATACACAAGACTACTAATTTTGACAAAAATATTTTAGTTTGTCGAATAAGATGGAGTGTTTATTGTTTTGATATGGAATGATGGACCATTTCTCTTGTATACGACCCGCTTACATGGGCTATATGCCTATGCTATTGATAAACCTGCAAGATTACCTATAAAAAAAAGTGGAACAATGGACTTCAAGGATTCATGCTATTAATATGGTGCATGAATCCTTGAAGTGGTAATCGTGCTGCTATGTTGCTGATTGTTGTGAAAGGTCAATATTTTTTTACCAGCATAATTCAAACTCTGTGATTATTTATATAACTTGTCGTTTAAAATAAAACAAGTAAATACTATCATCAAAGATATGTTCTCAACTTTATTAACTTATCAGACCTTTCCTTTCTCAAATCATTCTGATTATGTGCCCTTCAATCTTTCAAATAAATCTATTTGAATGATTGAGGGTTTATACCTATTTAATTATAATGGTCAATCTCCTCATGTTGTTATATCTATGGTGCTTGCTTTCCTCACGCTCTCTTTTGTATTGTGGATAAATATAGTGACTAACACAAATACTGGAGCCACAGGATTGGTTTCTGGTCTCTATGTTTATTAAGAGATAAAATCTAGGCTTTTCCCCATTATTATCATCACTTGTTACATTTGAATTTACATTTGAAACTTGTGACTTGTGGAAGACGTTTGTGATTTAGTTGTTGAATACTTGGTCTTAATACTTGACTTAGACTCTGTCTCAACAGCATCGAGTCATTCCACTTAACATTTGTATTGATGTTTTTTTTTTTGTTTATGGCAATATATTTCTAAATCTTTCTTTATTTTCCTACTTCTCAATAAACACTTTAATATATTGTGCTTTCCCCTGTATTTAGTGTTACCTTCCCGTTAAATAAATACATGGGCTAGCAACCATGCATATGTAATAGCTCAAAATTAATAATTGTTTTTAATCATGGGGCTGCTTTTAACATTATGTAACGAATTTAAGCACATTCTGCATTCGTTTTCTGCCTAACACTGGGGTAACTCTCTAGAGAGCGTGGTAATGTCATTACTCTCATTGCCACAATGACAATTTTGGAACAACTTTACTGTTAGGAAACCTGGGATGGTAGTCATGATATATAATATATGTATTTAAAAAACATATGGCTGCTAGTTAGGATATCTTCTGCATTTTATTGGGACTACTTTTTGGGTATTTATATCACTTATTTGAGCTTCTTGCTGAACATGTCAAGTTTCTTATGATCGAAGATTTGATTGAAACTTTGTCAAACCATTAGAAAATATTAGTGCAAATTGCATTCAGGAAAAATTATTAGTTGGTGGTGGATAGTTCTTAGTTTATTAGCTGGTATGGTGGTTTATTAGCTCCTGTTTACGTGATACTTCACTTTTTTTTTTAAAAGATGATATCTAAACTTAAATCATACATATTTTACCTCTTTTTTTTTTCTCTGTTTTCAAATATATTATCCAATATTCAGCATGATCCTTAACGTGACAAAAAGCCAAGTCAACTGCCAATTAATATATAGGAATGGTTGGTTAACGATCATCATTTGTGGATTCTTTCTGTGTCTGGTTTGGTAAATACATAATCTATGTAAAAGATACTTGAAGTTCTATGTAGTAAGATCCAATGGCCATCACTAACTGCAACATTGATATGGAGAGTTTAATTTCAGTGTGTTAACTATTTATGTCATTTGTTCTTTTTCTCCTGTAATATTGCTGCACTAATAATGAGTTATGGCACCCCTGCATCATATCATTAATTTACACATAATCTCTTTTCAGGAAAGCTTACTTTACACTTAACTAATCATGATTCTTGACTTGCAATGTGAATGGATATTTATGTATCAGGATTTGGCTTCTAAGTTTTTTTTTTCTTTGACAACTAGTTTGGTTGAATATTTTCTTTGCTGTTTTGATTTCAGTTATGTAGCTTTGAAACAAAAAAAAAATCTGTTATGGCTATTCGTTACCTTACTTAAGTCTTTGATTCTAAAGTTTGAGCATTCAAAAAAGGATTTCATGGAAGGGGATTGGGTGGTATTATTTCTGCTATTGTCACATTGTTCTCTTTTGTTCTTGTCCTATTCCTTTTTTTTTCCTATTTGAGAACTATGTTTAAATGATCTATATCACTTAGTGGCTGGAAGTGTGATTGATTAGTTGTATGCTTTTTCTTCTCAATGAAATGGTATCACAATCAACAATGTGATAGTTGCTGCTATACCTGGAAATTCTTATAATATTGTCAACATTTTCGACACATGGGGTAACTTTTAGTGGTTTTTGGTGTTTATTTTCATGGTAATTGATCCTTTAATTTTGTTTGAAGGGAAAACAGAGGGGAATTAGAGCATGCTATAATTTATTATCAATTATCAATAAACTAATATATTAGAGCAGTTTTTATAATGTAGATTAGTTTACATAATCTATATTAGAGAATATTTATATTACTGGAAATTGGTTTATATTTATGGCATATAAATGCAGGTTATATATTGGTTTACTTTATTTTTTGTATGCAGATTGGTTTACATTTTCAATAATTTGTTAGTGCAGATTGCTACACGTTTTCAGGTGTAGGAAAAACAAATTCTTGACTCCATTAACTCTGAATAGTTATTGGCCAACTGATTGCATCTATATTGCTTGTCCTGAGGTTATAGGTTTTGTCATAGACATAACGGTGGAATGTAAATGTTGCATTTCCTGCTAAGTGTGATCCGACATTGTGTATGGTATGGAATGATCCAGTGTTGTGTATGGTATGGAATGTTGGAGTTTGAACTGTTTTTTTGTTTGTTCAATTTGTCACTGCTTTTTTATCGTAAACAAGAATTTTATTGATGACTGGAAGTTGGTCATATCAATTTCCCTTTACCATTCTTCCCTATTAATGACTGGAAGTTGGTCATATCAATTTCCCTTTACACAGCAACAACCTAGTAGTGAAGGAATTTCAAGATATATGGATAGCTGGCATGTTGTGAAGGAAACTGTGCGGTTAAGTATGAAAGTCAGCCTTCATTTTGTTTTTTGCAAAGATTGAAACCCAAAAATGAAGTAAAAATGCATTGCTTAATGATAGATTGGTCATACTTAACAAGTAAGTACATTATCTTCAGTGCATCTTTTAGTTTCTATTTCTTTTTTGCCACTGCCTTTTATCCTCACTTTGAATGTTAAACTGGGTAGAGAGTTTCTTTATTGCTTAATGAATTGTACATTTGATTGTACAAAAGAGCATACCTTCAAGTTTCTTCTTCTACTTTTGTATCAAAGTATATTAAAGAAGCCACATCCTTAAAGAGACAGAAGACTGCTTTGAATTTTGAATACAATATATTGCTATACATGGTAAGAATAAATACACGATTGGACTAAGCTATCTATAGACAGCATTTACACAGGAAAATCAAAGCGCAAAGCATTTACATAAAGAATAAAAACTGACAGCATTTACAAATGAAATTTAAACTGATATATAGATAATTAAATATCTAGCTTTTATTGCTTCGGTTTAAATTATTGAACATCTTCATCATCTTCCTTAATAATTTTTGTCTCTCAAAAAAGATGTGGAGATCGAGTATCAAAAGTCTTGTGTCCTTGGGACAGCGCAATATGATTACACTATTAAGTGTCTGAGCATAACTTTCTTCCTTACTCTCTTATTTTCATTTTTATTTTTTTAATAGGAAGGCTTGGCTTTTAGTTTGGTTCATAATTTCTTGGCTCGTTATGTATATTTTAGCCTATATAGTTAAACTTAGTTTGGTTTATAAAACTTGTATGAATTCGGTATAGATTAATTTTGTAAAAATAAATGTATATTTCAGCTTATGTTAGAGTATTTGTTATGATTATTTTTTGCTTAAGTGCATTTTTTTATTTTCTAATTTTTTTTTTTCTAAATTCTCTTAGTATTTTCCATGAAAATAATTCATGGCAAATACTTTTTTCCCATAATATTAGTTGTGGGAACAAATTATATGCCATCAATATATTTGTGGGTAAAAACTTTTTTCGGCCAATTATCTTCATGGATAGTATCATCTTTGGCACATGAAAATGTTATTTGCCACGAATTTTTCATGCTTTACCCACAATGTTAGGTGGTGGAAAAAAGTTCGTATTTGCCATGAAATAAAATTTTGGTGGAAAAAGATTTTTGTTCATGGATTATATGCCACCAACATCCCACCAACAAATTTGGTGGAAAAAAAATATTTCCCACTTAACATATGCTTTTTTCCACCATATAGGTTTATGGCAAAAAGCTCAAAATCTTGTAGTGATATATAATTAATTAACATCTTTTATCATTATTATTATACGTATAGTGATATTATTATATTAGTGATGTTATATACATGCCACCTCAAAAACTAACGTGATCACTACTAACAATAAAAACAAAGGGTTGCAATATATATATGGATTAAACCTAAATATATATGCTGTGGCAGTTAGTGACGGTGACATGATTTACTCCTCGACGATGGCCTTCTTACTCTTTCTTTCCCTTTTTGTTTTTGTTTTTTGGTCATCTGCTGGCAGTGATCACAAGAGATAATTTGGTCAATAAATATCTACCATGTATACACACACACACACACACACACACACACACATATATATATATATATATGTTTCACTTTTCTTTCTCGATCCCAATTAGCATTAATTTTGTGATGCAATATTGTTAATTTACTCTCTTGTTTCCATAGATTGGAAATCTTAATGGCAAGGTAAGGATTGAATTAAAAATAAGAACAGAAGCCAATAAAGCGGTAAGTTATAATCGTAAGAAAAACAAAAAGGAATGATCCCAGATAACATTAACGTCCCTAGCTAGCTATTACAACTTTTGCCATTTCCTTGCTATGCTTTCTCTGCAGGCAATGATCAGTCGGGCACTACGTACCGAAAAACAAAAGCTAATAGAGATCACTAGAAGGCCGAGGCGATATCGATCGAGGAGGCCAGACAATAAATAAGGATAAGATGATGAGAAGGCAATATTATATATGTTATAATAAACACACACACATTCACCACTTTAGAATTGTCAAACATAAACTGCGCACCGCCATGGCTGATCTGCACGAAACTTTCCATTGCCTGCGTCACCCACAAAACCAACTTTCAGATTATCACAGAGAACTTCCATTGTTTTCAGACTCCTCCACCATGCTCCATATTCTAAGGTTGTCCAAGCCAACATCCTAAAACTAAAGTCCATCCAGCCATTTTGCCGGTACTCCTCTTCCATGGAGTTCACTATCGACTTGGGAAGCATGTGTTCATCAAACGTGTTATTCCTCGATAGTCTCACGTGAAACGAGTTTTGTGCCTTTGTATCCAGAAACATATCATGCCCCCCAAGCGTGTACGACGCTAATACTTCATCCTTGTAAAACACGTAATTGTCAATCCGACCAAAGTAAATTTTCAGTTTGTGGTTGGGATTTTGAACAGTGATGTCGGCTTCCCAAATGCCCGTCACCCCGCCATTATTGGCGATGTTGAGATTGTTAACGGAGAACTTGTCAACATAGAAAACTGGGATTTCTGGATGTACTAATAACCAACTGACCAGACTGGACAGGAACGACAGGAAGACAAAAATAAGTAAGGCCGCTAAACAGCCGCGAAAGAAGCCTGTGCAGCTCGAGTTATAATGGTCTGACTGGCTCCGGTAATACTCTGCCGGCGGTGGCTGTAGATAAGGATAGGTGGCATTGTTAACTTTTGGAGGGTAACTGGGCTGCGCCGGCGGATAGCCGGGTCGCCCGTTTATGTTCAGGTATGGGTACCCCATAGCCGGTGGATATAACTTCGTCGGCTTTGGGGGTTCATCTCCAGAAGCAGCCGGAGGTCTTTCCTGATTCGCTTCCGATGACTGACCGGGATCTTTCTTGGGCTGGTCTTCGGACGTCGTAGAAGCCATGTGATAGGGTTCTCTCGTTTCTCTTTCTCCTCCCCAAGAATTTTTACACAGCATATTGAAGGCCAAGGGTAAGGAAAAGAAAAGGAAACAACGAAGGAGAATTACAAAACGCGTAAAGCCTTAGAAATCTTCTACTTGCGAGTTGGTACAATATAATAGACACATCCTTTGATATCGACGCAATTTTTAATTAATTTCTGTTATTAGCTAAATTCAGTCTAATTAACTGTGCGAAAAATGCGTTCATTTTCTACATTTAGCATAACGAATTATAAATGTATACATATAAGGTTGTAAATAAACAAGATTAACTACTAACTCTATACACTTGAAATAAGCTCGGTCAAATTTGAACTTGTCTCGATTCGTTGAGTTTACCAATATATATATATATATATATAGATTCATATAAAACTCAAGTAATTGATTCGTGCAAATCCAAATAATTTAATATTTGTTAATTATTTTAATATTATCTTTATGTTTGTAATGAGAATATCTTTAAGTATTTAAGGAGATGAAAAGGAAATCATTTATATTCTTAATAATACAAATGTTACTTAAATCCTTATAAATATAATTACTGATTTATATAAATTATATAAAGATAATAAGAAAAACTGAAATTAGTTTGTTTCATCAAAATTATATATATATATATATAAATGAATTAATCAAGTTATGAATTATAAGTTCTGATTGCGAACATAAAAGGCAATTCTATGATAAACTGGAGCTTGACTTGTATTCAAACAAAAATTAAATAGACAAGATTTATGTTCGAACTCAAGGCTACTTGATGTCGGACAAAATAGAGATTATTTTGTGAGCTAATTTCAATAGACGATTCACAAGAAAGAATACAAGAGATCTCCAAAAATACAAATAAACACCTCTAAGTTTCAATTCAAAATTATCAAATAAAATAATGTCAAAAATCAATTCACAAGCTGGGTTGTATAACTGAAAATGCCAAGTAGAGGTCCAATCAACCAACTCCCGTGTGTTAGAAATCTAACGTGCGACAAGAGATTAATGTCTTGCAGTTTGTTTTCACAACCTATATAAAAACAAACGAGACATAAGATTTGTTATATTATCCATCCTAGATGCATAGACTCAGCCATCTTTAGCACGAAAGTTTACCTTGATCTCTACGGATCATAACAATAAATATTATAGAATTCATATAACGTAGCTTAAAGTACAGAAAATATTTAGAATAAGCAGATCATTATTGAGTATCATGTAAACATTAATTTGGTAATTTGCAAGGGATGTTCATCTCCTCTCATCTCTTCTCCTTGTGATCAAATATCTATATAAATATAATCCCTAGCCAATAGTGAAACTTCTGAACTTCCCATAATGTCAGTCTATAAATAATAGTAGCTAGAATTGTTGCAAGGGGTTACTCGATCCCACTATTAAGTACAGAACGGAGTGAGATTCTTACAATTTTTTGCTTCTATTAATAGAACTTAAGAAGATTTTTTTTTTTTTTTAAGTAGGTCCTCCAATTTTATTAATAACCCTCATTTATGATAAATCAATACCTTATGCAAAGTGTGTAAGTGTTGAGGTTGTCTCACATCGGTTATGGAATAGGATGGTGGTCAGTTTATTTGCGTGAAAGAAAGTTTCACTTTTTGAACTAGCTTTTGAGGTTGAGAGAGGCCTAAGACCACCCAACACTAATACTAAAGCCCATTGTTTTCCAACATTTTCTATCCCAATAATCCATCCGTAGAAGAAATAATTGTTGCTCCTCCAATGCAGGGCTCGATATGTGAGGATGAGATTGTTAAAATTGTCCCTGTATTGATTGTGGAAGAGTTGATAGTTAGTTTAAAAAAATATTTTTTAATGAAATTGTGAATTTTTTTTTATTTTAAAGATACTTAGAAAAATAAATAAAAACAAATAAAAAAACTACATCTACCCTTGGGGAGAGATATTCGGACTACATCTTTCAGAGATGTAGCACCGCTCTTCTATGTTTGGGGATCTCGATTGGGTCCAGTAAATTTTGTTTTTTAATACATTTTTTCTATTTCTTTATATATTTTTTAAAAATATATATTTATAACATTATTAAAAAATTATTTATTTAATTATTAAATAAAAATAAATAAATAATCTCATCGGAAATACTGAGCGGAATTATGAAAGAGTGACTTCATATTTCTTTAAAAAAAAATTCAATAATTAGAGTGAGGAGAGCGACATATGAAATTTCCTTTGATTTATTTATCGATCAATGACTAATTGGGAAACAGACTAGTACAATATATTAATTACAAAAGCCAATACATCAAATAATCAAATTATCTCTACACTAAATGTACATGATGTCATCCTCCTTCCTGCTCCTTAATCTACACGGACGCTGAAGCTAAAACCTTGAACGAAAAAAAACTAAACTCAAGATGAAAGCATCAAAACTTTATATGGTGCATTTCAAATTTTCAAGGGCTGGGAAACTGGACCCGGTTTGGACCTGAAGCCAACGATCACGGCATCATATATGCAAAATGAAACTCAGCCTCACTCGGCAGTTCCTTGGCTCGAATACATTCCTCAACACACGGCCGTCTTCATCGACATAATTTCCATTGATCTCTTCATCCCCCAGATACAATCCGCTCAGACCCATATCGACTAAATTATCCCTCTCAGCTCTCTCCAGCTGCATCTCCATTGCAGCCTCATGCTTCTCGTACCAGCTTCCGGTTATGGAAATCTTCAGGAGAAACTTCGACCGATACTTCACGGCGAGGTAAACTGTTAACAGGCGCGGAGGGATTCCAATCATGTAGCTCACGATCGTTCGAAAGCTCTCTCCAAACTCGACAATATGTTTGGAAAATGCTGCGACATCAGACCTTCTGGTCATGGGGATCCTCTGGAGGGTCTTCGACTTCCTTGAGCGGTGCTCCGTGAGGATGTAGAACGATAACATGCGCGGAGGGAGTTCAAGCATGCAGCTTATGACCGAACGGAATTTCTCAAATTCCAGCGAAGGGTGAAAGTCGATTTTCCCGACGTTGGTCTGGCTATGGCCTTGAAAGAAAATAACAGGAAAGTAGACAGATTTGGTGATCGCCATTCTCGAGAAAGTGTATGGCGGATTTGCTTTGGACTCCAACAAGATTGGAACGATGCACAAAAGGGCTTCTGAATTATTCAAGGTGCATAATAAAGAGGCAAGAGGGGTTTATATAAGGAGTACGTACGTACGAGGAGTGGTGGGATTTTAGTTGGAAACTGGAGATTTCAAATTGAAATATAATTCCATTACCTAATAGAAATAGGAATAGGACATGCATATATCGTTCTCGACGTGAAATTGTGCCCATGCAGGATAAGTAAAAATGACGGTTATTAATAATTTTGCCTTATCCGAATGAAGGTGGGATTAGAACACTGGCATTACCGAAAAGCTGGAGGTTATAAGACTGTAGTAGGACTAGGAGTCCACAAATCTCGACTTGGCAGATATGAATGGCAAGATCATAAGTAAAACGATGCGTATTGGCCTTTTTTCACAATATAGGAATTTATAAAAATACCTTCAGCTCTTCATTAATTATCCTTAGTGTAACTTAGAAATCAATTTTCGGTCTGTCTATTTACATCGCTTTTTTCACAAAATACAAAAATCAAATTTAATTTCATTTTTCAGCCTATATATAAAACTTTTCAATATGTAAATCTTAAATATCTTTAATATTGTAGTGTATCTGATCACCTTTTTGAGAAATGCTTAGATCCGGATAATGAATATTCCTGATCATTTGTATTGATTCTTTTTTTTTATTTAATAATTAAGTAAATACTTTTAATTTATTGAAGTTGTGGATTTTTTAAAATAAATTAAAGATTAAAACAAATTACTGTTTATCTTATCGGAAGAATCCCTCAATGAGAGTTCTGATGTAGTGCCTGTGCGCCACCCTACCCTTTTTTTTCGAAGTCCAATAAAAAATGAATCTAAAGCTATTATTTGATTTGAAAACTGTTTTCCTTCTCTAGATCTTGTCACTTTCGTAAAATCCTCAAGATTTTCTTGAAAAAAGACTTTCAATCCAAACAGAACCCTAAGTTTACTTTCAATATGTATTAGATTACGTACACGTATATTAATTTTACAAAGGTCCTGATCAACGGCGTCAACGCAATGCTTGAACAACGTATCTTTCTCCCACGTACACTGAAGAAACAATTCTAACTACACCTAAAGTTTGCAATTTGGACAACCAGCTGAATAATCGTTGATTATAGAAGAAGTTGAATGATTCTCTGAAATCTAAAAAAATACTCTCTGCTTTTTGTGGGTTTCCTTAAATTCCACGAGCAAATATAATCATTTTTCTAAAAAAAAAAAAATTAATGTTCTAACACCCTCACGTGTGAATAAAAAAAGGTTATAAATTGATGACATGTGATCAAGTGATAAGTCAAGACTCAAATTGAGATCTCTGTTTAGCATATTGGCATATATATGCTTTTTTGGAACAAACACTGATTCAACTAAATGTGCATATGTTTAATAATTGATCAAGAGCCCTCCACGAGTCCAGATTGTTGGTTTTATAAACCAAGAAAGATGGAGTGCCAAAATACATAAATGCCAACGTCTTTCCAGCCGAGGTTGGCTGGGAGAATGCCAGCTGAGAGCGTTCAAGGACAAATCCCATGCAGAAACTTTTCCTGATGAGAAGTGTATACGTAAGAAAATGATTAAAGACTTCATCTTTCTATTAGGGAAAGCAACTCAGGCAATTCAGGGCTTTTCTTTATAATAATAATCATAATCATAATAGAGTGAAGCTCTTAAAGAAACCTAATAAATCCACCAAAAGAAAAGGGAGACAGATTTTTTATTTACTGCCTTATAAACCACATTGTACTACTCGAAGAACTTGGCAAATCATATCCATAATTGTAATTAAAATAATATTAAAAAATATATTATTTCATTCTAAATTTCAAAATATCTTTTCTAAATTTCAAAATAAAAATAATATTTAAAAAAATATATTTTTTAATAATATTTTATTTCATTTTCAATTTATCTGTAAGAACAATCAAGAGAATGGTGCAACTTGACGTTTACCCCGGAAAGCTCGGTCTGTTAGGCGTAAGCAGCCTAGGACCAAGGTTGCAACCAAATAGTGGAAAAGTAATTGACCAACGCTACAGACAATCTCTATTAATATCTTTTTTAAAATATTATTTTCCTCTTTTATCTTTATTTATTAAATTTATCAACAAGACTCTAATACAATCCTCAATTTAGAACTGCAACATGAATTTTTCAAAGTAATTTTGGATCTTGGGCGATAGATCAAGGTTTGGTTTGAGTTTTCAAAAAAATCGTAAATGGTATTGAATATAGTAGATACTTTTTTCAGAAAAAAAATTATTTAAATCCAAAAATAAAAGTAATTCTTTTCGAAGAACTAGCATGAAGCTTGTTCAACTTCACCTCACAGGTTTGAGGCTCACCCTAAACCTGTGTAAAAACTATAAAATAGTATAAACATTAAAACAAAGAACAATAACATTCTTTAATTCTTTATCATTCCAAATAGTCCCTCACGGTTGAGAATAAATTATGCATTATTTATCTTCTACAAAATTGTATATCTTATAGATTAACGATACTACAAAAATCACTCACTAAAAACCTGTACTCGAAAAATACGTTTAAAAACAAACATTATTTAAGTACACGCCGGGATAAGATTGCAGCTGTAATTGACTCATAAAATAAAAAAACAGATTGCAACTGTAAATTTATCTCTCCATCTGAAAATCGAGAAGCCGAGTGGATATCTGCAACATAACTGAAACTTGGTCGCCTAGAGTATCAATTGCTCAGGTCTGCGTGTCGTTTATTCACAATAAAACTCTGGCAAGACCAAAACTGATGCACATTCGATTGTGAGAGCTCGGTATTCATTTAATCCTCCTTGTCCAGTTATCATTCCTGCGAATCCCCTCAAGGAAATGCAATGTTGCTGCAAGAAATGAAAGAAGATATTATTAATTCATAGATGAGAACTCACACACACGTTTTAGCCCATGCCCCCATTCTTTGTTTCTCATCAAGCTGAATCGCAGAAGATGGCTTCGCTTGATAGATTTATTGACATTGTCAGAACTAGTTGATTGCACAAATTTAGCAGAGATTTAAAAGGCATGAACCACGTTATAAAAGAATGCAAATTTAAATGATTATTAGTATGCAAAAATTATTCTTGATTTAAGTTTTAAAAAAAAAAAAAAAAACTTACTTGGATAAGGTTTTAATTCTCAAATGACGTCCTACAATGCAGGCAGACGATTGGCTGATGCCAGAGCTTTTAGTTTATCGAAGGCACGCCGCATTTTGTGCCTTTCCTCTATGGTCATGCTGTTGTCCTCTGAAGACTGAACAGACAACATGTAAGAAATACAATCAACATTCATCTTAAAGCTAATTGCATGACAAAAAAATAGCATCTAACTGTGGAAAAATGGTGCTAAGCTATTCAATAATTGCTGGTAAAAAGAAGTTTTCAATGTGTTCATAGATCAAATGATTATTTACTGTACAGAGTCGCACCAGACAGATCTTTCGCCATTCAGCGAATGAATTCAACCAATTTGGGCATTGAGACTCCATGTATCTAGCACTTGGTGTAAAGTTCTGTTTTAAGTTTCAAAAAATCCAATGCATAGTGCAAAAAATGGCTATTGATACCAAACTGTGATACTTGGCATGAATAATCTACATAAAGAAGCATCTGACTCCATAGTGCACTTGGAAAATCATGGTTCCCACACAAGAGGGGGGGTTCCATTAATACGTGTGAAAAGAAACAAATGCAAGCATTAGTTATACTGTCACGTTGACTTTGACATTTACATACAAAATGTGTTATAGAGGATCATCACAAAAATTAGTAATTTCTTTTATCAGCATGATTTAGAAATGTTCAAGAACTACATGCAGAGTTCATGCTTGCGGTGCAAAATTGTACCTGTAAAGAGAGTATTTTTTGTAATAAATTGCGAGTTTCTGCCTTCAGTTCAGAGAGAATTTTATCAACTTTAACGTCCCTGTGCATCAAAACAATGACAGAAACAATGGCATTTGTTCTACTTGAACTGTCTGTTGCATATCGGATATAGTCAGGCGAAAAAAGTGGTGAACTACTTTCAGTTATCAGCGAGCCCATCATCCTCAACACGAGATCCAGAAGTTTGTGACTTCTATCAAACAAGAAAAAACAAGGGAGGAGGTAATAACGGAGAATAGGAATGGAGACATTGGGCTCGTCATGATCTTCTGGAATGCACTGTCCAGGGCGGGCATACATATTAACAAGGAATCATCAAAACGCAGAATAACACTAATAAGCTTTGTGCTCTTGGGAAAAAATCCAGAGACAAAATAGATGTCGCAGTGTTTATGTTCAATAATGAACAACACGAAAAAGGCATTCTTAAATTACATGAGAGTAAATTAGACTAGAAAACGTGCCATAATGTGTTATCTTCACTCGTCCAGTCATCCCAACAAAGAGAGTTGCTTTCAGCCCCTCTGTTTTGGTCTTCCATTTGATAAATAATGATTTCATTCTTTTTTTTTTTTTTTTGGGCGGGGGAGGGGGGGGAATCAAGATACCATACTACAGCATTAACCTCAAAATGCTCCTACATGTAGACACAAAATGTACCTCCCCAACTCCTCCCCTTTTCATCTCCACTGAGGGGCTCAGAAACAAAATGCTTCTACATGACTTTATATAATAATTATCAGGATTTTGTTTATAAGTTATTTTTGTGATACTTTTCATAACTAAAACCTTGTAGGTTTCTGTCCACAAATTCATTCCACAGCACCATGCAACTCTGAAGACCCTTGGAAAATAGTTTTTATGGTATACCATGTTCAGTGAATGATATGTGTGTGTGTTTTTTTTTATAAAAGTATGTTCAGTGAATGATATGTATTTATTAAAGTCAGTCTGCACATGGTTGAGATTACCCTCTTTACATAGAAGAGTATAGGGATAACAGCATATGCATAATTCTCCTTCTGGACAAAAAAAGAATATTCCAAATTTGCACATCAGAATGCTATTAACATAGACAGCACTGACTTGCATACAAGAATCCTCTGATTAGGGAGGCTTCAAACTATTCAGACACATATCTTAAACAAGAGAAATTACTTACATGCACAACATCAATTAGGTATCCCGAAAGGAAATTGCTTAGAGTGTTAATACTCTGCTCAGAAAGTCTTGTGGGTTTGGAATCCAGTATAGCAAGCATTCTGAGCATAGCACATGCGTTGTCTAGAGGTGGCTTCAGCAACTGAGATACAAACATCACATACAGAAACTTTCTTAAAAGCCAGTCAACGGAAAAGCAAATATGGGTAAAAAAAGGGTTCAAAAAGTACTTTATATAATAATAATAATAAATATATAGACACCAAAAGTTTCAGCTTTGTAAGGCAATAATATGAAAAGAAAAATAAAAGACTAATGCTAAATACAATCGTGGAGTGCGCAAGCGCTATGCAGTCGCTTTGAAAAAAAAGGGGATCCACTATTAGAATTTTTTTTTTTTCATGTGAGCCCCGTATTTATTCACTTTTTTCAAAATAATTGCGCCGCATTTTGCACACTCATGACTGCAACTATCATTTCTCAAAATAAAAGACTTATGGATAAAGAAAGCTTTCAACTCACTATCTGTCCAACTGTTACTTTCTCTACTATCTGAAAAACAAGAGAAGTATCACCCATCTGCGATAGGTTTGAGCAAACAACACTAGTGACTGACTTAAATGTTCCACGGTTTCCAATCTCTCTGTCACTCTGTATAACAGGATATATGTTTTCTGCAACGGGGAAAATGACACTTTTCAGACTAAAATAAAGCAACAATCATAAATCTGAATGAACTAAACAAACTGGGTACCTTAACACCAACTCAATATCTTTTTTTTAATCCGTAATCAAGAGATTTTACTCATAAGAATAGACAAAGCCGAAGTACACAATGAGTATGCATAAAAAATGCCTAACTAGAGTTTACAACTGATAGTAAAAAGTCAGGGACATTTAGGCCCCGTTTAGATTCAGAGATGAGATGAGTTGAGATCAGTTTAGTTTATTTTTTGATATTATTATTATTTTGGAATTTGAAAAATGTGTATTGAGATTTAAAAAATGTGTATTGGGATTTGAAAAATATGTATTGGGATTTGAAAAAGGTATATAAAAATTTGTGTTTTGTATAAAAAATTATAAAAATGTAATGATGAAATGGAAATGAGATAAGTTGTGAGCTCAACTCACTTCTGAATCCAAACGGGGCCTTAGTCTGTTACAAACAATAGCCCCCACCTATGAGAACAATGTTTTAAAGAAAAAAAACTTGCTGCTCCTCCGTTGTCTTCTCAAAAACCTCTACCCTTGACGCAATTGAACACTTTCTTGGAACTCATTGATAGGCACTTAGTGTTATAACTATATAAATATACCAAAAATTAATATATTAGACATTTTACAAGGCAAAAACAAATTGCACAGTTTACTAAAAAAGCATAAACCATCTTCTGCTAGTGAAGCAGCTTCCTAAAAAAGATGTATTCTGAAGACACCTTAATATGAAGCAGTTTTAGATATGTGTCTTGTCATTGCTTCTAACTTCTAATAACTTCAGTTACATGCATGAATTATGATCGGATAACCCCGCATGAGTAAAATACACACACATTTGTATATATATATATATAATCACAAAGATAATCAACATTTGTGGGGGAAAAAACAATTTCCAAATCCTTAATAAGTTCGCTAGAAAAATAGAGATGTAAAACATGCTAAATTGAAGTTATTTACGTCTGATGATAATTATGAAAAGAAGCATAAGATTAATACAAACAAAAGACAATTGGAATGGTGAATAGGGAGCCAGATGTTATCTTCAAATGCTAAACAAAAAGGAGGTTGCCAAAGAATAAATTCTTCCAAAGGTACCAGGAAAAACTTTGAAACGTGAGAGCAAAGTGATGAAGAAACTGATATGGTCAGTAATTTTGATATGTCCAGCGGTATATGCCGAATGCAGAACCTCTACAATTCGAAATAATATAAATGGTTCCAGATCAGGACCTGCAATAGTCATGAAAGAAATAAAGCCAGTTCAGGATGCAACAAATAAAACTGGTTACTAAATTAAAAATTCCTAATATCGCATTATCGAGATTCCAATTATAAAACAATTAGAACTTACACAGGCAACAGGAAGCTATTGACTTCAACAAAGGTGAATCTAAATTAGAGAAATAGTAGAGGGAACAGAGTGAGAGTTCTTGAGAATCTTTAGGAAGCCTTATGAAAGGGCCATAGTATATATCTCCTGCAAGATAAAAAAGAATAAGTAACCAAATGATTATGCTCCAAGGCAAATTGACTAAACACTATCATTAGCAAACTGATTTCTACCATCATCTCTGCACGTGCTGTAAAACTCTATCAATGAGTATTGCATGTTTTCGTATTCCCATGCAAAGGAAGAGTTTACCAGAGCATGCTGGCCCAGGCGAAGTTGCAGACGCAAGACAACCTGCAATTTTGCAGGGAAAAGTACCCCCATGAAATGATCAGTAATGAGAAACAATAACAATAATGGGGAGATTACGTGAAACATGTGGTGCTAAAATCCTACATATTCAACTTAGCAATGTTTTCCAAATAAAATAATTTTTCCTTATTGCAGCATTAAGAAGTGTTAATAAAGTAAATTATACCATTACCTGGGAACAATTTGGATTTTTATCACCTAGAAGGATTAGCAATGGAGAAAGCTCTCTTATCCAAGCAATTTGATGGTCTAATATTTCTGGATCACTAGAATCAAGGCACGGCCCATCCTCTTTCTACAAGACGTACAGAAAATATGAAAAATAAATTGGTGGTGGTGGGTTGTGTGTCTGTGTGTGAGTGTGTGTGTGTGTGTGTGAGAGAGAGAGAGAGAGAGAGATGTGCAATCTATGAAATTAACGTAATTGCAGCCAAAGAGCAAAAAGCCAAGCTTACAGGAATAAGCATGTCTTCAATTGTAGAAAGGCATGCCAGTTTTAATGAAGACTCGGGATGGCAATCCTTGAAAGTTTTAGTAAACGCCTGCAATTAAATAGTTACCATATTGAGATTATCATTGAGTTTCTTGTTTTTTTTTTTTTTTATAAGTGATCATCATTGGGTTTCTTGTTTCTCTCTGGAAATTCTGGATCTTCAGACAAATCAAGAATCACAGGACAACCGAAGTGCATGAATAGGCAATCAAATAAAGGGGGGAGAGAGAGAAATTCAACATGTAATTTTCCATAAACAAGCTATTGGTAATTTGTCAACTCTTAAGAGCACAAGTCAGACCTGAAGAAGACGAGACCTCCAATTGCTCACCACTTGTAAAAGAAGTTTCGGAAAGAAAGGAAGAAGGGAAAGTAAATGCTTTTCCCATACTGCTTTGCCAAATCGTGTCCCACTACAAATCTGCAAAACTATATGATACAGTCAAACAAAATGAAAGCATTTCACTCATCCATACAATATGATTATCTAATCAGAAACATCAGAACATGTTAAAAGCCCATATAAATTTCAGAAAATTGGGGTTTAGTAAGCGCAAACACAAATTAGACTGCATAAGAATTGGATTTTTAGTTCCAAGATAATCAGCATACTTTTGTCCTGGGTCAAGACAAAAAAGGATTTACAATTACATAAAGTAAGTTAATTCCTCCAATAAAAGTTGAAGGCATTACAGATTTAACCGATCAAACTCCCAACTCTGTCAGTGAGATTGTGGTCCAGCAAATGCTGAAAATGATACTATATAATTCCACAAATATTACTTTTGGGAATATTTCGAATTTGTTTGTATATTTTATCTCCTAAATACTTCATAATAAATAATAAGCAACCAAAATCATTTTTTTATAGGTCGCCAATTTTTTTTTTTTTTTTTTGAAATCATGAAATCAATATCAGCATTAATATATTTCTAATTGTGCTATAAAATAAATTTGATTGACAGGAAGAAAGGCGTGGCAAAAAATTTCTTTTAAACCCCTAAGCTAAGGGTTGGCTTAAGTGGTAAGAGCTTTGGTCTTGGAATTATGCTCCCCCTAGGTCTAAGATCAAACCTTGGCTGCAAGTCAATTTCTAGGGGCCATGTCCCGTCAGTAAAAAGACGATGATTTACCTAATTCATATGATGTGGCCATGTTACACGTGTTAGAGGTTTAACCAAATAAAATACACCTTGCATTTTACATGGTCTCCGAGGTTCCTCGCATAAAAAGCTATAATTTTTTTAATAAGTAATGTTATATACCACACTCTCATCCCACTTTATCTCATATATATCATTTATCGCCATTGAATGATACATAATCATCAAATAAAAGATCATCCAATAGTAATAAATGTGCCGCATCTTACATAGGGGGATGAAAATGGGATAGTAGTGTAGTGAATAGAATTTTCCTTTGTTAATAGGTAATCATGAAGTTTTATTCATGAGAAAAGAAGGCATAGCCAAATACACGGTAAAAACTTATGGTTTTTTATGTTTGGGACTTCATGCTTTCTGACATGAATAATTGCTAGTCAACAACAATTGGTACAAAACACATTCTCTATGATTTTACCAATTAATAGCATGGGAATTAAATTATATTAGGCTTTTTGGCTTTTTGGCTATTCCTGCACATCATAACCTCTCAATTATATTATCACACCTCACCCAACACTTTAAGTAGATTATATAAATCCACAGAAGCAACTTTGTGAAGCTTGTCCGTCATTAAAATCGTAGAAACATAATGGTAAAAGAACAGACCTTTCTAAGCAGCGCATTTTCTATAAATTCTAGAAATTTTTCCATTACACCAGCAGGAGGGCATATCCATTCGCTGAATTGCAAAAGTATTCCCGTAATCAAAACATTGAAGATAAAATATCTATCCACATCCTGCCAAGAAGTAGCAAAAAGAACCAAACAAACTCAAGTTACAACATCTAACCCACAAAACATTAGGTCAAAAGAGATAGGCCTAATATGACCACAGAAACATATGTAAAAGAAAGAAACCCAACCAGAACAGTGACATTAGAGAGGATAAAAGAATGCATTGTTGTGGGAGCAAAGGTGATGATCTAAGAACTTCTATTGAGCTCATACCTTTTCTGAAAGCTGATGCGCTGGACTGAGTGGGAACACTACTAGTACCTTCTTCATTAACAATGATAAGATGGCTTCATCCCGCACTGTCACATCTGATTCTCCATGAGAAAGTGCATATTCAGACTTACTAGTCCCATAAATAAAAGATCTGACTGCAATATCTATGCTCTGAAGTATGCCCACAAGACAATCAAATGATTGCACATCGAGAAGTGGCATTGTTTGAACCAGTGAAATGAAATCTTGAAAACAAATAACTAAAATTTGCACGAGATCCTTTAGTTTCTCGACGATGAGAAGAAACCCTACACAGACAAAGCAAGCATAGGCAAGGACCATCAGAACTTACAGCATAATAATAATCAGATGTGAATTTCATTTTCATATCTTATTATTTAAACCCAAAGATAGGCTGTTCCATATATATAATAAAGAAAGAAAAATGCCTTGAACGCTCATAATCGAACAATGATACAAATGAAATTTATTAAGGCTAGAGATATCATTGAATGTAAGCTGGTAGAATGCCCCATGATATCAAGTTTCCAATGTGAAGAAAAAATCTTAACAACAAAAGACTTGATTACTGGTGCTACCATTAGTTTTTTTTTTTTTTTTGATAAGTAAACAATCATATTAATAGAGTAGGCAAAGCCCAAGTACACAAGATGGCATACAAGAGACAGGACCTAACTAGGTCGTAGGTGGAATGTAAGATATAGTGGTGCTACCATTAGTGCTAGATTCAGGCCCAGTTTGTTTACAAAACACACCTCATCTTATCTCATTTTATCTCATCTAATCATTACACATTTTTCAAATTCTAATACAAAATAATATAAATAATTTAATTTTTTTTAAATTCCAATACAAAAATCATATTAAAAAATTATATTATAACAATATTTTATTTAACTTTTCACTTTAATCTCAACTCATCTCATCTCAATCTCATCCCTGAAAACAAACCAGGCCTAAGTAATTCCATCTTTAAGATTCACACAAGTATTGCCATGACCCAATTACTAAATGCTAACATCAACAAATCTACATACAAGTCTGGTATAAGGTGCTTTCACGTACCAGCAGATTCTGCAGGCATGTCAGGTTCAAAAGCATGTAACATCCCTTGTCCAGCATCATTCTATTACATGAAGAAAGATATTATTAAAAAAGATAGGCAATAACAACGAAAAAAGGCACAAGAGACTGCACATGTAATTTACTGAACTTGAAAAGACAAAACTAATTTGTAGAAGCTAAAGACATCAAAATTTGTTGGTAGGATCCAGGTAATAGAACAGAATCTATTATCTACTAATATTTCAGTGGAGGAAAAGTGGAAAACCAAATATGGCCATCATCACACGGGAAATATACTCTTAACCCTTTCATATCAACTCAGCCATTTAGATATTCACTTTCTAAACAGAAAGATTTATACGCATCAAAAACCTGATACAGAATCCACCCAATTACATTTTATAGACAAAAACATGTGAAATTGACTTGACACAAAATAAACACAAGACAAAGTACTCAAATACAAGAACAAAGACATGACAATGATGGTAGAAAAGCACAGAAGATACTAGTACAAGAAGTAGCAGTAAAAGATAACAAAAAACAAAGATTTTTAAGATGGTCAAGGAACGACAAGATCGTGACAAAAACTCATAAAATATAACTGCTAAAGTTTCAAAAGCAAAATACAATTATGAAATATAGCTGAATTACTAAGCACCACAACAGTGAATAACCAACAGATAAAAAAACACTCAAGACATATGTTGCATTCACAATTGATAATCAGAAATTACATTTTCCCATGAGTCAACTTCTCTTTTATTACATGGCACCACTGACAAGCAGCGCATCAAACCAGCAAGAACATTCTTGAGCTTGCCCCTGTCATGTAAATAGAACTGATTCTTCCGTAGAATATCCCCATAACTTTGAAGAATCTGTAGATGGCGCAAGCACTAAAATATTTAATAGATTTTAAAACCATAAAGAATGATAACACTCAAAAGAAACAACCTCGTTGCTTTGAAATTAGGATGATTAGCAGCCAAAATCAATGGTTTAAAGAAACCATAAATAATGGGAAATACGAATATTCAATTCTGTTTTTTTTTTTTTTTGTTCATTTGTTTTGCTTGGTATTTGACGAAACTGCCACCCATAATCCTTATCTTGGTTGGGCATGGCATAATACCAGAGAGTTAATGACCCAAAATTATGAGCATGACTTCTCAAACAGCTAAAATGAGAAGAGTTTCCAAGAGATAAATGCCAAATACTATAATTACACTGAAAAAAACACCAAACATTAACCAAAAGAGTCAAAGACAGACACCTTTTCAGCATACAACAAAAAGGATGGGGAATGATTTTCAACAACAAGGTCAAGAAATTTGAACGCCATGAGCCGAATGTCAATTGATAAATGCGTCATTGCATTAAATATATATGCCATGATTATGGAAGTGAAAAGCCCTTGATTGTCCTGTACGGGAAAATGAGATTAACAGTGTCACAAAAATGGAGAACTGGTGTAATGAACAGTAAAGACTCCTAGAATTTATAAACAGAAAGAAAAGAAAATTACCTCTTTACAGCTTGGGACTATTACTGACTTAAAAAGTTGATACAGTGTTTCTCGAACCACTTTATCATCATCACTGATACGTTCACGCAATTTTTCTATGACAGCATATTTATGCAACGTTAGCTCTGCTGGGTGTTTAAGGAATAAATCCCTAATACCAATCAATGCATCTGCAAAGAGCAACAATGTTTTAGTACAACATCTAGACTGCCACTCAATGCACAAGAAAACTTCAGTGTGGAAGATAGAGCTAGATAACAAGTGCAGAAAGTGAATAATGCATCTATCCCATTACATACAAACACTGATATATACTTTGATGACTGAGTAAATATCACAAAGGCTTCTGTTTCCTACCTTCTTGATATCTGAACATAGGGAAATTATTCACACTTTGAATACATGAGAGAAATTATTCACGCTGAGAAAATACCTCTACGAACTTTTGGATTGTGGTGGGATGTTTGCTGAAGAAGTTCTTTCAAAGTCAAACCTTTCTTGTTCACAGCTAAACCTTGCTTTTCTGATGCTATGCTCTGCTCAGGAAGAATAATTGCTGCTCACAATGCACATGAGAAAACTATTAGGCAATAAAATCGATCATTATCCACTCATTGGAACAACACTAAATGCTTCGCTGGCATCAAAAGGAAAGAAACTTTTTTTATAGAAGTAAAAAAGTGTACATTCCTCTTGTATACTACAAGCGTGACGGGTGTATGCCTTTTGAGTTTACAATAAAAATTTCCAAGTACTTATCAAAATAATAATAATAATAATTATTATTATAACTTATAAAAAAAAAAAATAACTCTATGGTCCTCTATTCCTCTTAACCAAAAGTGTAATTGTTTACCAAGGAACGCCATTGCTTCTTCATTCTACAATATCAAAGACCTTATCAGAGACTCCAAGTTTTAATGAAACACTTGATAATGCCAACACAATAAACCACTGAAAATTACTAGTGGGTCTTCATTGCACAATCTTGAAAGGACAACAATCACATTGAATACAACAATTAGAAGTACAAATAAGACTCTTAGCCTATACCTTTGGATTTAATTTCAGTATTCGTAGCATTCTTCGGTGGGGGCAATTTCCGGCCAACCTTACGCTTTATTTTCTGCCGAGTTTCAACCAAAACAAGCCATAACATCAGCTTCTAGAGAGTTTAAATATTTAACACAAAATATGAATAAATTAAATGTTGTGCTAACGCATGGATTATTACTTTAAAGTCGACTCCCCGCTTTTGCTGCTTCTTTGATGAAGCTGAGGAACGAGTCATCTGAACTAGCCGTTTACCCTAGAAAGAAGCTAAAACATGGAGGCGTACTGGTGGCGAAGGAAAGGACGAAGTGCTCGTGGTGAAGGGCTCGAGCGGCGGCTGCGAACAAACGGGAGATGAGAGAGAGGCCGAGACACCGAGGGGGAGCGAGAGGAAAACTTACCAACAACAAACTGAGAACCGGACGACGAGGTGCAGTGCGACTGGACTCCGTGCGGCGGAGGAGCCTGGGCGACGGCGTACAAGATAGAGAGCGACGGGATGGAGTGTGAAACCGAGAGAGTGAGAGACGCAGATGGAGGGAGAAAAAAGAGAGGGGCAGAAGACGAAGGGGACGAGGATGGCTTATGCCGTAGGAGCAAGGCAATTGGAGCGTGTGTTATGATATTGAGGGTTCCTAAATCCCAACTTCCAACAATCTTAGGATTTTTTTTTTTTTATATATATATATATAACAAAGATAGCTGAGTTTTTTTTTATAAGAAAAAAAAAATTATTAAACTACATCAAACCATCATGCCATATAATTTGGAAAATACATCCTGAATAAGAATTTCACCAAACCTCTAGTACATTCTGAATAAACTAGGGGCAATGCATTGTAGTTTGTGGCCTCGTATATTTGAATAAATTGACATTCCTATCTTCGTAATCCATGACTAAGGAAAGCAAGAACATAATGAGATAGACATCAATAATTAGACAAATGTTGGTGACTGAATTTTTTTAGCATGGTCGTGATGGCACTTTGATACCACATACGAATGGTATTGGAGTGGGGGTGGGTCAGATCTAACATGTATTATAGTGGTGAATTCACTAATACAACATAGGTAGCTGTTAGAAGTGTTTCAACACGATGGCGCGTGATGGCCACGTGCTAATTTTTTCTATTATTGTAGTCTATACTGATAGATTGGTAGTTGAAGAGTTGTATAGTGGAGTGTGTGAAACATTGATAGCCGAAAAGCTATCGATTAAGCTTAGACCAGTCAATGGAAATATCAAATTTTAAATTTTAAATTTTAAAATTATGAGAAAAACAAGTAGACCGTGTGCTATTGAATATGAGATAAAAATGCAAAAATGAGCGAAGGTTCCACACGCCTCTCTGGTAAAATAAAAATATTAATTGGTTATACCTTTCATTTTTTTATGAAGATAATAGATCTTTTTATCGAATGATAAAAAATAAATTGAATTTGAACCTCATATGGGAAGGATTTGGAAGATTTAAAATAAAAAATAGTGGTATTTACTAACAACAGCATAATGAAGACAATCAATCAATATAGATTAGTCCAAAATCTGATTCAAATCCAAATAACACTTGTGGTATATAATAAATGTATTGAATTAATTCTTTTTAATGAATATATTCAATCACAACTTTAATATGGAATTCAAAGAGATCAAATAAGAAATGATCTTATGAATCACAGAACTATAATGAAATATACGATCAATCAACATTTATCAAATTAGAATAAGGGTCAAAAGAAATGGTTCGATCCTCGTATTTTTATTTTTCGAATCGAGATATCTATTAATCGAAATCTCAATACATATAAATACAAATGGTCCAATAGGAGCAAGAATTTTCATAAATATTTGGAGCATTTCACTTATGTATAGAAGAGTCGTTTTTATTTTCAAATAGTGTTCGATTGATTATGTATTAATCAATATTTGATTGATTGGTCTGGGGATATCGATAAAAAAATATTCGTTAGTCATTTCCTTTCTTTTTGTCCAATTTTTTTTCTTTTTATTTGTCCAATTTCTTAGCTCTTCTATTTTTCCAAGCTCACTTCCATTTTTCTTTGTGTTTTAGGAATATCCTCATTCATAGGTTCAAGATCCACATCTATGAATTAATAAGGTCCAAATGATCAATTCTGTAGTTAATTGTTAGAATTAATGGGTCTTTAAATCGTTCATTTGAAAAAATAGAAACCCTTCTTATTGGATGATCATGATATTTCTAAGAAATTAAAATTATTGATCAATGAAGAAACAATATCACTATTATTGTTTAATAAGATATCAAAAGAGTGAATGATTGACTCATTTCATGCTATAAGTAATGGCAATAAATTTTTTGATAACATGGATTTTTATTTCTCAATGACATCATACGATTAAGACAATTGGCCAAATCCCACAAAATCATTTCATCGAAGTTTATTGATATAATCTTCTTATAAAGTAAATCGAATTTCATTCTTGAATAATCCACAAAAAGAACAAAAACCTTTGTGTAAAGAGAGGCGGACTTTCTCTCTCTAGAAATAGTTACGAGAACAATCATCTTTTGTATTGCGAATTGATTTGATATTTTATCTCAATAAAGTAACAATAACTTTCTTGAAAATACGGGACTTTTTCTTATTTAAGCATGTTTTCATCATTATCTCAACTAATATTTTGTGATACATAACTAATTTTTTTCATACGAAGGCCTTCATGTTATATGCTAAAATTGGTCTAATATTAAGGTATCATATACTCACTATAGCTAAGGGGAACGACGCTCGTACTTGAAAGGAATGGACCCGATCAGGAAGATGATTAGACTAGCAGGTTGAGATAAGCTTGAACTTCTCAAGAGTTTATCATATTAAACCCATAAGGGCAACGAGAGTTTCAATCCTGTAATTGGCACTTATCAAGAACCCTCTAGGCCTATATATGTGTTAAGAAAGTAAGAATTTAAATAACATGACATTTAAATATTTGATGATATTTTCTTATACGTATCATTAATTTAAGTATTGGAGGTGACTCAGGCACTTTGGACTGTCAGTTTTCTTTATTGCAGGCTGATTTTTTTTTTTTGGCACGCAGAATTTGTTGGTGAATGGCGTGTGGAACACGTCCCCGAGAATAAGAATTTAATTTCACTTAAAGTATCGTATGAATTAGTCAAATATTTTTTTCCAAAAGGCCAACTTTACCTAAATATAAAAAAAAATTATTTTGATGTTTTACTATTTATTTTTTAAAACAAAAAATAATTTTTTATCTTTTCTCACACTTAAAAATAATATTTTTGATATCGTATGACTGATGCAGCCAATACATGCCATGTCGATAACTTGGGTAGTATAAAGTTGGCAAGTAATGTCGTACCAACCTCTACCAGATTTTATTTTTTATATATTTTTTTTCATTTTTTGTTTTTTTTTTTTAACTTAATTTCGACTAAATTATTTATATATATAAGGTATCCATATATTGACTATTTTTTTAAAACAAAATTTATATATGTATTTATATATAATTTTTTTTATAAATAGACTATTTCGAAACGATACACGAAACAATAATGATATTGAAATATTTCATTCCAGTGCCTTGACTAGTATCGATACCGATACGGTATTCAAAACTTTGCTCAAAAGTGTTATTTTTTTTTAATCAAAGATAACACTTTTTTTTTTTTATATTTGTGCAAAGTTGTAATTTTTGAAAAAAATATTTAATTAATCCAATGTTAGTACTCTTACAACATATTATCGTGGTTCGAATGTCAAAGATATTTATGTCTGAGTTAATATATTCAAATCATTGCTCACTTATTCAATTTAATATTTGTTAAATATTTTTTTTTCATTTTATTAATTAGAAAAATATTAAATCTCTTTAAGATTTTTTTAAGATTTTTAAAATTTTTTATTTAATTATTAAGAAAGTATTTTTTAATGATATTATAATTTTTTTAAAATATTTAAAAATATTAAAACAAATAAAAAAAGAAAAAAGAAAAATTCAAAACATCTCAAGAGATAAACGGGAGAAGTAGCACTCTATTAATTAACACGACAAAATGTAATAATTAAGGCCTAATTTGCTTATAAGGCATACTTATTTTTATTTTATTTAATTATTATATATATTTTTAATTTTAATATAAAATAATTTAAATAATTTTATTTTTTTAAATTTAATACAAAAATTATATTAAAAAAATATTAGAAGAATCTTTTATTTAATTTTTTTATTTTAATGTCGATTTATCTTATTTTATTTAAATTTTATTTATGAAAATAAATTAAGCCTAAATATTTCATATATATATTTTTTACAAATTGACCGATACGCTCAGTTTTTCTACTAATCACTCCAACGCAATGCGACTACATCAGCCCCAGCTGCATCAACCTCAGACGGAAGAGGCGGTGCCGGTGACGACCACGGCGACGCTAAATCAGAACCCGGCGCAGTCGGTGGAGGCACCGCCGAAGCAGGTGGCTCTAGCCATGGACAGGCTGGGCCAAGCTGCTCGCCTGATCGCCGACATTAGGCTCGGCGCCGATCGCCTCCTCGAAGCTCTCTTCGTCACCGCACAGCCTCACCAAAGCACCAAGCCTCTCCACTTGTTCCTTAAAGAAGACGCTTCTATGCGCCAACACTTTCAAGGCCTCCGATCCGTTGGTACGTAGTATAGCATACAGCGGTCCCTCGAATCACAATTACATTCCGTTTCTCGCACTCTAGGGTTGGGATAAGTAAAAATATTCCACAGTTATAATTAATTTGTCCGTATTAAATACCCTTAGACCATTTTTAGCTGGCTTTTGTTAGGAAGGCAGCTTGAGGAGTCTGGGGTTCTGAATGAATCACTTCGGTCGCGAAGTAATTCGTGGGGGCTGCACATGCCCTTGGTCTGTCCTGACGGTGCTGTGGTTGCATATGCTTGGAAACGCCAACTTGCCGGGCAGGCTGGTGCGTCTGCGGTCGACAGGACGAGGTTTGTTTTTATTTCAGCTATTTCGTAGTGACCGATGATTTCTCAAATGGAACCTCCCTTTTTTGGCAAACATTAAGGCTAGATTAGACTATTTTAAAAGGTTCTTATTAACCGTGGAAATACTATTTTTTTAGAAGTTAACGATTATATTGATATGAATAAGCATAGCCCATACACAAGATGGTATACAAAATATCACACCTATTTAGAGAAAGGAAATAGGAATAAGAAATTCATGAAAATCGAGGCCACAAAAATCTTTAGTTGTAGCCCAAGGAAAAAGAGTGCTAACAAAAAATAACCTAAGTTCTTCTAGTGAGCGCTCGTTGTTTTCAAATGTTTGGTCATTTTGATCCTTTCATAGGCGTCACATGATACAAATTGTGACCATTTTCCACGACGCTGAGATTTGTGGGAGACCTCATAGATATATCTAGTTGGGCATGAGCTTTGTCATTGTGGCAATCATAACCCAAGCTAACTCCATTGTATTAAACACTTCATTCGTAACGTCCCAGCAACCTCACAATGCAACAATAAATGATCCACAGTTTCACCATTTTTCCTACACATACAGTACTAATCTATTATGATCACCTTACGTCTCTGTAGATTATCCACCTTCGAGATCTTACCTAATGTTGTTATCCATACAAAAAATGCCACTTTGAGAGGCACCTTGTTTTTCCATATCTCTCTCTGTGAGACTTGCATATTTTGTGTAAGAGGCTTGTAAAAAGAACAGACCAAGAATGTACCTTTACTGGTGGGTGTCCGCCACATCTTGTATGCTCCTTGGGATCTTGACATCATGGTATATAGAAGACCAAAGAACCCCTCAATACTGCCAACTTCTCAATCTTTGGCGGCTCTAGTGAAATTCACATTCCATTGGATTAGGTCCCCAAATAACTCCATGCAATTAGCCATTGAGGCATCTTTCTCACATGCAATCCCAAAAATTGATGGGAATGAATCCTTTAAGGCTTGATCTCCACACCACAAGCTAGTTGAGAATTTTATTCTAGATCCATCGCCCAACACCAGTCTAGCCTGCCGATTAAAGATCCCTCACCCATTTTGAATATGTTTCTAAATTCCCACTCTATAAACCTCGCAAACTTTCCTAGTAGGGCTATAAATAAACCAGACTACTCGACAGCCCGCTCGGTACTCGCTTGGTTAAACTAGAATCAAATTCGACTTGTAAAAAAAAAAACTCGCTCGTGAAAGCAGATGTCCGCTCGATTAATAAATGATACATACCCGATAAAACTCAACTCGACTCGACTCAGCTCAGGCTCGCTCGTTTATGCTCGAATCGACTTGTTAGTTTAACTCGATTAAAGTTCATTTATATATTAATAAATAAATAGACATACATAACTGTATTGCTAATAATATAAGTATAACACTTTTATAATTAAATATGTAATATGTAATCTAATTACTTATATCTATATAATGAATATACTTCATAGCTATAGTTTATAATTTGTACAATAAAATATTTTTTAACAAAAAAATATAAAATATACTTCATAGCTATACTTCATAGCTTATGTCTTTATAATTTGTAAAATATAAAATTTTATCAAAAAAATAATTTGCACAATAATTAATCTATAAAATTTAATAATTTAATATATTAGTATGTGAGAACTATGTATGAAATACATATATGCTATCATATGATGTGTATTTATTAATAATATATGTAAGGCCCATCCCAACTCTGTTTTCTTCACTTGGACAGCTGCCTGGGCAAGATTCTAACCACGGATAACTTGAGAAAACGTCGGGTTATCATCACAAATTGGTGTTGTATGTGCAAGAAAACCGGAGAGTCTGTGGATCACCTCTTGCTTCACTGTGAAACAACTAGATACCTGTGGATCGAAATTTTCAGCCGATTAGAGTTGAACTGGGTAATGCCTGCCACTGTAGTTGAGTTATTGGCTTGCTGGTCATCTATTAGAGGCACACCATCCATCAAATTAGTGTGGAAGATGATCCCTATCAGCATTATGTGGTGCATTTGGCGAGAGCGCAACGATCAAACTTTTGAAGATAAGGAACGGACACCGGAAGAGATTAGATCTTTCTTTTTTCATACTCTAGTATCATGGGCCACATCTCACTTTCCACTTACGATCTAGATAGGTTCTGTCTCATGTATATCATCTTATGTACTTGGGATTTGCCTATTCTATTAATACAATCGTTTACTTATAAAATATATATATATGTAAGTATATAATATATTATTATGATGAATAAACTAGTTAGATATTAAGTATTAATTTTTATTAGATTTTTATTTATCTATTTATTTATAGATTTTATTCCAAAAATTAAAAAAAAAATCGAGTTCGAGCTCGAGTTGGGCTCAACTTGAGTTCGTTTATAAGACGAGCTCGAGTTTGAGCTCGAACAAAGAATAAATAAAAATCTCGAATTCGGGCTTGAATTCGACAAGCCAAAACTCGACTCGATTACAGCCCTATTCCCTAGTGCACCCCCCACATGCCTCCATATTTGCAATCAATCACCGACTTCCATAAGGCTTCCGGTTCTATATTATATCTTCACAACAACTTTCCAATCAAGGCTCGATTGAAAATCATCAAATTTCTAGATCCCAACCCATTCAAAGAGACTAGAGAACATACCTTATCCCACTTGACTAGATGTATGACTGCAATCGAGCCGAGTTTTGGCTTGCCGAATTTGAGCTCAACTCAAAATACTCGAGTTTGAGTTCGAGTTTTATTTATTCTTTGTTCGAGCTCCACTCAATAAACTAAATTTTCAATTCGAGTTCGAGCTCGAGCTCGTCCCACAAACGAACTCGATTCGAGCCGAGTTCGAGCTCGATTTTTTTATTTAATTTTTTGAATAAAATTTAAAAGTAAATAACTAATAAAAAATTAATATTTAATATCTAACTAGTTGATATTTATTCATCATAATAATATATTATATACTTATATATATTATTAATAAATACACATAATATGATAGCATATACGTATTTCACATGTTTTTCACGTATTAATATATGAAATTATTAAATTTTATAGACTAATTATTGTACAAGTTATAAAACATAATTATAAAGTATATTTATCATATAGATATAAATAATAAGATTACATATTACATATTTAATTATAAAAATGCTATACTTATATTATTAGCACTACATATATATAATATATATGTGTATATATTTATCAATATATAAATGAATCGAGTCGAGCTAACGAGTCGACTCGAGCATAAACGAGTAAACCTTAGCCGAGCCGAGTCGAGTTTTGTCGGGTATATGTCATTTACTAATCGAGTGGGTATCTGCTTTTATGAGTGGGTTTTTTTTTTCACAAGTTGAGTTTGATTTGAGTTTAACCGAGCGAGTATCGAGCGGACTGTCGAGTAGCCTGATTTATTTACAGCCCACTAGATGATACTTGAATTCTTCTCCCATCCCACCCTGAAGAAAATATTGTTTTTATCAGTGGACAATGGGGATTGCTACACAAGTGCAATTCTAGTGAAATTTGATTATTGTTTTAGAAAATTTGAGGTAAATGTTCGTGAATTATAGTTTTTAAATTGTTTTCCCATAGCAAAAACTACAAGACAATGGGCATAAAGAAGTGTGCTCTATTAAAAAAAATTTATAATTTGAGATGCTTGGGAAAAATGCAGGGTAATTGGTTGAGATGCCATATGTTTGAAGGAGGGACAGAAGTGGGAGATGATCAATTGTCTTGTGGATTTCTGGGGATAGACTAACTTTTAGGTCTTGATGGATTAGCTTGCAACTTTGATTCATGGAAACATGGTGGAAAGAAATACATAAAGAAACAAGGTGCTATTGATTATTTCTTTTTAACTAAAATTCTCAGCATAGGCAGAAACTTTGGGTCTTGGCTTCACAAAAAGAAATTAATTACAAAAGGAACCTCAAATCCACTAGAGATTCTTTATTTCATTGCAAATATGCTCAAAACTTAACTCCTGGGTGCCTATCAAAAAAAAAAAAAAAAAAACTCTTGGGCTTTGGTCATTGTTCGAATGGGGATAGTTCTCATAATTTGGTTGTATTCATCACTAGTGCTCAGTGGTTATTAGGTGTATTCAGTGTATACTTCCTGCATACTTGGGGCTATGTTTTTTTACCATCAATAAAGTTTTCAATTTACTTATTAAAAAAAAAAAATCACCTGCCCCATCAAACTTACCCTTGAGAAACTTTTGAGGAATGTGTGTTGCCTAATCAATAGGATTGACTTTGAAAACTGTTATACATTTTTTACCCATAAAAAACTTACCTATCAAAAGGATTGATTTTGGAAAACTAGTAAAAACAATTGAGAATGGTATTCAAGATATTCTCTTGACTTTGCTTATTCATTGTTCGAAAAAATGGTTCACGAAAATCCCTGGACAGAAACAAATTGAGTTGTAGTATTGATACTTAGTTTAAGGCTTTCAGCAGTCTACTTGTATATGTCCCGTGTACTTGGCTCCGCATATTTCTAATAAAATATCCTATTTACTGAAAGAAAAGGCTTTAAGCAGTCTACAAAGATGAGCTGAGGCCTCTATTAAATACTTAAATACTTAAAAATCAATTTTTATCTATCAAGAGAAAAAAAAAAACTTCCAAAATGACTTTGAAAAATTTCGTGTGATTGGACTGAATATGGACTGGCACTTTTTCTGAGGCACTGAGATAATAACCCAATACTGTTTTTTTTTTTTTTTTTTTATCTAAATGCAGCAATTGAACTGATTAAGATATTTTATTTAACACACAGAAGTTCTTCTAGTCATCAACAGTGGAATTTAATAAACTTGCTCCTACCACCTGCTGTTGGTAGCACGAGCATTGATTTTAAGAACTCAAATGGCCGTACACCAACTCCAGGCTTGAAAACTTGTTATTGACATTTTTGAATAATTGCAGGTTAGCTCTCAAGGCCTTCACTGACCAGAAAAGACGATTTTTCCCTCACCTTGATGATGGATTAGATGGTCAGGGTACTGAATCAGATTCAAAAAAACGTTGCGGTCCCCAGGTACAGATGGCAAATCATCATGAAGAGTTAAGTGATTATAAGACACTATCAGAAGTTCTGATGTGTCTGGAAAAAGAAGTGCCGAATCTAAGAATTTTTACATATGAACGTTTGGACTGGTTGAAAAGAGCATTGTCGCTGCCCTCTTCATCAAATGAGACTTCCCTGGAAATCTCTAAAGAACACAATTTATATGGTTCAAATAAACTAAGACCAGCATCGCTGAGTAATGTTGCTATAGAGAAGATTGCTGTGATTGAGTTGCTGTTTCCCTCTATATTCAGAGCTATTATATCACTTCATCCAGTTGGTTCTACTGATCCTGACTCGGTTGCATTCTTTTCTCCGGATGAGGTAATATGTTTTCCAGGATATCTGGAGCCTTTTCTGTAAAAAATCTAATGTGCTCTTCTTTTATTAGATCATGCTATATTTTTTTTAAAGTGAGCTTGAGTGTGCAAATGAGTCTAACAAAGCCGTGATTAAAATACTTTTTATATCTTATTTTTATGTTAAGATTGATATTAGCTTTGTAGTTGGATGTTGAACCCTGTATTATCTGAAGTCCTCATTATTCAACGCTCTTGTGAGTCCCGTTTACTGTGTTTCTGAGAGTTTATGACTGCTTTCTCATTTTCTGAGAAGTCTAGATACCATGGTGGTTTGTGGAAATTCTCAAGCCATGTTGCATATATTCAACATGTCATTGACACTGATATAGATTGTCTCTAAAAGTGTCACGACTACTTCAGTCTTCAGAAAGTTTGCTGATGGCAGTTATTCTCTGTGTTTTGAGTTTAGAATGAATATTGTTTTGCCACTTAAGGCATCTGCTTTCATTGCTTTCATTTATATTTCTTGCTGTGACCTCTACCAGTTTTATACATAGGGTCATAGTTCATGATTTCCAAATAAGAGAGAGAGTCCTTTCTCACAAATGGGATTTTTTTGGAGGGTGGCAGGGGGTGATAAATGAGTTTATAGATGTAAGTATTATGTCTAGTGGTTTGATCATTTTTGTTACCTTGTCGGCTGCAGTTTCTAAAGTAAGTGAACTGAGCTTCACACTGCCTTAAATGCTTTTCTTGTAGTGCTCTGTTTCACGGTATAATTTACTCTGTATCAGAATCTATTTGAAGCTTTTAGTTGGTCCCTCAACCCATCTGATGGATGCTGTGATTCTTTTTATATTTCTTTAGCCTCATCGTTTTGCTGTCATTTTTGTGCTTATTCTAAGGCCTTAGCATGACCTCGGTCAATGTATTTACTTCCTATATTCTTGAACAGGGAGGCAGCTACATACATGCCAGAGGCCTTTCGGTTTATCATGTGTTCAGATGCATTACGGTAACAGCCTTTATTGCTAATTTTGTCTCTGTCATAGTTCAGGTAGTTAAACCTGCCCCCTTATTCTAGCAATGTCCCATTGCAGGAGCATGCCGGTATGGCTCTGCAGAGTTTTCTCGGAATTCGAGCTGAAATGGCTCTACATTCTCTTTTGGTACCATCTCTTTTGAACTTACACATTTACTTGGTTAATCAAACCGTCTACCATATTCTTATTCTGCCTTTGTTTTTGTAGCATTGGGTCTGTAGCTATCAAACTATATTTACCAAAGTTTGCAGGTAGGGCCAACTCTTTTCCCCTCTTAAGATTTGTTTGGTAATGTTGAAATTATGAACGTCATGTTGGTGGTGGTGTGCAGTAAGTGTGGACGGCTGCTATTGATGGACAAAAAATCGGCTTTACTGTTGCCTCCAGTTTATCGTCCGTATAGGCAATTTTCTGCATCGGAAATGTTATACACCCAACCTATTTCCTCAGCAAAGGACACGAATTATGATCTTGCTCAGGCTTATCATGTTGATTGCTTTTCAGAGGAAGTGTAGGCGCGGCAGGATTTAGGAAGGTAAGTGAGGCCTTGTAGTCGAATAATGAATCCATAACTGTTTATGAAGGTTGCAATTTTTCATCTTTTTTCTGTTAATACTAAAATATGCGCTGTTGATTTTGCTTAATCCGGTAAGAGAGAAAAAAAAAAGAATCAAAATGACCAAATTCCGTAGGTTGTAAAGTGAATTATCAATAATGTGATGTACGTAGCTGCGTGCATTCTGCCCTCGCTTAGATTTAATAACAATGATGGTATTTTTTTGGGACATACAAACAAAGATACACAAAACCAAACACCCTTGATTCCTCGAAGCTAGTTAGATCTTATCGTATTTCTGTGAAAGGGCGTTTTTATTCCAAATGTCCCTTTTGATTTAGGGTTTATACAATTTCAAGAGATGACATGCGTTGACAGTCATAGATCTTGGGTCGAATAATGGCGCAGGGAGAGAGTGAAGATGTGGCAAACGGCGGATTCGATTATGCATCGATATTCAGTTTTCATTGCACCAATAATTAATGGGTTCATTTATTTGTTCCCAACTTCTACTCAATATTAGACCTCATCGGCTCTAGCTGATGAAAAAACAATCGCAACGAGATGCTGCGTGTAATGTCGGTTATCAGACAGGCTTTGCTATTCATCATCCACATATACTACAAATTATATATATATATATATTTTTTATATATTTTTATTCTTAAATTAATTGATTTTTTTATTCATCATCTATATATCATATAGTTGGTAAGAGAAAAAAATAAAAATAAAATAATTATGGTGTGAGGAGATAATGAATATAATTTTTTATTTGTAGTTATAAAGTACGTCAGCGTCGTAACTAGGTCAATCCATAACAGTAATTAAAACTGATAAAAGTTAAAACATCCAATCCCGTGCTCCAAAAAATCAATTAAAAAATAGAGCGGTTCTCCGCTCTAACATACTGCTAGATTAAAATTATTTTTTTTATTTTTTAAAATTTTTTATTCATAATTTTTTTTATTAATTTAAAATATTTGTTTTTTAAAAAATATTAATACAATAACAATCACTTTCTTAATTATTAAATAAAAGGAAAAAAAAAAGGTAAAAGAACATGAGTGTCCTAACCATAAGGTATAATAGCATTTTTCAAAAATAAATTATGAATTTGATGGGCCCTTAGGCACTTGGCGGGCGAAAGTGAAGCATTTTCTTAGCTCTATAAAGTATAAACTCTGATTTATATTCCCTCTTCAATATTCTCGGCAGATGCTAATTTTAACAATATAAATAATATATCATTTTACGCTATAACACTTGGCATATGAGAAGAATTAAGGATGCGAGACCATAGAAAATGCAACTTCTTAATACGACAGAGTCGAACCAGCAAAAATGGAAAGCTCTCGAAGTGGATATAAAGATTAAAGAGAGCGACCGCGTGACTCTGCGCGGGGGAAGCACACGTCGGAGGCAAAAACAAAGGAACATTATTAATGTGGGTCACGTAATCAGTTAATGTTGTGGGTTGGTTTTGTAGGTTGTGGAACCGAACATGTTAACAACTCATTACACTGAACATGCTAAGGGACCCACGTACACAACACGGCACATTTGCCCCCTGCATGTTCACTCATTTGGATCATTGTCAGTGGGCTCCATTGAGTCCATTCTTTTGAAAAACTCAGCTCGTTTTCAAATTAATTATCGTACCAATTTCAATGACAATGAAAACAATATATTAATTTCTGTAATCAATGTTGAAAGAAGACCGATTGTTATCATATAATAACAGACAGTCTACCTTAAAAAAGGGGTTGGAAAAAATATAGCTTCTACAGGAATAAAACTCACCAACATCAAAGTAAAAGAGTTTTGTGTGGTTCATAATGGGACACCACGACCAAGCTGATTCGAAATGAATATTTCTGATTGACGATAGGGTTTTCAATCGTTTTTGTATTTTACTGCTATAAGCTCACGTGACTCCATTTATGAATATTTTAAGTACTATTCTGTTGCCAGTGTTTGGAAGGAGACACCAGGAAGCTTCACTTTTAGGCTCCGTTTAAATTTAGAGGTAAATTGAGTTAAGAAAAGTTTAATTTATTTTTTAATATTATTATTATTTTAAAATATAAAAAATATATATTGAGATTTAAAATATATATATAAAATTTGTGTTTTGTATAAAAAATTATAAAAATATAATAATAAAATGAAGATGAGTTGAGATGACTTGAGAATACAAACGAGACAACACTATTTATGAATGAGTAATTTTATTTACAATAACGATTTTCTTACTACTATTTTCCTATTTATTTATAACCTTTTTTTGTATTTATTTTTTTTAAAATTTTAATTTTACTTAATAATTAAAAAATAAATATTAATAAAGTTATATATATTTTTTTCTTAATGATTAAAAATGTTAAAAAAATACTTTAAAGAAAATGACAAAAAAATTAAAACATTCAAATACAAATATAAATACTAAAATAATAGTACATCTATCACTATTATTTATTTATAGTCTTCATTTTGAGATTACATGTGCAAGACTCTTTATTAAATAAGAAAAAATATTATTTTGAGAGTTATTACCATAATTTTAAAATATTTTTAAAATAAAAAAGTGTAAGCTTGTATGAACGGTCTCTAAATGGGGACTCTGCATAACATTACTCTTTATGAATATTGGTGACATGAGCAGCATGTAGCTGCGCCCAAATGGAGAATTTCATCTTCCCCAAAAGAAAGAACACTACCCCTTTTATGCAACTAGCACATCAAGATCTTAAAAGGTAGAAATCAAAAGATAATTGTTAGAAAATTACAGCGGAAAAAATACCTCAAGTTCAGCTTCAAAAATTGCTCCACAAGTTTTTCCAGATTGATAAAACACCGGCGTTTCCTCTTAGTGGTTAGTGCTCTACGTAGTATAAAACTAGAGTGACACTAAATAAATCCACAGCCTAAGAACTATTTTAAGAGAGAACAAAGAGAGAGAGATTTTCTATTTTTGATATGTTGAAAATAAGCAAACTGGGGGGCTATTTATAGCCCCCAGTCTCATACGGCTGGCCTTAAAGGCCAGCCATAAAATCATGTAACACATGGCTTTAAGCCATGTGTTACATGCATGTGAAGGGGAGGCAGGAGGTCTGCCCCATGTGGGCGGCTCCCCCCCCCCCAAATTATTACATCTCCCACTCGCACACAGTGGGCATGACCCCAGGTCTGCATCTCTCTAATGTTCTCAATCTTATTCACACAAGTAAATAGGCCGTGCGACCACCAAGCACATCTACAAAAAAATGGGAGTACATACACCAAATCTCTCCCAGAGAAGACCAGCATAGTAACATCCCCGAAGTGTATGGTCATGTCCTAGACTTATTCGATCGCATCAAGTCAAGTATTCTCAAACCCTCTTGAGTTTAATAAACTCAGAACAATACTTGACTTTTCCAAATCATTTCAATGTGTTCATAACCTTAGCTGCTACCAATATGCAGCGTCATAGTTTGACGTCAGCAAACACTATCGAAGATACGATATCGAAAAAATCTTCCTTTTGCACTCATATCATTCAATTTTGGTTAAACCGCTTTCCTAGCAATACCTCTTTAGACCGAATCAATCATGGCCATAGACAGCATGCCAAAGTAGCAGACGTTATAACCTCTATCTTGTGACATAGTCAAAAGTAAAGGACACCTAAAAATGAGACTCACACAGTGAGAAAGAGGGGAACCATTTACTCACTTACTCATATGGTCGAATAAGCACATGTAGTATGAAACACATGCTACGGTGGATTTCTCTTTCTCAAAGAGCATATGTCTATATCAACACCGTACAGATCTTAGTCTAGGCGCTCATTAAGCATCTAACTCAAGTTTCTCTATTTGCACGCCTCCAAGATGTCAAAGAGAATCTCGCATCTGGCTAATCTCAGGCTACATGGATGGTGGGTAATCCATTCACAGTCTTCTCAAAAGACCTCATCTTAGCTCCCACTAAGGCGACATATCTTTGTGTTAATTAACTTATCCCTTTGGACAAGTACTTAGGGACACAATGTCTCATCTCTTCTCGCTACTTAAGCGCTAGAGGCGATTGCTCGTGTGAGTGAGCCAATCTTAGCCTGTTGACATATCTTGTGTGTGTGTATTAGTAAAATACAATACGATAAAGACAAGAACTGAATCATATTGTATTAATATCCCAAAGGAAATGTTACATCTCAATGTTATTTGAAATACAAATTACATTTACAATCTACGTAGTCCTAGATTCCTAACATGAGCCTCATATACATCTCGTGCAATAGGCTTTGTTAAGGGATCAGCAACCATGCTCAAGTTCTAGTGATAAAATATGATTACATGTGGATATTTGATGATATTCATTTTTTTTGATAAATTAAATGTGATAATATGTATGTGTTATTATTTTATCATGTATAAATGTGAGGCTTGTATGATTAGACATTCGCCTTTATTTATTCTAGTGATAAAATAGAAAATTCCCACTAAGTAGTCTTAGTTAGAGTTGTCAGTGTAGATTGATAGGCTGAAAGAATTACAGTGACCCCAGTAAGAACTGTAAATGCACTGTATAGCGACAACACCATGGTAGCCCCAGTAAGAACTGTAAATGCACTGATGGAATAAGAAAAATGGACTGTAATGGTCTTATATGAACCATCTTTGTAGACTGGCCCAACAGGCTGCTGTGGTTGTTGTAGCTGTCTTTGTAGACTGGCCCAACAGGTTACTGCGATTTTAGTAGGATCTGTCTCTACGCATGACTAGGACTAGGTGACTACTTTAGATAGTGGGAGTATGGTTGAGATTTATGATTAAATCTCCCATATTTTTTAAATTTGCGCGGGAATTAGGTTAGAAATTTAATAATTGGATATTGTGGCGCAAAAGATGATTCTGAAGCCTAGCGATTTTTCGATCTTGCGACATGTCTAAATTATTTTTTTTCTAGCTTGAATGGACGCGGCAGATTTCTTAGGTGTGTGTGTAATATCCCTCCTTTGCGTTTTGTAGTGAAATGGCATCCAAGAGTATTGTTGCCGATTTAAACAAAGGGGAGAAATTGGATGGGGAGAACTATGACATATGGCATCGCAAGATCCAATATGTCTTAGATGAGCAAGAAGTCGTAGAGGCCTTGTCTCACTCCCTAACTAAGCCCAAGGAAGGGGACTCAGAACAACACAAATTAGATGAATTAGCCTATTTTGAATGGGCTAAGAAATTTACTTTCTGTAGTTACTCTTTTAAGACTTGGTTTTCGGATTTTGGGAGCGTATAACACATTGTGGAGGAAAAGAGTGCGGCCACCCCGCAAGTCCAGCTTGTAGGTACCAAGTCCTAGCACCTCCACGCTAGCTCCATTCCCCACCTTGATATCACGACTCCCAGCTGGAATCCGGCGATATTCCACAAATCCGACTCTATCTCGCGCTATGTGCTCGGTCGCTCCTGAATCAACAGTCCACACAGGATAGGAGTGAGCAACCATCACATGGCTAGTTACAAAAACAATACGAGAGAAGTTAAAGTATACCTTCTTCGGTTCAGTGCAGTCACGAGCAAAGTGGCCTTTCTTTCCGCAGTTGTAACACTCTAATTTTGACTTGTTCTTCCCACGCTTGCCCCTTTTGCTGCGCTGAGAAGTTCCTGACACTTTCTTAACTTGTCCAGCAGCTACCCCATTCTTGGACTTCCAACGCTTAGGCCTTAATGCCTTGCGTGAACCAGAATTAGCCACATAGGCCGAATGATTGGGCTTAGCAGCCTCTAGGCGCTCAGCCTCCAATTCTAAGTGACGCGAGACATCATCAAAATTTTTTATATTCTCATTATGCGTCAGATTCTGGCTCATATTCTCCCAAGAACTTGGTAGTGATCTTATCACTGCCTGGACTTGTTGTTCATCAGTCAGGTCGTTTGCTGCCGTCTTAAGTTCGCGGATCATGGTTGACATAGCCCTAAGATGCTGCTTCATCGTATGTTCAGAGCGCATCTTATAGGAGTCAAACCTCATGGTTAATCCACGTAACCTGGTGGCCGAAGTTCCACCAAACTTCAACTTCAAAGCCTCCCACATGCTTTGGGCAGTGTTATAGGTCTCGAACTCACACATTAGATCATTGTGCATGCTGCTTAACATTATTATGCGCGCGCATCGATTTTTCTTAGCCCATTCAAAATAGGCTAATTCATCTAATTTGTGTTGTTCTGAGTCCCCTTCCTTGGGCTTAGTCAGGGAGTGAGACAAGGCCTCTACGACTTCTTGCTCATCTAAGACATATTGGATCTTGCGATGCCATATGTCATAGTTCTCCCCATCCAATTTCTCCCCTTTGTTTAATTCGGCAACAATACTCTTGGATGCCATTTCACTACAAAACGCAAAGGAGGGATATTACACACACCTAAGAAATCTGCCGCGTCCCTTCAAGCTAGAAAAAAAAAAAAATTTAGATATGTCGCAAGATCGAAAAATCGCTAGGCTTCAGAATCATCTCTTGCGCCACAATATCCAATTATTAAATTTCTAACCTAATTCCCGCGCAAATTTAAAAAATATGGGAGATTTAATCATAAATCTCAACCATACTCCCACTATCTAAAGTAGTCACCTAGTCCTAGTCACGCGTAGAGACAGATCCTACTAAAATCGCAGTAACCTGTTGGGCCAGTCTACAAAGACAGCTACAACAACCACAGCAGCCTGTTGGGCCAGTCTACAAAGATGGTTCATATAAGACCATTACAGTCCATTTTTCTTATTCCATCAGTGCATTTACAGTTCTTACTGGGGCTACCATGGTGTTGTCGCTATACAGTGCATTTACAGTTCTTACTGAGGTCACTGCAATTCTTTCAGCCTATCAATCTACACTGACAACTCTAACTAAGACTACTTAGTGGGAATTTCCTATTTTATCACTAGAATAAATAAAGGCGAATGTCTAATCATACAAGCCTCACATTTATACATGATAAAATAATAACACATACATATTATCTCATTTAATTTAAAAAACATGAATATCATCAAATATCCACATATTTAATCTAAAATGTTAAATAAAATATCACATGTTATAACAGGAAATATATCTAAGCATATATTAAAACATTTTTTTTTTTTTTGATCATTATTAAAAAATTGGGGCTGGGCCTTATAGAAAACCCAGCCCAAAACTGGACCAAAAAAAACACAAATGGGCCGTAAGGCCCAAGCCCGGCCATATTACCTTCAGCTGTCTTCTTCAACCTTCGGCCAGGGCACTGTTCACGTGAACAGTGCCCAATTTCCAGAAACCGGGACACTGTTCATTTGAACAGTACCCAATTTCCAGAAACCAAGAACAGCGCCCCAAGCCGCTGCCCGTCGCCGGAAACTGCCGTCCCATCACCAGAAAACTTCTTCCCGAGGAAGAGGGATGCGACGCACCACCCATGTGGTGCGCAGTGGGAACCTTCGGCCAGGGTACTGTTCAAATGAACAGTGTCCAATTCTCACGACTGGTGAAAAAGTTTCTTCATAGTCTATACCCTCCTGTTGGGTATATCCTTTCGCCACTAAGCGAGCTTTGTACTTATCTATCAATCCATCCGACTTGCGTTTGACTTTAAGAACCCATTTGTTCCCAATAGTCTTACGCCCTGTCGGTAGATCAACCAGATCCCAGACCTGGTTAGTTTTTATAGACTCAATTTCATCATTAAGAGCTTTCATCCACTCATCTTTAGTAGAAGATGAGAGAGCCTCATGAATTGTCCTAGGCTCATCATCATCATACGGAGCTACCATAAAAGCTTCCCCTTCAATCTCAAAACGACGACGGGGAATACTTTTACGTGTGCTTCTACGCGGCTGAGGTTGTTGTGATTGATTGACAAGTGGTGTGCTCCCACTTGGATTTAATTCCTTATTTGTAGGAGCTTGAAGAATTTCTTCCTCATTCTCAACTAAATTCCTTGGAGCACATTCTTCTTGTTCCATAATCTCATGAAGTTCTAAACTCCTTTCAACCTCACCTCTACTTGGAAATTCATTTTCAATGAAGTCCACATCTCGTGACTCAATTTCAGTCATACTTCCATCAGTTTGTTCACCTATTAACACATACCCTTTAGAGTGTTCTGAGTACCTTATGAAGATACACTTCTTCCCTTTAGGGCCTAATTTCCCATACTTATGAGAAAGATCATGAACAAAACCCGTTGAACCCCATGGCCGCAAGTTACTCAAATTGGGTTTCTTGCCGGTCCATAGTTCATATGGGGTGGAAGTTACTGATTTGGAGGGCACTCTGTTAAGAATGTAGGCAGCAGTCAAAAGTGCATCCCCCCAAAAAGAAATTGGTAGGTTTGCTTGCGCCATCATTGACCTAACCATCTCAAGCAGTGTTCGATTTCTCCTTTCCGCCACGCCATTTTGTTGCGGCGTACTCGGCATTGTTAACTGTCTTTTGATTCCTTTTTCATCACAGAGCCTTTTAAATTGCTCAGAGAGATATTCTCGTCCTCGGTCAGTTCTTAGAGTTTTTAAACTCTTGTCTAACTGATTCTCAACCATTCTTAGATATCGTCTAAAGCACTCCAATGCTTCAGACTTATGGGAGATTAAGTAGACATGACCATAACGTGAAAAATCATCTATAAATGTGATGAAATAAACCCCTCCGTGTCTCGCCTTTATAGACATTGGACCACAGATGTCAGAATGGACTAATTGCAGTGGAAAAGATGCCCTATTGACTTTTCCAAACGGTTTTCTCTTAGCTTTTCCCATTAGACAATGTTCACATGTGGGCAAGATGACCTTAGCGAGATTGCCCATTAGGCCTTCTCTAGCTAACCGAGTCATTCTATCTTGCCCTATATGGCCAAGCCTAGCATGCCATTTATATGAATCCAAATTATCAGATGCAAAAAGAAAAGCAATAGATTCATTCATATTTGAATAATCCAAATTCATTATCATAAAACCGTCTTGAAGAAAAGCATTGCCATAAAACACATGGCCCAAATAAAAAGAAACGTGATTGTTTTCAAATTCAATTCGAAAACCAAGTCTTAAAAGAGTAACTACAGAAAGTAAATTTCGTCGGATTTTGGGATAAGAAAAATGAGGCTTGGACTGTAATGGTCTTATATGATTTAGTTTCCGGCGACGGGCAGCGGCTTGGGGCGCTGTTCTTGGTTTCTGGAAATTGGGTACTGTTCAAATGAACAGTGTCCTGGTTTCTTGAAATTTGGCACTGTTCACGTGAACAGTGTCCTGGCCGAAGGTTCCCACTGCGCACCACATGGGTGGTGCGTCGCATCCCTCTTCCTCGGGAAGACGTTTTCTGGTGATGGGACGGCAGTTTTCGGCGACGAGCAGCGGCCTGGGGCGCTGTTCTCGGTTTCTGGAAATTGGGTACTGTTCACATGAACAGTGTCCTGTTTTCTGGAAATTGGGCACTGTTCACGTGAACAGTGTCCTGGCCGAAGGTTGAAGAAGACAGCTGAAGGTAATATGGCCGGGCTTGGGCCTTACGGCCCATTTGTGTTTTTTTTGATCCAGTTTTGGGCTGGGTTTTCTATAAGGCCCAGCCCCAATTTTTTAATAATGATCAAAAAAAAAAAAATGTTTTAATATATGCTTAGATATATTTCCTGTTATAACATGTGATATTTTATTTAACATTTTAGATTAAATATGTGGATATTTGATGATATTCATGTTTTTTAAATTAAATGGGATAATATGTATGTATTATTATTTTATCATGTATAAATGTGAGGCTTGTATGATTAGACATTCACCTTTATTTATTCTAGTGATAAAATAGGAAATTCCCACTAAGTAGTCTTAGTTAGAGTTGTCAGTGTAGATTGATAGGCTGAAAGAATTGCAGTGACCTCAGTAAGAACTGTAAATGCACTGTATAGCGACAACACCATGGTAGCCCCAGTAAGAACTGTAAATGCACTGATGGAATAAGAAAAATGGACTGTAATGGTCTTATATGAACCATCTTTGTAGACTGGCCCAACAGGCTGCTGTGGTTGTTGTAGCTGTCTTTGTAGACTGGCCCAACAGGTTACTGCGATTTTAGTAGGATCTGTCTCTACGCATGACTAGGACTAGGTGACTACTTTAGATAGTGGGAGTATGGTTGAGATTTATGATTAAATCTTCCATATTTTTTAAATTTGCGCGGGAATTAGGTTAGAAATTTAATAATTGGATATTGTGGCGCAAGAGATGATTCTGAAGCCTAGCGATTTTTCGATCTTGCGACATGTCTAAATTATTTTTTTTTCTAGCTTGAAGGGACGCGGCAGATTTTTTAGGTGTGTGTGTAATATCCCTCCTTTGCGTTTTGTAGTGAAATGGCATCCAAGAGTATTGTTGCCGAATTAAACAAAGGGGAGAAATTGGATGGGGAGAACTATGACATATGGCATCGCAAGATCCAATATGTCTTAGATGAGCAAGAAGTCGCAGAGGCCTTGTCTCACTCCCTGACTAAGCCCAAGGAAGGGGACTCAGAACAACACAAATTAGATGAATTAGCCTATTTTGAATGGGCTAAGAAAAATCGATGCGCGCGCATAATAATGTTAAGCAGCATGCACAATGATCTAATGTGTGAGTTCGAGACCTATAATACTGCCCAAAGCATGTGGGAGGCTTTCAAATTCAATCCGAAAACCAAGTCTTAAAAGAGTAACTACAGAAAGTAAATTTCGTCGGATTTTGGGAGCGTATAACACATTGTGGAGGAAAAGAGTGCGGCCACCCCGCAAGTCCAGCTTGTAGGTACCAAGTCCTAGCACCTCCACGCTAGCTCCATTCCCCACCTTGATATCACGACTCCCAGCTGGAATTCGGCGATATTCCACAAATCCGACTCTATCTCGCGCTATGTGCTCGGTCGCTCCTGAATCAACAGTCCACACAGGATAGGAGTGAGCAACCATCACATGGCTAGTTACAAAAACAATACGAGAGAAGTTAAAGTATACATTCTTCGGCTCAGTGCAGTCACGAGCGAAGTGGCCTTTCTTTCCGCAGTTGTAACACTCTAATTTTGACTTGTTCTTCCCACGCTTGCCCCTTTTGCTGCGCTGAGAAGTTCCTGACACTTTCTTAACTTGTCCAGCAGCTACCCCATTCTTGGACTTCCAACGCTTAGGCCTTAATGCCTTGCGTGAACCAGAATTAGCCACATAGGCCGAATGATTGGGCTTAGCAGCCTCTAGGCGCTCAGCCTCCAATTCTAAGTGACGCGAGACATCATCAAAATTTTTTATATTCTCATTATGCGTCAGATTCTGGCTCATATTCTCCCAAGAACTTGGTAGTGATCTTATCACTGCCTGGACTTGTTGTTCATCAGTCAGGTCGTTTCCTGCCGTCTTAAGTTCGCGGATCATGGTTGACATAGCCCTAAGATGCTGCTTCATCGTATGTTCAGAGCGCATCTTATAGGAGTCAAACCTCATGGTTAATCCACGTAACCTGGTGGCCGAAGTTCCACCAAACTTCAACTTCAAAGCCTCCCACATGCTTTGGGCAGTGTTATAGGTCTCGAACTCACACATTAGATCATTGTGCATGCTGCTTAACATTATTATGCGCGCGCATCGATTTTTCTTAGCCTATTCAAAATAGGCTAATTCATCTAATTTGTGTTGTTCTGAGTCCCCTTCCTTGGGCTTAGTCAGGGAGTGAGACAAGGCCTCTACGACTTCTTGTTCATCTAAGACATATTGGATCTTGCGATGCCATATGTCATAGTTCTCCCCATCCAATTTCTCCCCTTTGTTTAATTCGGCAACAATACTCTTGGATGCCATTTCACTACAAAACGCAAAGGAGGGATATTACACACACACCTAAAAAATCTGCTGCGTCCCTTCAAGCTAGAAAAAAAAAAAATTTAGAGATGTCGCAAGATCGAAAAATCGCTAGGCTTCAGAATCATCTCTTGCGCCACAATATCCAATTATTAAATTTCTAACCTAATTCCCGCGCAAATTTAAAAAATATGGGAGATTTAATCATAAATCTCAACCATACTCCCACTATCTAAAGTAGTCACCTAGTCCTAGTCACGCGTAGAGACAGATCCTACTAAAATCGCAGTAACCTGTTGGGCCAGTCTACAAAGACAGCTACAACAACCACAGCAGCCTGTTGGGCCAGTCTACAAAGATGGTTCATATAAGACCATTACAGTCCATTTTTCTTATTCCATCAGTGCATTTACAGTTCTTACTGGGGCTACCATGGTGTTGTCGCTATACAGTGCATTTACAGTTCTTACTGAGGTCACTGCAATTCTTTCAGCCTATCAATCTACACTGACAACTCTAACTAAGACTACTTAGTGGGAATTTCCTATTTTATCACTAGAATAAATAAAGGCGAATGTCTAATCATACAAGCCTCACATTTATACATGATAAAATAATAACACATACATATTATCCCATTTAATTTAAAAAACATGAATATCATCAAATATCCATATATTTAATCTAAAATGTTAAATAAAATATCACATGTTATAACAGGAAATATATCTAAGCATATATTAAAACATTTTTTTTTTTTTTTTTTGATCATTATTAAAAAATTGGGGCTGGGCCTTATAGAAAACCCAACCCAAAACTGGACCAAAAAAAACACAAATGGGCCGTAAGGCCCAAGCCCGGCCATATTACCTTCAGCTGTCTTCTTCAACCTTCGGCCAGGACACTGTTCACGTGAACAGTGCCCAATTTCCAGAAAACAGGACACTGTTCATGTGAACAGTACCCAATTTCCAGAAACCGAGAACAGCGCCCCAGGCCGCTGCTCGTTGCCGGAAACTGCCGTCCCATCACCAGAAAACGTCTTCTCGAGGAAGAGGGATGCGACGCACCACCCATGTGGTGCGCAGTGGGAACCTTCGGCCAGGACACTGTTCACGTGAACAGTGCCCAATTTCCAGAAACCAGGACACTGTTCATTTGAACAGTACCCAATTTCCAGAAACCAAGAACAGCGCCCCAAGCCGCTGCCCGTCGCCGGAAACTGCCGTCCCATCACCAGAAAACTTCTTCTCGAGGAAGAGGGATGCGACGCACCACCCATGTGGTGCGCAGTGGGAACTTCGGCCAGGACACTGTTCACGTGAACAGTGCCCAATTTCCAGAAACCAGGACACTGTTCATTTGAACAGTACCCAATTTCCAAAAACCAAGAACAGCGCCCCAAGCCGCTGCCCGTCGCCGGAAACTGCCGTCCCATCACCAGAAAACTTCTTCCTCAAGTTTTTTAAGTTCAAAAAAATATATATATCAAGTATATATAAAAAAAAAACTGGAAGCAATTTAACATGGGCTCTGATACCAATGTTAGAAAATTACAGCGGAAAAAATACCTCAAGTTCAGCTTCAAAAATTGCTCCACAAGTTTTTCCAGATTGATAAAACACCGGCGTTTCCTCTTAGTGGTTAGTGCACTACGTAGTATAAAACTAGAGTGACACTAAATAAATCCACAGCCTAAGAACTATTTTAAGAGAGAACAAAGAGAGAGATTTTCTATTTTTGATATGTTGAAAATAAGCAAACTGGGGGGCTATTTATAGCCCCCAGTCTCATACGGCTGGCCTTAAAGGCCAGCCATAAAATCATGTAACACATGGCTTTAAGCCATGTGTTACATGCATGTGAAGGGGAGGCAGGAGGTCTGCCCCATGTGGGCGGCTCCCCCCCCCCAAATTATTACAATAATAAATCCTCAAACATAATTCATCTCTATCTACATCAACAATAGAACAACGTAAAAGTTCACAGATAAATTCAAAGCCTACTCATGAGATTTCAAACATCTGAAATCTCAACTTTATCAGCCACAAGTCCAACATCGGATCTAAAAACATATTGACACTGAATTCCCCACACAGAACGAAGACAACATGCTATCTACATCCCCCACCCCACCTTCCCCGCCGGGGAAAGAAAAATAGATGAACATGGTACCTACTTTACCGACCATCAGCAGAAGTGAAGGACTCCGCAAATCCAGTAGGCCTTGCTGGAATACTGTCCTTGCTATCTTCTAGAGCCATATAACTTAAGTCCTTTCCTTCCTGCCAGCCCTTCACCATCTGGTTAAGAGGAAGATTGTAATCAATGCCAGAATATTCCTCGGTGTCATCATCAAACGGACTCCATTTTTCCACAAGTGGGGCCAATACATTCACTGCGTGGCCCATATCTGGCCTTTGGCTAGGCTCCCTAGCAGTGCAGTGTGCAGCTAGTTGAGAAATTGTGTTGATGCTCTCGAATGTTTCTTTGTTTACATCAAGGGCTGGGTCAATGCCAGCGGCCAGTTTTTCTTTGTCTGATTTTATGCGCCAGAACCATGCAGCTAAGTACTGGCTCTCCTCGGGCCTGTTGTCGTCAAGTGCCATTAATCCAGTCAATAGCTCCATTAGCACAACCCCAAAACTGAAGACATCTACTTTGGTTGTAATTTTGCCCGTCACTGGATCAATGAAGTCATCCAAGTTGGAGTTAGTATGAAACTTGCAGCCACTAATTTTTGGTTGATAGAGCAAATCAATTGTATGATCATTCCAACATATAGCATAAATAAGTAAATGTCCATCTGTACATTTTAGACCATCTGCATTCGTGTTTGCTTACTAGGTCAGTTGTCTACTGGGCATTGCCAAAACGTTTGATAAATGATCGACATTGAAACAATTGGTTATAACAGTTTCAAAGAAACACTGAGTGTGGAAATAAGTATAAAGTTCCAGCTTGCATGTCTAAACCAAATGGCTGATACTCTATCTATTGAGATTTTACAAGCATTTAGCTTGCTCCTTAGTGCCATAAAATCAATGCAATAAAACCTCCTGATTAAGCAAGTGAAATAAAAAATAATAATAATAAAGCCTCCCCTTAGGATACGAGCCCAATTTGAAATGTGTTTAATTCCTATGAGAGAAATTAGCTCCTCTAAATTATGTATTCCTTCAAGCATGTAGGCAATAAACAAACAAAGAAGGTTTGCCCGCTCCTACTCAAGTAATTTCACAATGCAACAGATTGAAAAGCATTAGTTTGAATATTACCTGCATATTCTGGTGCTAAGTATCCAAAAGTCCCAGCAAGCCTGGTTTCCACTGATTTCTCCCCATCAGGAGCAAGCTTCACCAATCCAAAATCTGAAATTTTTGCTCTGAAATCATCTCCAAGTAAGATATTTGAAGATTTAAGATCTCTGTGTATGAAGCTCTGATGAGCCATACTATGGAGATACTCCAATCCCCTAGCAACATCCAAGGCAATATTTAGCCTCCTCTTCCACGAGAGAGGCTCCAATTTTAAGCTCTTCCAATGGAATAGATGCTTGCTGAGAGCCCCTTGAGGCATATATTCATAAACAAGAATTCTCTCATTGCCTTCTATGGAATAACCAATAAGAGATACCAAATGACGGTGCCGGACCTTCGAAAGCACTGCTATTTCAGACTGGAATTCATCCAACGCTTTGCTAGTAATGACACCAGCCTCCATTCTTTTCACTGCTATGTTTGTACCATCATCTAATTCTCCCTTATAAACTACCCCAAAGCCTCCACGGCCAAGTTCATTCTCTGGGGAAAAATTCTTCGTCACATTTCGAAGGACTTGAACTGATATGATAAGATTTCCAGCTTCAATGACATGAGATTCACCGGTTCCACTACTATTTCTGCTTCCAGAACAACTCCCCGTCAGTGTCGAAGTACTCCCATTGGTGTTGTTGGCAACAACCACTTTGAACATGTTATCTGAATCAGAGTGATCTCTTGGGTGAATTACAACCGAACTAGCAGTCGGGGAGGTGTTTTTTCTCTTCTTACAACAATAGACAGATAGAGGTATGACCAGAAAAGCAACAGCCGCGACACTTGCAGCAGGGGCCACAACCGAAACCAGAATGGACCTCTTAGAACTTTTTGGTTCATCAGAAGTACCATCGCCGCCAGTTGATAGTGAAGAGGGGTTTCTTGATGGGGAATGCGAACTACCAGGTGATGGGCCATTTTCTTGTGGACTGTTCCCTGCAGGGGGGGCTTCCTGCGATTCATTACCATTCAATTGAGGGTCAATGACAAGTTTCACACTGTCACTGAATTTCGGCAATGGAGGGGAAATATTGTTCCCACTTAGGTCCAACAATGTCAAATATTTCAAGCTACTCCAGTTTTGAGGAATCGGACCGCTCAAATTATTATTCTGAAGTCTAATTTGAGTAAGGGCTCCTAAGTTTGCAACCGAAGGACTCAATGAACCGTTGAGATAAAACCTAGGCATGTTTATGATATTAACCTCGTTGCTGGGATTGCAATTCAGTCCCAACCACTGCGCTCCACAAGGGTCATTACCAGTCCACGAAAAAACAAGCTTTGAAGGGTAATTCAACCACCCAAGGAACTCTATAAGTGCCATAACAGCCGGGTCACAACGAACCCCAGGAGTTGATTGACAAAATGCATTAGAATCACAAGAGGCCCTTGTGGCTTTGAAGTTCGGTATTGGACCCATTAACATGTTATTGCTTAAATCCAAATTACGCAATGTCATATTAGCTAAGCTATCAGGAATTAAGCCAACAAGTTGATTACCATTCAGATTGAGATCCTCGAGGAGAGTCAAATTCCCAATGCTGCCCGGAATCTCCCCATTGAATCGGTTCCCATGAAGCCAGAGACTCGTGAGTAAGGTCATTGTTGTCACCACGTCGATCGGACCCGTCATTCCGCCTCCATTCTGGTCATTCAACCAGAGAATCTCCAAATTCATACCGCTAAAACTCGCCGGAATGTCACCATATAAATTGTTCCCAGAAAGTTTCAAGTTTGATAGAGAAGAAAGATTTCCCAAAAAGCTTGGTAACGGACCCACCAAATTGCAACTCATACAAGAAAGATTTCTCAACTGGAGTGACTCCTGCAACTGAGCAGAGAACATCCACCCGGTAGTGGCATTCAAATTGACGTTATCCAATGCCAATACCTCCAAACTCACAAGCCCATCAAAGAAATCGGCAGGAATGATATCGAACTCATTGTTGTCTAAGTAGGCATTGCGCAGATTGGACAAGCCTCGGAACGATGGCAAGGCGCCGGTGAATCTATTCTTCTGTAGACCAAGGTCTGTGAGCATGGAGAGCTGGTTGAGGTTCGACGGGAGAGGGCCACTCAGGCCGACGTTTTGGACCTGAATCTGGGTGACTCTGTCGCCCTTACAAACCACGAATTTCCAGTTCGACCCGCATGGGTCATCACCATTCTCGGGCCACTTCAGGAGCTCGGGGTTCTCTAGCCCTTTCTTGAACTGGTTGAGAATCGCAACGTCATTGGGGTCAGTAGCACTGAAAACCACCGCGAGAAGTGAGAGGACGAGTGGAAATACACAGGTTTTATGGCGTTCCATAGTAGATCTGTGAAGGCAGATCATGCTTCTTCTTCATCACAAACATTCAGAACCACAATAGCAAGAAAGAAGCTCCATTTCAAGCATTCCTGATGGTTTTCCAGGATATCCAACTGGAAAATCTTGCAGAACTCAGATTATTTGGAGGAAACAAAGAGTAGTGTGGATGGGTGTACCCAAAATAAAGAGAAACTCAAGCTCGAGGACTACACAAAAGAGCAGTACTGGCAGATCTTCAATCAGAAAAAAAAAAAAAAAAAAAGCTTGTAACAAAACGAATAACGAAAAATTGTGGAAAAACTCTCAAAAGACGGTAAGAAACGAGAAGAGGAGACGAATCTAGTGTTTCGTGACCTTCTCCGGACCAATTCAGTAAGCGTGGTGTGATTTGCCACGCACAAAATTCTGTTCAAATGATTCGAAAGGGCAACTTTGTCTTTTTTGATAAATTGTAATACTAATTATTAGTCATTAATTTGGGCGGCAGATTCAAGACATATCACTCTTCAGTTTCTCTCGGACCTCTTACAAAGAAAATATATAATATTTATTATATCATTCCTATCATCCTTTCATTATTCATTATATGATATTAAATAATAAATTAATAGATAAGATGTAATAAATAATTTTTAATTATTTAATATCATATTATAAAATAATAATAAATAATAATAAATGAGATAATAAATAATATTGCTCTAAATAAAAAATAAACTTCAATAACTTTTTTTTTATTATTATTTTACTTAATAGTTATAAAAATATTTTTTTAATAATGTGATGATTTTTTAAATATATATATATATATATTAAAACTGTTAAAAAATGTATAAAAAACCAAAAAATAAATCAAATTAAAGCCTAGACGTGGGATCCCCCGATCTCGCAAGATTGCCTCTAGCACCACCCTTTTTTGAGACATGAGACGAGTAGGCCTATTGCCACACCTTTCTTTTTTTCTCTGATAAAATAACAAGATCTCGTAAAATTAATAAGAGATTAAAAAGAAAATCAGCAATATCCATTCCTTTCCTTTTATTAATTTCTCTAAATTTGATAGTAATGACCCTATAAAAAGAGAGTAATGGAATATTTTTCTTAGGTTCGTTTGGATTTAGAGATAAAATAAATTGAGATGAGTTTAATTTATTTTTTAATTTTATTATTATTATTATTTTGTGATTTAAAAATTGTGTATTAAAATTTAAAAAATATGTATAAGAATTTATATTTTGTATAAAAAATTATAAAAACATAATGATAAAATAAATATGAATTGAGATGAGTTGAAAATACAAACGAGACCTAAAATGTATTTCAGTTTATACGTACAATCAATTTACAATTTCTTAGTGTATTTTGGTTTATTTATTTATTTATTATTTTATTTTAAATATTTTTTAACATTCTTAATCATTAAAAAAATATAAAAAATAGAATTTTATTAATATTCACATTCTTAATCATTAAATAAAATTAAAAATTAAGAATAAAATTAAATAAAATAAAAAGTTGTAAAAAAAGTTATAAATGAGTTATAATTATATCATTTCCGAATAAAACTATCAAACTGTACTATTTCACGGTTCACCACAAATATTTAAAACAACTTTACCTTATAGCAGACAATGAATGAGTGACATCAAAAAGTTAATAATGTAATGCAATAATTTGCATTAAAAAACCCTATAATTTTTTGGTAACATCACAAACTACAAAATTCGCACAACTCATATGTATCAAGGTGCCTAAAATTAATTTAAAAAAAAAAGGTGCCTAAAATTAACTGAGAAGTGATAGAGACTTGGGGTTATAATGATGCACAGCTGTTTCATAAAATTTTCTTTATTCGAAAATGAGAAATGATAGATGCAGTCATAGAATTGCAAGCGGCGTGCAGTCGCCTCAAAAAAGGTGAATATATATAGGATCCATGTAAAAAAGTTAACTTTTTTTTTAAAGCGACTGCACGCCGTTTGTAACTCCACGACTGTATGTAACATTACCCATTTGTTTTTTTTTTGTAATGTGTAAATAAATTATAAAATAATAGTATATCTTTTATTTTTTAAATTAAATTATGAAGTATTCGCACAATTAAAATTAATCTTGGAGTTGGTCAGAAAAAAACATTGAAAAGCATGGGGTGAAAATTTTCAGAAAATCTATGGAAGAGCTGATTGGATACATAATTGATTTGTTTCTTTGGATATAAACTTTAACCATCGATTGCATCAACACATTTTTCATGCAAGGAAGACATTTTGAGATTCCAATTCCGGTGCATTTTTATTTGAGTTATTATATTTGTAAGTCAATATAAAAAATACACTATTTATATAATTTATTTAGTAAAATTTGATTTATAATATTTATAATTAGTAAAAAAACACTATTTATAATTTGATTCACCCCGACTTATAAATAAAATTTTATTTTTATTTTAAAAAATAAGAAATGATATCTTCATTCTTAAATTTTTAAAATATATATATATTTTTGATGATGGATTTAATTTTTTTAAAAGAAATGTGCAGGATTTGCACAAACAAGACTGTAAATATTACTTTTTGAGTGCTTTTACTTATAAGCTGTCAAGCATTATATCACACATTTGCTGAGAAAAAATAATAAAAAAAATGATAAAATTGTTTTTATAATAATAATAATGGCATCCATAAATCTATTCCAAAGTGAAAAAGAAGAAGATAATCATATATCCATGAGGGTGTTGTACATAGAGGATAGAATCATAGAACAGACTACAGAGGACGTGGCGCCCACGAATTATGAGAAGGGCAGTGTTTGGGCCACCGAGAGTCGGTCCCGGTGGCTGACTTTTTTTTTTATTTATAGTTTTTATTTTAGTTTATTTTATTTTATTTTTAAATCACAACACCATCTCTCTTTTCCCTAAGCAAAACTTGTGGTGAAAATCGTTGACAATTTGCAAGACAGTGATTTTCTCAATCGAAAGCATTAATCCATACTTCAAAGACAAAAAAAAAAGAAAGCATTAATTAAAACGTTAGAGATTCTTATTTTGGAATTTCTATTTGTTTTAATTTTGAAAGTTTTATTTTATTTTTTACATGATATATAAATATTTTAATATAATATTATAATTTTTTTATATTTAAAAATATTCAAAAAATCATATAAATAAAATAAAAATCATATAAGAACCAAAAAATAAATCCCAAAATCAAAACAAATAAAAATTCCTACCATTCCTCTTAATCCTTATTCAGATTAAAAAAATAAAAAAGCATTAACCCTTTATAAGTGTTGGCTATACCGAAATTACGTATTTGACCTTATTCACCGCAAAAGCGGCGAATTGTTACTGAACTTTGGAGTTTGGAGCACGCGTGGTCGTTGTAGGAATCATGGAGATTGATGGCGCAACTTTGCAATCATGGTGGCGGGATTGATGGCGCAACTTAGCTACAAGCCTACAGGTACTATTCCCATACTCTCGTTTCACCGTCCGATCATTCTTTATTTTTTGAAACACGGATTTAAAAATTGATGGACGATTTTTGTATCTCATCTCATTTTAATATAACGAAATTGTGGTATATTGTAACCTTTCACTCGTTTATATTAGAGGATTTGCATTGGCTCTATAAAAAAAAATTAATATAAATATAAATTTGATGTATTTATTTAAAATATTTTGTATTAAATACATCAAATGAAATTACAATAATTTAAAAAATTTTAAGTTACAATAATTTCATTTTGAACTGTGATCGGCAGTCTCCATTGTTTGAGAACAATTGGGACAGCCCAAAAACATGAACAGTATGTGAAAAATGAAAATATTGTTTATGTCTCTGGACTGTCCCGACTGCTCCCAAACAGTGGGGGCTGTCAAAAATTATTCTTTCATTTTATTTTTAAATATAAAAGTTTACTATTCATTTATTAAAATAATTTTTTATTATTTTTTAATATATATTTTAAATGAATAAGTTATAGATGTATTTATTAATTTCATAAATTATATATTATAATATTATTTTAATAATTTTAATATAGGATTATGAATGTAAAAATATTAACTTTTCATCAAATTTATATTTATTTCTCAAATTTTGAAAAAAAAAAATTGATAAACCCATGTCAATACTATTATATGTCAGTTCATTCTTCTTATTGGTTAAAAAAATCATTGTTCTTATGGATAAACAAAATTGAAATAAAATCATTGAAGATATCATATTGCATGCAGTGTCCAATGAAATAGTTTGTAAATCCAAAATCACGAGATCCAATAATCTGTAGATCGCTTATTTCCTTCAACCTTTCCGATTTTAGTTGAAATTATTTTGATTAGCATTGTTTAAACACAATGATTACCCATAATTTGTGGATCTGATTGGTCAATGCCAGTGTTTTAATTAGCAATCATATCGCAAGCTGTTTATGGACTACAAAAAACGTAATCCTTCCCCTCGCCCTTCGACTTGACATAAATTAATGTTATGAGTGTGAGAAATAAATGATTGGTCACGTATTTTTCAAGCCATAACCTAACAAAATAGCTTCATTCTTAGAACACAGTTAATATTATTTAGCATTTTTTAGAAAGAAAAAATATTATTTATTTGTGATTGGATATTTTTATAAAATTAATTTTTTTATTAAAATAAATATATTTTAATCACAAATAATTATTTTTATCATAAATAATTTGTCACAAATATATATATTTTTTAGTGAATTAAGAGAAGTTGGACCATTCAAAAGATAAAAAACACTTTAAAATAAATAAAGCATGATGAGATGATTTAACTACAAAAAAATATTATAAAACTACATTCATAACTAACTTGACTAAACTTAATTTCAGAGAAAAAAACTTGACTAAACTTACCACGTTAAATAATAAAATTATTTTTATTATAAAATAAATATAATATATCATACAAAATCATATCAGAATTTATTTTATAAAATTTATTTTTAACTATAACAGTTCTCAAACACAATAAGAATAACCATCACTATGTTCATATTTGCAACTCATGAGGATTCATATTATCGAGTTAGGTTTGGTTTGAATTGAGAGATAAGTTGAATTAATTTAAATTTATCTCAAATTTATTATTATATTTTTTTAAAATTATCATATATAATATAACTTATAATACAATTTTTTTAATTTTTAAAATAATAATAATATTAAAAAATATATTTTATTTAATTTTTAAAATTTATCTCAACTCATCTCATTTAATCTATTATTCAAATCAACCCTCAGGCAGTTTGCATAATGCTCGATCCATTGCTTCGGCACAGCTAATTTAATTAGTCTTCTCAATCAATTTATTATATTATATTGCTAAAATCCGGGTGGGTTTTGTACTTGTGGTCCAGTGCATATTTCAAGGAGTCATGTTTCTGTTCGGCTTTGCTTTCCGGAAAGCAGCAATCAGAAAAGGAGTTAGACAAAGGCACAAAGATCAGTTACAGGCGTGCACAGGAAAAGCCAAGACCAACTTCTTTCTTTGAGAATCACAATTGCATTTGGGATGATTCTTTTAAAATTTTAGGCATGCACGTACTCCAAGGATGCTGTGTTAGGCTACAATTTTGCCTGTTCGATGCTATCTGTTCTCATCATCTCTGATTCTTTCGTTTCTTCACAAATTCTTGGAAAAAAAGATACAACTCATGTTCATATATAGTAGAATATTACATAATAATTTAAAAAAATATATGAAACATATTATTAATAAATTAATTTTTTTTAGTGAAAATATATAAAAAAGCCTGTGTATGGCAACACATAAGCAAAAGTAAAAAAAAAAACAAATTATTGTTGCTATAAGGGAATATGCTGTTGGGTCGTTGCACACCGACTATTCTTTTTTAATTTTTTATGTTGATTCTACATTTCTCACTTTTAAATTTTTTTTAAAAAATAATTGTACAATATTTATATATTTTACAATTATATCATTTTTTTAAATTAAAAATACATAATCACAAACCAATTTTAGGTGGGGGCGGTGGGATCCCATATTTTATATGAGTAGTGCAACATATATTTATATTTTTTATTTACAAAATTTGATTAGTTTTTTTTTTAATTTTTAATTTTTAATTTTATGATTTTTAATATATTAATAATTAACATGTAAAAATTCAAATTTCTGTAAATTTAAAAAAAAAAATTTAACATTTTTCATCTTGTCCCATTTGGATTCGGATCTTATAATGTTTAGATTTTTGTTTATAACGTGGCAACTTGATCCTTGATCCAAGGGGTCAAAAGTTTGAGGCCCCCACCCTCCTTTTCACGAAGCTCTTTCTTTCATAATTTTGTTTTGTTATACGTGTTCAGTTTTATTATTGAATTTCTGAATAGACGTGATTTGATGGAACAAAATTATTAAAGCCAAACTTCAGAGTACTGTATTGGGTGCGTACGGATGCTACCTCCCGAGACCCATATCTGAACTAATTTGGCTACAATACGAGCACCAAAATAACCCGCATTTATTTTTGGGAGATAGACCCATATCCCGAATTTCTGAACTAATACCAAATCCTAGACCCATAACAATTTCTTTTTTAAATTTTAAATTTTTTTTTTAAATAAGAGTGGTAGTCCGGTGTGCTGCAGTCCTGTGTGCCGCTAGACTGCAGTACATAAGGGCTGCAGTAGATAAGGGTTGCAGTAATAATTTTTATTTATATTTTTAGAGCAATATTAAGAGGGATAAGTGACCGACAAACACTCCTAATATGATAAATAAAATGTATTTTTTTTTTAATTTTAATTTTTTTTAAAATTTTTTAATTTATAAATATTATGCAATACATAACAAATATTAAATACTATAAATTATCAGTTATTATTTATCTATTATTTATCTTTAACTTTAACGTTTGTCTCGAACATTTTTAATTTTTTTTTTGTCTCTTACTGGTTGGGCCAGTTTCGGCGCCTTCAATGTGATCAGGTACTGGTGGGTGAGGAATATTAATCGTACAAAAAGTTGGAATTTATGTATATCGGTAGTTCAGTTGATGGGCTGAATATAAGCGCTAAATAATGGCTGTAAATCGGCAAACTTTATAAAGAGTTATAGCAAGATGTTGGTTGCCATGCCGGGCTGTGCATCAGCAGCGGGTAACGCACGGCAGCTCATCAATAGTATGCCGCATTGCCTATTTTACTAGCATTAGTCGACCGTGCTTGCGTGATTACTGAATAGCATGCTGGTAGATGCAAGCCATAGTCAATCTGATAAGGCTCTGTTTGGTTCCTCAACCGAGTTCGGTACAGTTCATTTTTAGACCTCTTCTATCATCCTAAATGCCAGAAATGGCTGCAATAAGAAAGCAAAATTTTATTCATTTTGCTTTTAATTTACTCCTTCCGGTTGGCCGCTAGTGCAACTTGAAAATTTTTATTTTCATCTTTTTCCCTTTCGAGCAGTTGATGCTGGCCGACTATTTTTAATATGTCAGATAGACTGATAAAAATGAATGACTAGACCTATTTATTTTATAATTTTTTATAAATATATTTAAATTTATTTTAAATAAATCACATAAAATTATTCAATTATTTTATTATTATTTATAAAAAATTCAACTCAATTAAGCATTATGATTATAGACAATATAGACCGGAGTTAGTGGACATTCTCGTTTGCAATACAACAGTTATGTTAAGATACAAGATAAATAATAAAAAATTATCTTTTTTTATTAGTTTAATTTTTTAGGACAAATGATTATATTAGATGATATCAGAATAGAAATCTTGAATTTAAATCATGATTCTATGCTTTATTTTATTTAATTAAATATTTTACATATTAAATTATTTATTGAGAAATAATCTAGTCTACATGTAAAGAAAAATGTTAAGATATAAAATAAATAATAAATATTTATTTTTTATTCAATTAAAATTTTGAGACTAAGTGATACTTTCATAAATTGAATCTAAAATAACTTTGATATGGTAGACACTAGATAGGGATGACTGATGAGGAGGCCATCCAGATTGGTACAAAGGGTAGGCTATGTCGAGTGAAGTTGAACACTGCGGTCATGAAACAGGAGAGGATGGACAGATAATGCCGCTCTAGCCCCACACTAATAAGGTGACATTTTCAAAGGTGAGATAAATGCTTTTGCCATCAAAAACTGGGAAAGGAGCACGTGTTCTAAGGAAGATGAAGTCCACAAAAAGGAAACACGACCCACTGTACAGCTAAGCTTAAACTACCTTGCAGACCTAAAAGGATTGATGTGTCCAGGATTCAATACTGGTGATTAATGCATTTATGATTCATAGATCTAAGATTTAGACCAAACAGATGAAACATTTTTTGGTTATAATCTTCTTATTTGTTATTTCAACGTCAATGGACAACACATCAGCCAACCCAAACAAGCTAAGAACTAAGAAGGAAGAGCTCTAATATTGTCAAATAAAGACCACCGGTCCCCCCCTTTTTTTTCAATTATTGGAAGTGGATGTTGCAGCAAGTCTTATCCAGATAATGTTATGAAGATTAAGAAGGTGGGTGCTTACACTTGCTATCTGCCAAGAAGCTATGCTTATCAAGCTTTGGGAGGGGACACATGTACATGAACTACTAGAAAATGCAATGCAATATATACTGTTTAAGGGCCCATTAAGATAGAGAGATCATCTCAACTCATCTTACTATCCAAACGGATCTTAAGTGTTTGCTCATTATTTTATCTTATAAATCAATTATTAAAAGGTATAACTAACTAATGACATGGGTGGTTGTTTTTATTTTTCCCTAAAAATTTGAAATGAAAAGTAAATTCGAAAATACGTGAAGAAGGATGGGTCATGGGGATCCCCAATAAAAACCTATAAAATGGACTTAAAAAAGAAACAGATTTCAATTGCTAACGGATCTGTCCAGGGTTATTTGCTAAATTGAATCTGGGCTTATAACAAGGTGTATAACCCAAGCCCATAAAGCCTTGGTCCACAACCCAGACATTCAAACCGACCCACTGAACAAAGCCCCATATTTGGAGCTCAAAAGGTTAAACCCTCACCATCGACTAGGGTTTTCTCTACACAACCTCTCTAATCCGAATCTGAGTCCTCGCCACCATGGTTCGTTCCCGAAAACCTCTCTCTCTCTCTGGTTTTGGCTACTGTTTTTTGATAGCTGATTTGTTTTCCAAATTATTTTTTGTTCGTTCAGCCGCAAGGAGATTACATAGAGCTTCACAGGAAGAGACATGGCTTCCGCCTTGATCACTTCGAGCGCAAGCGCAAGAAGGAGGCTCGCGAAGTGCACAAGCGCTCTGAATATGCCCAGAAGGTCAGTTTCTAGTCTTCCTCATTTTGTTGATAATGTTCTCTGAATTTGCCACAATCTTTTCATTGTTAATTCTTTTTCTGCAACTTAGCGCTAGAATTCATTTTCTATTTTTTTTTTTGGGGGGGGGGTTGAATTTTAATTGGAACAGGCTCTGGGTATTAAGGGCAAGATGTTCGCGAAGAAGCGTTATGCGGAGAAGGCTCTGATGAAGAAGACGTGAGTCCTAATTTTTAAATATTTTTTAGCAACTTTGTTTCATTTTTTGTTTTTCCCCTTCTAAATTTCACGGTTTCGGTGCATTTTATATGTTAATGTTTCTGAGTGCTATAACTTTTGGACATTGGAATTTCAATGAGTTGTAAAGATGTGCCATGGAACCTTTCAAGAGTAGTGACCCATCTGACTCGTTATCACTTACAATGATATTGCTGTGCTGTTACTCATAACTTGGCAAAAAATGCTCATTTTCTCATGGAATTGCTACTATGTTGGAAAAAAGGGCCATATGGCTAAAAAATTGAAGAATTTGTTGTGACAACTTGGTCAAAATTTGAAAAAACTAGTAATATGATCTTCCTGGTGTTAAAAGTATTCCCTTTATTTTTTGGCATAGTAAATTGGGAGTGTAAGAAGGTTTCAGCATTTGTAGTGCTTTACTTTTTTATTAGAACCATGGTAGAAATGTTTATATTTCCTTGGTCTGTGTTTTGGTTTAGATACTCATGGAAGCACTTTAAACCTGCAAGCATATGTATGCATGTACTTATCAAAAAAAAAATATGTAAGCATATGTATGCATGTGAGAGTTCAATCACTTTTAGCTGTTTGGAAACCAACTTTTAGCTGTTTCGTTACCCATTCCTTCCTATTATTTGTATGAAGTTAAATTACCATGGGTGATATAATTCGTTGGTCAGTCACAGAAAACTTATATTTGCTTGTTATGGATTTGCTATAATGATTGATAATTACTATTGGATAAAAAAGTTACTTTTTTGCATATAAACAGACTGGCTATGCACGAGGAGTCATCCACCAGGCGCAAGGTGGACGATGATGTTCATGAAGGAGCTGTTCCTGCCTATCTGTTGGATCGTGAGAATACAACACGAGCAAAAGTATCTTACTCATGCGATCTAAATTTTTGTTTTTCCAGACACTTCTGTTTGTGAATCTGACATTATGCTGTTCATAGGTTCTTAGCAATACAATTAAGCAAAAGAGGAAAGAGAAAGCTGGGAAATGGGAAGTTCCTCTGCCCAAGGTAAGACCAGAATAACATTCTTGCTTTGTCGCACCCATTTTGGACTTGCAGGAGTTTTTTTTTTTTTTTAATTATTTAACTCTATTCTCTTTCTGGCATTTGTGTGCGTACACCCACACTGATGTGCGTTTGGGTGGTGAGTCATTGTGGTTATGGTGCAAGATCCTTTAAGCGGGAACTTGTGTTACCTTTAGTCAGATAAACTTTGTAAGTGAAGTTATGCCTTTTCTTTAGGTGAGGCCTGTCGCTGAGGATGAAATGTTCAAAGTGATCAGAACTGGCAAACGGAAGAGTAAGTATTTCCAAACTCACCTCTTTTGCTATCTTTTATTTATTTATTTATGTTTTCTTGATATTGAGTTTTTTTTCTAATGTTAAAATTTCTTGCTCCTTAATTCCATCTGTATATGTTTTAGCTTTATGGTAATATGTGATTTTGAAGTGCTTGAAGATTGGATTGTTCATTGTTTGGCTCACTTCAGAACTTTTGTTTGTCTGGAGTGCATGAAATTCTATTGAGTCGAATCTGTTCATTTCTCAAGTCTTCCATTTTAGTAATGTGCCCCAGTTTATTGTGTCCTTACAATAAATATACTAGCATGTTAGTTTTGTTTATGTTGAGTATGAAACATCAGCCAGAATTACTAGCAGTACCTCTGATACAGTGCCTGATACGCTTTTGTAGCCAAGCAATGGAAGAGAATGGTCACGAAAGCCACATTTGTGGGACCTGGTTTTACAAGAAAACCTCCCAAGTACGAGCGTTTCATCCGTCCTTCAGGTTTACGGTTCACCAAAGCTCATGTGACACACCCTGAACTCAAATGCACTTTCAATCTTGAGATAATCGGAGTAAAGAAAAATCCTAATGGTCCAATGTATACCTCTCTTGGTGTGATAACAAAGGGAAGCGTCATTGAGGTACTGTTCCTTCAAATGACGGTATTTTATAATCGAGTAATGCTATACACCACACTCTCATCCTACTTTCATTCTACTAAGTAAGATTTGACATATTAATCACCATTGGATAATAAAGAAGCATGCAATATTTGATTATTCAATAGTGATTAATGTGTTACATTTTACTTAGTGGGAAGAAAGTGGGGTGGTAGTATGGTGAATAGAATTTTCCTTTACAATCCCATAAAGAATAGAACACACAGTCCAACATAGTGGATTTACATTGTTTGTTGCTCCTGTTACTGTGATTTCAGGTGAATGTCAGTGAGCTGGGTCTGGTTACACCAGCTGGGAAAGTTGTCTGGGGTAAGATTTTCGTTCTAATTTGGTTTTGCTATCTCCACAACCAACCCCCCACCCCCCAAAATAAGAAAAAAGAAAAATTCTCACTTGTTTTGTTGTGAACGCAGGGAAATATGCTCAGGTGACAAATAACCCGGAGAATGATGGTTGTATAAACGCTGTTCTGCTTGTCTAGGAGGGTTACTGACAACAGGAGATGGTGAGAAGAACACCTAGATGTCTTCAACGGGGTTCTAACCTGAAAACAGGACTTCCGAGTCTTCTTAGCTGTAACCTAATTACGAGATGTATGAATGATACAATTTTGTTTCAGTTTATCTATCAAATTCATTTATTATTGCGCTTACTAGATTTCTTTCTCTATTCCCCGTTTAAGTCTGATGGATGGCCGGCATCGCTAACCTGAACTACAATAGAACAACATGATTAACAGGCCCTTAATTAAAATTTAACATTGTTCCTCTTTTTTTGGGGTTAGTTCAACGGAGTGTAGAACCATGATGGCCTTGCCAAGCGAATAATCATATTCTCATTGTATTTTCATTCTACTAAGCAAGATATGATGTATTTAGTATTATTAGATGATAAAAAATATGTAATAAATGATTATTTAATAGAGATAAATATGTCACAATTTACTTAGTAGAATAAAAGTAAGATAATAGTATGATGTTTGAAACTCTACTTGCCAAGCACATCCCGGAGTTTACATTGTCTTCAACAAATAATTCTTACGATGATAGCCATCGCATATTTTAGCGGTGCATAACTACAAACGATTGGGCTACGAGAATCGATGGAAAGAATGGTGCCTCCTAGGCTCCTATTATTTACCGTTTGGTTTTAAAGGTACCGTTTAAGAATCCTGGCTCTCATCTCATAGTACATTTTCTAGAAGCAAGTGGTCTTTTATTTCTCTCCAGTCTCTAGTCTTATCTCCATCGTTTGTAGCCTTGTAGGTGCTTAGTTGCATGCGTCGACTGTTAATATCTTTGGCCAGTACATAAAATTTGCATTTGGACGGCGTTATGAATTCAATTCAAATGTATCTAGAGTTACTATTAAAGAAACTCTACAAAAGCACGCATCAGTGTAAAGCAATCTCAATCTCAATCTCAATCTCAATATACATACTCGAGTAAGTTCGTACACCAATTTATTCTTCAAAATGCTTTAGTAGACAGAAAATAGAGCGACGGATAGAGAAGATGAATGGATGCAAAACAAGTGAATAAAATGGTATAATGCCACATTCACAACAGAAGGGGCACTGCACACAACCTGTGAATTAGGAAACATGGTCCCAGCAAATTATTGGACCAGATCACGAACGTATACTATTAGATTGACATAAATTATTGAGTTCGAAGCTGGGGAGACTCAGGGGAAGGAGTAACTGAAATTTGGGGTTCAACCACCCGCAGAGAGCCTGTTGCCAACCTCCTCGTCAGATCCTCTACCGGGACCTTCATTACATCCCTTCTCAAGCCAATGTCAGCAGCATACCTACTGGCACAGTAGACAGCAACAGCCGTGGCAGCCATTCCATAAATATTGGTACTGACAAGACGCATCGGTGTGGATAAAACAGCAGCAAGAGGCCCCCCTATGATAGAAGCAGCTTGGCCGCTCTGGCCAAGTCTTCCTTCATCCACCACAAGAAGCCCTGTTTTGCAGTAGATGGCAAAGTCCTCACAGTTATTCTTGAATACACTATAGCAACCAAAACCATTGTCAAGCAGATACTTTGCTCGATGAACCACAATCTCATCTGGGTCTGAGACAGCAAGAGTGCATGTTCCTCCACGTGCTTTGGCAATAAAGAGAGCAGGGGTGACAGAATACTCAAAACGGTACAAGACACCACCAGCAAGGAAGCAGTTCAGGCACGAGGAGACAACTCCATGCCCTTCATTTGGTGGGGTGCAAGTTGGGCAAGGCAAATGAGGTCGGGTTGGTCCCGAGCTAATCAAGAGAACATCCAGCACAGTCCCAGTTCCAACTTCTTGGCCACGTCTCGTAAAATGTATGACTGTATCGTCCCCAACATAGATACCTGTTTTTCATTCAGATAATTTTTAGAGAACTTTGTGAATAAATTGAAGTCTTGTAGCCTTGCAGAATATATATATTTTTTTTGATAAGTAACCTTGCAGAATATAACATCAAATAAGCTCCAACAGAATAAGAAGAATGGAAAGGAAAAATGAATATCAAGACATGGAAAGCACAGGAGTAGAGACATGGAGAAATGAAAGAGGAAGAAATAAACAATTCCAGTAACTCAAACTTCCAATAAAATCAGCTCTGCTAACCTGTTCTGTGAGGAAGACAGGTGCTCTTTAAAAAGGAGGTGCAATCCACACAATGCAAAGTTCATACACGAAGAAATTTCTTACAATAACAGGAAAACACTAACTGTGGCAACCCAACCCCTAAGGGCCTCTGTTCGATTCAAAGCAGAAGAAAAATAAACTGTTTTCCTGTATTTTCTGTGGGTTTTGTTAGCATGAAAAGATATGGATTCAACCACTAACCACTTCCCTGCAGGAATTTTTCCCCCAGATCCCATCCTACATTTTTAATGAGAATATGCATCATAGAAAATTCAAATTTATTTCCTACAAATTCGTTATTGCAGCCATAGGATCACAAGAACTGATGTGAAATAACTATTGTTAATTCTATTAGATTGTTTTTCACTTTCGTTTACTTCACTTATCGTGAGAAAAAGCTTCTCACAGAACTTTTTTTGATCGAACATCATGAAGCTACTCTTTCTCTATCTCTATCTCAATAACTGATGAACGAATCAATCCTCAAGTGAACATGTGATGTAATGAGGAGAGAGAATAAATTGGGGGTCAACTGAAGCCTAGACAATTCAGCTACCAGAAAAAGGATAAATTGGTGTCATCACACATCACACTCAATCAGGACGAACTTCAGGGACACAGATCAATATTCCAATATAAACCGAAGCCTAGACAACAAAACTAATGAAAAATCCATAGCTGAAGATAAAAGGGAAACAATGGCAATGGCAATGAGCAGCAAGCCAAATGACACCTCTACCGACAATAAATCCAAGACCTCAACTATTCACTAACTATGCCCGGATTGGAGCTCCTTGCGGCTTCAGGTACATTGTGAGCATAATGCCATATATTTTATATCCACGTATCTCTGGATGATGCAAATAGACTATTCAACATTCAAGTTCAGGGATGTTGGGTTGTATGTGGACCCTGCTTTGTGAGCAGAGAAGGTGCAGACAGAAAATTTGCTCGACTGTTGCTCAACCTAGCACTTGAGTGAAGCTCAACCTGTGAGTTCGCTTGAGTGTGCTCGAAAGCGGACTCGAGCGAATATCAGACAAATTGTTTACTCAAGGTGTTCGTGATGTTGGGCTCGAGCAAACACTCGCTCGAGTGGTGCTCAACAGAGTTTGAATTAATGTTTGATTGGTTGTTTGCTCTAGGTGCGCTCCACACCCGCTCGAGTAGTTTTGCCAAATTAGGGTTTCGGATGTAGGCATGTTGCTGAATCACATTAAATTTTTGTGTGTCGTGTGCTTGATTCCTGTGTTTCGGCATTATTGTTTCACTGTCTGTCTTGATGTCGTTGTGTGTAGGTGTGGTTGCTCTTGTGCTTTACCACAACAAGGGATATAAGGTAGAACATAACATAGTAACGAAAAACACAAGGTCTAATGTATGCCATTTAATTATGCTTAGCAGTTTACGAGCGAAGAAAAAAGCTCAAAGAATATTTCCTTTGGAAAAAAGAAAAAAGAAAAGACAGTGGGGAAAACGAGAGAGAACCATGATGGGCATAAATATAAGCAGCTCTCCACGAGTAAATGTGATCCCCTGGTTTCAGGCTCTCCCTCCGGACTCTGTATATTCCACGGCAAATACAAATGCGTGAACAATAAATAAACGGTATAACACTGATGCCCCGTTTGGCTGCCGGGAAAACGCAGTTAAGAAGATCTTACGAAATCAAGATCAAATTAATCCGTTGTCCTTCGATCTCTCAGGTAACAAACGGGGTATAATATCTGTTGAATCGAAATCGTTCAATCATTTAAAAGAAAAACAAAATACCTGTTGGAAAGCAATCCCATCCCTATCTTTTCTGAACCAAAAAGAAAAATTTTCTTTCACTTGGAATTTGATTCCTGTTAGAAAAACCAACCACTGTGCAGGTTTCGAATGCTTTGAAGGGTGGGATTCCTTCCTCGCAAATGACGGTTGTGCCCTTTAGGTAAGGCTTAGAGGCTAAGGAGGAAGAGCGACATCCGAAAGGAGATGACTGGATTTGATTGTGGCATCATCTGTTTTGACCGTTGCATCGAATGGCGTGTAGGGAGACAGGAGGCAAGGTGGGCTTATCTCAGCCCATTTATTCCCAATCCAAATCCGAATTCAATTGGGCCGACAAATATTACACCATAATGCTTTACAACTCATTTTTGTTTACGAAAAATATTCCAACTATAAAAAGTTACAACTCATTTTATATAAAATTATAAATAAACATAATTAAGCAATTTATAAAATAAAAAATTTAATACTATAAAATACCCTGTATTTTATAAAAAATTATCAAATTATTATAAATTTTTTTAAATGATTTATATATAATTGTAAACAGGTTATAAAATAATTTTAAATGATTTACTTTCCATATTTAAAGTTATAATAAATTACACTATAAGTAGTGTGTTCAATGCTAACACACCAATTTCTATGCAGTAAAATTCATTAATTAAAATATGGAAAATGAGTTATTAATAAGCAATAAAAGAAAGGGATTCCTCGTCATAGTTTGTTGGGCAACTTTTATTAGCATATGGGAAAAAAGAAAAGAGAATAATGGCCATTAATCTTTGCTAGGCAACTTTTAGATTTACGAGTAACACGCATGGAAATTATGCTTTCATGTTCATACTCGTGCAAACAATTGGACCCAGATTGTTACAACATAATTGTATTTCTAAGAAATTTTATTTACAGTCTTAAATAGAAGATTTATTAATATATAAAAATATAATAAAAAACAATTTTGAAAAAAATTTTTGTCATTTTAATTTTTTTTAAAATAATTATATAGATTTACATAAATAATCTTCTAATAAAGACAGTATATAGATTAACTTTTATATCCTTATGTATTTTTTTACAAAAATGATGGAGAGTAACCACACTTAAGTGCATACACTCATATAAACAGTAACATGTTACTGTTTATATTACTGTTCATATAAATATGTGCACTTGAGTATGATTGTTCTCTAACATTATTTATTTTTTTTATTATTCATTTTGAATTAAGGAAATGTAATTTCAACAAACCCATCACTTTGTTTTCCCCGGAATGGACCCATCACTTTCACATTTTCCTTAAAAAGAATATAAAAAGGACAATTTCAAGCGTCAAAACAAGGAAAACGTTGGATGACGAAGACCCCTATGCTTCATAACCAGGCCCACTGAGACAGCCCTATAAGGCTGAACGGTTCATAATTCACAGCCACTCAGCTAGGCGCAAGCCATATTTGTGAAGCCGAAGGTGGACGGACAGCGTTTCATAGGGTGCGTCAACCTTCAAAGCAGATAGATAGATAGATTGCAATTTGCGACACTCGTGGCGAAAAACGCCCGACAAATTTGGGTGGGTTCACATTTGCAGCAGGCCACCACCCATTTACCCCACCGGACCCACCCCATTCATCCATTTTTATTCACTCTTAAAACAAATTAAAAATGGAAGAATAAAAATAACCCCTAAACTCAAGTTCCATTTGAATTTAAAATTCTTCTCAACTCATCTTAATTTAACTTATTTTTATTTTATTATTATATTTTTTTAATTTTTTATATAAAACATAAATTTTTATACACATTTTTCAAATCTTAATACATATTTTTTAAATTTTAATTTAATTTTTTTAAATTTTAAAATAATAATAATATTAAAAAATAAATTAAACTCATTTCATCTTTAAATCTAAACAGAACCTAAATTCCTAACAACTTATACCTAAGTTCTGACTGTCTTTTATTAGGTGTGATGATAATATTTCTTTCTATAATCTAGAAGGTTAAAGTATATTTTATTTGATAATTTTTGACCTAATTCTTTTATAAAAATATAAAAAATAGAAATATTGCTTCTAGTAAATATTCATTATTTTCTTTATTTTTTTGATTACTGTTATAATTGGAATTTCTTGAAATAAAATAAGATCCATATTATTAATAAATTCTTAATTTAAAATAAAAATATTTGGATTATTTCATCTTGTTTTAACTCTCCCATATAATATGTTTTTGACTGAATAATAATCATTTTTAACAACTTTTACAGGAATCCTGATGCTTCTGGCATATTCTAGCTCCAGAATATTCTCTACTACCTCCTCCCAATGATACGACGACACCTCATCCATCAGCACCACGTCATCACCTGGGAAACTCGTCAACACGCATACATCCGGCGTGGAAGCACACGTGTAGCACCCCACTTCCATAAAAATTTAGGACCCAAATCCTAATCTTCTTCTGATCTTCTCTCTCTCGGCTCCTCTACGAAGTTCGCGTCGAGAAAAACGAAACCTTCGCAACCCAGTTCTCGGTAGTCCGCATCTCCGATTTTCGATAGCTCTAACATCCTTCGAACCCTAGTTAAAACATTGCCTCAGAGTCCGCCATGGCCAACGAAAATCAAGCGTCCACCTCTTCGAGCGCTTTCTCCTTCATATCCAAGGGTTTGAGAGAGGTGCGGGACTCGGCGGATGCCGATCTCCAAACGATGCGCGACCGAGCCAACTCGTTCAAGAACCTCGCGAATTCGTTCGACCGCGAGCTCGAGAACTTCTTCAACTCCGCCTCGACGCCCTTCTCGGTCCCGGCCATTCGATCACCGCCCCCGCCGGCCGAGATCGATTTCGTGAAGAAGCTCCAGCCAAAGCTCTCGGAATTCCGCCGGGCGTACTCTTCCCCAGATTTCAGTAGAAAGGTTTTGGAGAAATGGAGCCCGAGGACGAGAATTCGGATCGATTTGTCGGCAATAAAGAACGCTATTGTGTCGGAGGTGGAGGACGCGGACGGGATTATTCATTATGATAGGGTTAGGAAGAGGAATGCGACGAGTTTTAGAGAGTTTTGGGGGGTGTGGAAAGGGGAGGGAGAAGGAGATGAAGCACAGTCTAGGGATTGGGAGCCAATTCGGGCATTGAAGACAAGGCTGAAAGAGTTCGAGAAGCGGAGTTCGTCGGTGGAGATTTTCGGCGGGTTTAAGAAGAGTGAGTTTGTGGAGAAAGTGAAGTCGAGCTTGGTATGTTCTCTCTTGCTTACTACGTTGTTTTGAACATGAATATATGCACGTGTATATCTTATGATGTATACATTACTGTTGATACGAGTTAGCTTTTTGGTCTCTTATTCTGTTGTTTGAACCATTATATATGAAAAAGGAGTGGTCTATAAATAATGACAATTTAATTCATTGATAAGTCGGTAATGCACTTGTGAGTCAGTCGAAAAGCTGAGACAACAAATGATAGCATGGCTACGACGGCTCAAGAGCTGAAACCCTGGGCCCTGTGTTTGCTAGATAAATTGCATTTAATATTCAGGGATGAAGTTTACTGAGCTGTGAAGACCTGAAATTTTCTTTGAAATTTGAAAGCTTTAAGGATGCTCTGTTTTCCAATTATTATCCGAGAACTTCAAACCGTCTTAGAACCTTAAATTTGGGTTTGTCTCTTGCTGTGGAAACTTTTTTTCTTGGATTTTGTAGTACTCGAGAGAGAATTTTGTTTAAAACGTACTAACTTCGAACCTTCTGATTATTCTGTATTTTCTAATCTCAAGACAATTTCATTTACATTTTGTTTTTTAAATTTTTGCAGAAAGCAATGTGCAAGGAGCCTCAAGAGTCAAATGTAGGAGTCCATTTGGATAATTTCTTTTGGTTTCTTTGGTTAAATTAACCTGTTTCAATAATTACTATAATTTTTTAACAATGCCGAAAATTCTCCCTTTGTTTCTAATATAGGAAGTGCCGCCACTTGACGTGCCAGAACTTTTGGCATACTGGGTTAGGCAATCCAGTCCATTTTTGGATCAACTTGGTGTTAAGAGAGGTAAGTAAATCTTCAAATGTTGCTTAAATACGCTACCTTGAAAATGTATGGATGCATAGGCTTTTGTTTTCCCTTTCCTTTTTCTGATCAAAACTTTTCAATTTCTGCCAAAGATGGTGGTTTATCCATGCTCTGTCTTTTTAGTCATTATCCATTAGATATCACGCAGGAGTGAAACGAGCGGACTTTTGAAGACAAGGAGAGAACACGAGATGAGCTTATTGTTTTCTTTTATAGAACTTTGTGTACTTGGACCATTGCCTTGGACTTCAATGGCATGGATCTTCATGATTTTCTTATTTCAAATGTGCCGTCTTGTAATAGGCAGTTGCCTCCTTTTTTCATTTAATATATTTTTACTTATTAAAAAAAAAACGTAGAGGTAATAAAAATCTAATTATCTGTGTACTGAATGGTTTTCAAATTCTGAAAAAATGAATCATGTTCAGTTCATTCTAACCCTTGTTTAGTTCTCTTGGATGCGAGTCAAAACACCAGTTAGGATTATTTAAAAATCATGATACCATTCTATGATTGGTGGATTTCCTTTTAAAGTCTTTTATTGTGCAGCCCTTTTTGTATAATTGCTGCTTCTTTGAAAGCCAAGAAGGTTGCATAAAAGGAAAAGAGAATGAAGTCAATTAATAGGCATCTGTTATTAGCTGCGGGTTTGGATCTTAGAACAGGGTCTTGTTCGGAAGCTCTTTCTGGAACTTCTTATGGTGGCCATCCCAATTTTATTAAGTTCTCGTTTCAATTTTTTTTAGCTTGGTGTAAAGTATAAACATGTAATATGTGACACATATAATTGGCTTATTCAAAACAACCACTGCCCAATATATGAAAACTATGTGCTGAACTAGTACTTGGTCTTTGTGTGGATGATCTGAGATGATGTTCTTCCACATATTTACACTTTTCACTTTCTTGAAATGTGCCCATTACTTTTTACCTCACTGCAAGGCAAATCTTGTGTTGCTGGCTTCTACTTATTATTGATAATATTTTAGCATTTAATAGTGTTTTGAATATGGTTGCAGATATATGCGATAAGATAGTGGAAAGCTTGTGCAGCAAACGCAAAAACCAACTTTTATTGCACTCTCTATCTGCCGGAGAATCTTCTGTTCTAGAAAATGATAACATCAATGATGAATTAGATTCGAGGATAGCTAGTGTACTCCAAAGTACAGGTCACTGTTACGAAGGTGGATTTTGGACTGACCATGCAAAGCACGATCTGTCTGACGGGAAAAGGCATGTTGCCATCGTCACCACTGCTAGCCTTCCTTGGATGACTGGAACAGCTGTGAATCCACTGTTTCGAGCTGCATATCTAGCGGGTTCTGCAAGACAAAATGTCACACTACTGGTTCCATGGCTTTGTAAATCAGATCAAGAATTAGTTTATCCAAGCAATCTAACCTTTAGTTCACCAGAAGAGCAGGAAATATATATCCGTAATTGGCTGGAGGAAAGGATTGGCTTCAAGGCTGATTTTAAAATTTCTTTTTATCCTGGAAAAGTAGGTCCTAGATGAATTGATTATGCAGTGTTGGTTGTCAGACTGATGTTTAAATTAATACCTGACATCTTTGTTCTCATTGTTTTTCAGTTTTCAAAAGAAAGGAGAAGCATAATACCTGCTGGAGATACTTCTCAATTTATCCCTGCCAAGGATGCTGACATTGCCATCCTGGAAGAACCAGAGCACCTGAATTGGTACCATCATGGAAGGCGTTGGACTGATAAATTTAACCATGTTGTGGGAATTGTCCACACAAATTACTTAGAATATATCAAGAGAGAGAAGAATGGTGCTCTCCAAGCTTTCCTTGTAAAACACATAAATAATTGGGTCACAAGAGCTTACTGCGATAAGGTATTAGTTTATTTATTGGACATTGTTGTTACAACTTACTCTGTTTCTCGTTGTATACTTTGTTGGAGCTTGGTTTGCACATTACTGGTTAGGAGCAGAAAGATATCTGTATAAAGATTTTCTGAACAATTTTCTCTGTATCCTTGGGGTGTTTATTGCATTGCACACTAAATTTCCTGTGATCTTTACTTATCAAGAAGATTTTCTGTGATCTTTATCCAGGTTCTTCGTCTATCTGCTGCTACCCAGGATTTACCGAAGTCTGTGATTTGCAATGTTCATGGTGTGAATCCTAAGTTCCTGAAAATTGGAGAAAAGGTTGCTGCGGAAAGGGAACTTGGGCAGGAAGCCTTCTCAAAAGGAGCATACTTCTTAGGCAAGATGGTCTGGGCAAAGGGTTACAGGGAGTTGATAGATTTGCTGGCGAAGAACAAGAGGGACCTTGATAGCATCAAGTTGGATGTGTTTGGGAATGGAGAGGATGCCCATGAAGTTCAGAGTGCAGCTAGGAGGCTGGACCTGAATCTCAATTTTCTGAAAGGCAGAGAGCATGCGGATGACTCTCTCCACGGGTAAGTACTTCTCAATCGATTTTACCGATATGTCATTGTTTCTGTGGAAGTAAAAAAGGAAAACTTTATTGGATTATGAATTTTATTCCTCTAGGATCTCATGGAGCTTAAATAGTGCTCAACATCCCTAAAATCTTTATCGTTGGGTACTTTTTTTAGGTACAAAGTCTTCATAAATCCCAGTGTCAGTGATGTGCTGTGTACGGCTACAGCTGAGGCACTTGCCATGGGTAAATTTGTAGTTTGTGCAGACCACCCATCAAATGAGTTCTTTAGGTCCTTTCCCAACTGTTTGACTTATAAGACTTCCGAGGACTTTGTTGCCAAAGTGAAAGAAGCATTAGCAAGCGAGCCCCACCCCCTTACTCCCGAGCAAAGACATAACCTTTCATGGGAGGCTGCCACTCAGAGATTTATGGAGTATTCTGAGCTTGACAGATTCCTTGCTAGTACTGAAAATGGTGTAAAATCCAGCAGAAATGACGGAAAGATCATTAAACAATCGGCGTCATTATCGAGTCTGACCGACATGGTAGATGGAGGATTGGCATTCGCCCACTACTGCCTCACTGGGAATGAATTTCTGAGACGATGTACTGGAGCAATTCCTGGGACAAGGGACTATGACAAGCAGCATTGTAAAGACCTTAATCTCTTACCTCCGCAGGTGGAAAACCCCATCTATGGTTGGTAAGTGGATTAACTAAAACCCCCCCTGTGTATAATACTGAAATATAATATTCAGGAGCTTGCTTTTTATTTAGTCGTTAGGGTTTTTGTTTCCTTAAATGATGTATTTGTTTCTGAAGCACATGTAGATGTAGGTAAGCAGCTGAATCAGAGTTTTGCTGTTTTCCACATTAATATAGGGAGTCTGTTCAATATTAGTGTACAAGCCTTGTGAAAATGAGCTGTACATTTTATTTTTTGAGTCGGTCAAAAGCTGATTTAGATGTTACCTCTAGCCAGAAAAGGCTTGTTGATCTCTCATTTGACTTTCATGCCTTTGATCTCTTTCCATAGGTTCTCAGAATCAAATTTGAAAATTTTTATTGTTATTATTATTTTAAGATTACTTCGCTTGGTAGGACGTTATGAGCTTCAACTCTGAAGTATAACTCTTCATGAACAAAATAAATTTAGTGGCGGAAAAGCAGGGAAATGGTTGTTTTAGCAAACAAATGGGCCATTGCTTATGATACGATACCCATTTAGGAAGGACGCGGGGGCTCTTCGGTTCAGACTATGGTTCCCTGAGGAGAGAATTGGAATATGGTTGTCACGTTACATGAAGATTTTAGGCTCTGTTTTGAGCCCATATGTCACTCCTAAAGTTCGATACGAGTTTTAATCTAATAAAAAAAAATAAATTAAATACATAAGACTGTATTCAGTAACTGATTATTCGGATTTATACAAGATGGAATTCGTGAATTGCAAATGATACGAGTTGTATTATTTAATAAGTAATTATAATTTAGTTTATTAAATAAATAAGTCTAACTAACTATAAATTTGATGGAGTCGACTTTGAGCAATTATTTGTTGAATAATTTTATTTGAAAATTTTGTGGTCATAATATAAAAAAGGAAAAGTCTTATGAAAGTGTAGAATTCGAATTTCTCTTTCCCTCTTGGGATGGGAAATCGGGAATTATGACCAAAGATATCAGCAGCCACCAGACTTCCGTGATGTTTTGGTACCTAGCTTGCTTTTGTTTACATTATTCTTGTGACACTCTCGTCCACTTATAATTCAATGAATCTGACCTATTGATCTCTTGGGTTAAATTAGCAACATTTTCTTTTTCCCTAACATCTTCGGACTAGAAAGATCATGACAAAAATGTTCAGCTTTATACTTAACTTGCTTGAGCTATTGCCCAGAAAAAAAAAAAAAAAAAAACTTGCTTGATCCATATTGGGATTAGGAAAATGTAACTTCTGTACATTCTGAGTAAAGTAGAAAATAGCCAGCAAAAAAGCCGACGCAGTAGAATGTCTTGCAGCTTTCTATGGTGGCTTCAGCTTTGGGATTGCAGCCAGTGCATCATGTTCTAAAAGTCTGTTTAGAAATAAACATTGTGTTCCCCATGTTCTCTCCCTCATGCACGAATGCTAACACATAACTTGACTAAAATTAATACCTCTAATACTTATAAAAAAAAAAAAAAAAAAAAATTATGATGAATTATGTTGGAATCGGCAGAAACTTACAAATAATATGGAGATTGGAATTTAACGTGATTCGGCCAATTTAACTTACGTCCACACGTAGAAAGAGAAGTTTTTGTATTAAATAACAAACTAACTATTTATAATAGTTTCCCTAAACTCTCACAGTTTTTAATCTCTTAAACGGATCTCACCTCAGGTACACATTCCCATTACAATCTTATATGTATTTATAAGGGAAAGAAATAGTGTGAACATGTGAAATAACGGTGGAATTTCAGCACATACATTCTTGAATGTTTAGCCGGCGCCTACCTTCTAACTGCTACTGACGATGCCTAACTTCAGCTTCCAGAAGCCTCCAACTTCTTTCTTTGCGTGCTGATTTCCAACAAATTATTTATAATAAAAATAATAATTTATGATTAAAATAAACTCATTTTTATAATGTAAACTAACATTCTTCGAGTTATGCTAGCCCTGGCTCAGGAAGTATTAACGAGGCACTCTGAACCCTAATTATAAGGAATAAGGATACAGAACTGGGGTAATTTAAAACGCACAGCAAACTGAATGGCTGGCTTTTGCAGTTTTTTAGAGCTTTTAGGAATTAGTTGAGTACGTACATCTTCGTTTTGAGCATTAATTATCCTCGAGGAGAAAGTGTATCAAGTGAAAAGAGAAGAGTATCAAATCAAAGAGAAGAAAGTGACATGCATTAATATTTATGTTATGATCCGGGTCTGTCGGAACTTGAGGCAGAGTATATATACTCTATGTCAGATATGGTGCTTAGTCACTTGCACTGAACATGGTATATATATATATATATATATATATTTTAATGGGTTATTGATCCCATCTTTTTATTTTTATTTCCCTAATTTTTTACAAGTTATTTAATACCGGAAGGTACTATACTTCCGCGCGATGAATAGTCATTTTCCTATGGTGGAATAAAGCATGGTTTTGAGTGGTGGACCTATGCTTATAACAAGAATCTCCAATTGTCTGATGTCAGTCAGGATTAACTAAAATACAAGAAGCAAGCTGCACTTTTCCTTCTGTGCGAAGAAAGTGGAAGAGAAAAACTAAAGAAATCCGGAGAGAAGCTGAGTGGGTTGTGTTGGGCGGGATAGCTAACCATGAATTAATTGACTTTTTTGGGAGATAGATTCTCAAATCATAACATGCTGATTCTCAAATCATAACATGCTGAATGAGGCACTTATATGGAAAAAAAATTAGGTCTATGTCATGATCTGCTAGCTAGCTGCACGTTCTCGTTGATGGATCGCGATCGACCCATCAGACTTGTGGGGGATTTTAGGTTCTTGTATATGATCCTGCACTATTGACTAATTGTCTACACATTTTTATTAAAAAAAAAATAAATTTTTGTGAACAATTATTTGCGATAAAAAAATTATTTACGACTCATTTTGACTATAAATAAATAAATTTTTTTATAAAATTTTGAAATTATTTAAATTTTCTATTGGCATAATTTAATAAATCTCTTTAATGATATATGCAAATATATATGACAATCAAGGAACTGGTTTCTTTCTTCCATGGATGCCATTCTTTTTTGTAGGATAGTAATTACAATGGATCATTAATTCTACATATATACAACTGTGAGTATGTAATTATTGTAAAATTGTTTTAAAAAATAGTAGAATTTATTATTAAAAAAATAATCTTTTTTTTTATGTGAATAACATATTTTTTCATGTCCCAAATTACAGTTACATGATATATATTTTCTCATTACTTACAATGAAATGCATATTATGAGAAAGGAATATGGCGTCGAAACAAAACTATTATTCCAGACCCGTACTGGAATTAGTTGAACTATATATCCTATATATGTATGTGTGTGAGAGTGTGCATGTTTAACTAATTAAACATCGCTGTACAACTGTCGATTGTTACAACAAAGGATGTTTGACTTCTTCGATCATGGTATTGCTAATTAAGCGTGTAAATAAAGCGATGAATGAAATCTGGTTCAAGTGATCATGTTCAAATGAGTTTGTCATGATGTGTTTCTACTGGTCTAGTTGTTCGATGCACGCCGAAAGTACTGTCGCATCATGTTGGATGAAATGCTATTATATAAATATATATCGTTGAAAATGATTTGTAAAGTTTTTATTAATTAGAATGTGTATTAATTAGCTCATGCATTCTATTTGAATATATAGAAAGTAGTGGAATATTCTTGATATTCACTTTAAACATCAATTTTTTTTATTTTTCAAACGAATTATATATTTTTATATATGCGAGGTTTAGGGAAATTAAAGAGTTGCTGTATTTACTTACTTTTTGTATATAGTACTAGACGTTCGTAGTGTATTCCACTATACATATTAACTGCGACGTACGATGATGAGTCCCATGCTTCGTTTAATTAATGATAAAGTATAAACATTAATATTTGATGTCAGTTGCGGCCAACAAATATCAGTGATGAATTATTGCACCGTCTTAGCTGATCATTCCCTCTACTCTGGGAAGCATGGAGACTGCATGAATTGATACGTAGTACGGATGCATGGAAGGACAAGTGGGAAACAATAATGATCTCAAATTATTGCACCCTCTTAAGTTATTAAGATACATATTCTAAAAACAAAGAGATGATCACACAAAACTAATGATCTTACAAATATTGATGTAGTTGGCTGTGATTGTCAGATTATAAAATTATTTTTATTATAAAATAAATTTAATAAATCATATAAATTCACGTCAATTTATGAAACTATTTTTATATAATCACTTTAATTATGTCTATTAGTTAAAGCCCCCAACAATGAATTAATTCTAGTAATATTTCCATTACTTTTCACTTTTCACTATCTCCTTGTCCTCCTTGGTCTGATTTTTTCTTTTTAAAAGAAAGGGAAAATAAAAAGGAAAACAAAGGTTCATCTTTGTTTGTAAGTATGGTGAGCCACTGAGCCTTCGTGGTCAGATTTTCAATCCGTTAATTGCAGCTCGTTCCCAAGCTTTCTCAGTAGCCAAATAGGTAACTAAATCAACTAGCAATTAGGAACAACAACGAAACCAACCCAAACCATGTAAATCGATCAAAGAAATAGAAGAAACAAAATCAAAAACAAAACCGAAAACAAAAACAAAAGGATAAAAGCTTCAAAATGTTCATTTCCTCTATTCTTCCAAGCTTTCTCAGTAACCAAACATGTAACTAAATCAACCAACGATTAGGAACAAAAATGATACCAACCCAGATCTTGTAAATCAACCAACGAAATAGAAGAAATGAAATAAAAAATGAAAACGAAAACGAAAACAAAAGGATAAAAGCTTCAAAACATTCATTTTCTCCATTCTTCCAAGTTTTCTCAGTAACCAAATAGGTAACTAAATCAACTGGAGATTAGAAAAAAAGAAACCATTGCTAGCCACCGACAGTGATGAATTCGACTGAAGGATGCTTGAGTTTTGCCGAGAAGAGATTGAGATAGTTGAAGTTGAGAGAGGCGCTAGGATTTTTGTTGAATGTGATTTCAAGAGAGGGAGAGAAGTGGTTTCTTCAAGTCTCTTGATCTCTCTCTCGGATTAAATTTTCTCAGTTTTCTTCAACCCTTGATCTAGATGAAGTCTTCTTAGTCTCTCTCTAGATGAAGTTCTCGATCTCTCGATCTCGATTTCTCAGGAACCAAACAGGTAACACTTTTGAAGTTGAGCATCGAGTGATTTTCTTCCTAATTTTCTCACTTTTGAAGTTAAGACCGGTTACAGATAACCGGATTAAAATCTGGATCCGTAACTGGATTTGGGCGATTATTCTCATTCTTCAAATCCATCCAGTTTTAATCCGGGTTATCTACCCATATAGCCCAATTTTCTGGGTTTCAATCTGGATTCGAAAAAAAATTAGATTCGGATGAACACCCCTAATGATGACTAATTAATATTGGCAAAATTTTTGTCCTAAAAAGTACTAAGCAACTTAATTAATTATATATAATTATTTTGGAGAATGAGGCACCCTTTATACTATAGGATCGTCACCTATATATATATATATACATTTATCTATAATATCCTAGTATTCTTTAAATAAGTTAATTGGCGATCTTAAAGTGCAACTGATGATTACAAAAGCAACGAATCCAATGGCATTATAAGGTTATGGTAATGGAACATGTACGTGGTCCATGATCTCATGCATGTATCAGCTAGGTAACTAGCTAGGTTAATCTTTTTTTTTTTTTTTTCTCGATACCTTCGTTCTTAATTTATGTTTTATGATCTAGTGCAGATCATTTTCCACTCTATATATATACATATGTATCACTTTTTAAGTTTTTAATGCAAGGCAGAAATGGCTATCAATTAACACTAGCTAGGCTATTGCAATTTATAATTAAATATATACATTTAACTGTTGTTTACAAATGCTTATATATTAATTGCTTTTTAATTAAGGCAAAAAAAGGCCGAGTGAGGGAGCTAAGAAAGTTCTAGAGATTAATCGCATCACGTATTGATACATGCTACATACAATCATATTTATGAACCAATCTATGCACCAATACATGCCTGTTAGCTACGGCCTTCATGTTTCTTATTTTAAAACAAGCTTTGTTCCATTAAAGTCTAACTTTCCATTTCAACATTGGTAAATAAATTTGCTTACAACTAGAATTTTTCATTAATACTAGCTCAGCAAAACAGCATTCTCCCGGCCTTCTATTTTTTTTTTTTTATGAGAAAATTTATTTATAATACTTATTTGTTACAACATGCACGTTACTGACGTGAAAGCTTTTTGCATCATCTATATTAAAAAATAATTGATGTTTTAAGTTTTTTTTTTAAGTTGTAATATATGGGACTTGTGTGAAGCAAAACTCTTTTTTGATTATCACACGGAAGCGGCATTGATAATCTGAAATACATCATGATGAAGATAGATCGCTGGAAATATCTGCTCGTATTTCATCTTAATTCCTAGCTTTTTCTACAGTTCTCAACAAGTTAATTGCAAGAACATGATAATTAGCGATCTCAATTTTTACCCAACAAGCTAAGGAAATAATAATGGTGTCAATTACATATATCTACAGTACTTCAAGTCGGTCATTGCAGGTTATTGGCTTTTGGTGCCTGATCATGATGAATCTCATAATTTTCTAGTACTGAACTCTGCATGATGTTTGTTGCGTGTACTGTAATTACAACGTGGTCATCATCATCACCGTCCAAAACGGGTTTTATGGTTCCACGATGAAGGAGATGTGGTTTTTCCGGCGATACATTAGGTTTAACATGACCCTTGAAATTTGCTAGGGAAGCTAGCTCATGGACAGATTCAGATATTTTCTCCACACATCTAGTGATTTCTATTAGCAATGAAGTAACCGAGGCAATTGGTATAATTGCTACGAGGTCTACATGTTCTGGCACTGAATCATCTTTGAATGCAATTTTGAGTTCTTTAATGGCAGTTTTAGACATTTCCACATGGGTATTGGCAGCCGAAGGGTCTGTCATTGTTCGGATTGCTGATGCTAATTCTTTTAGTGCCTTGCTTGATTCTGAGCTCATCTTTGTGGTTGATTCCTGAATTTTATTTCGGAATTCCAGTGGTGCCTGTAAAATCAGTCACATGTATAAAATATTAATTAGTAAACCCTGCAAAAGTTTAAATTAGTTCATATGCATGCACAAAGTAGCTGGCCTTTCTAGAAACTAATTAATGGTGAACTCGGGTTAATTTATACAAATTAAGGACAGCCTTTCTAGAAAGCTTTACTACAAAAAAAAAAAAAGAGAATTTGTGACAAATTATTTACAGTAAATATGACTATTTGTGATGAAAATAACCTCCTTTTAATAGATAATTAATGATTTTAATAGAAAATAAATGACTATAAATAGACAGTTTTTTATAGTGCTTGTCCTCGACGGAAACAAAAACTAAAAATAGTACTCTTTCAAAAATGTAAATCCCCAAATTATGAAGAAAACATGAAAAGAAAAGAAAAAAAATTCTGAGGAATATATATAATTAGAAGACCATAATTACTTATTTGATATTAAAAAATTCTGATTATTTAATATTAAAATGAGTATGTCTTCATTCTAAATAATCATTCTCATTGTAAATAATTTATTATAATTACTTATTTTTCTTGTAATATACGTACGTACGTACTAATTAACGTTCGTCATGTATGCAAGTATTGGCATGCAGAAAAGATATATCACGGGCTGTAGTACGGTGTATATACCTGGATATAATCAGTGTTGATGTACCCATTAAGAGCTTCAATATGGTAAGCACATTTCCTGGAAAGGGCTCCAATCTTCAAGTATTGTTTCCATGGATAACGGATGCCAAAACGGCCATGTCCTGGTTCCCATCTTGCAAAATTTGCCTGTAAGGAATTATACTCAATAATCAGTCAGTCTGGCTGGAATAAGATTAAACTTGTCCAGAAACTCAAGGGGGGCAGGTAAATTTAAATATTTAAATGATATATATATATATATATATACACACACACACACACACACACACTAGTGGATCGAGATGATAATATTACTGGCTTTCATGCAACGTTAAAGTTATGGCCGGGGGAAAGAGAAAGACTCACCAAGGAATCTTCAGTGCTTTTAGAATTGAGGACACTTTTATATCCTTGAAGATGATCAAGTGCCTTCTTATCAACCCTTGAGGTAACACTACTTTCTTCACAACTGTCAGAGTCCGGAAAATATTCACCTTCAAAACCTGTAATTAAATGTACGTCTTCTTCTTAGTAACTTCTTTATATTAAAAACAAGTAGTCTCCAAAAGGAAACAAAAAAGAATTTGGTAAATTTAGTAACCGATGTATATATATATATATACCTTGTAGATAGTTGGCTAGCTTTTCCAAATTGGAAGCAATTAACTTGTGAAGATCTTCTCCAGCCCACACAGGACAAACAAATAGAGATATAATTATGCAGGTTGCTCCACCTATTAATATTGTTGACAGTCTTTGATGGGCCAACTCTAAGAGTTCGTCAATCCGATACCCCGAGACTGATACCAAGCTAAATGTCAATATAAAGATCAAGACCCCATAATCATATCTTGCCTTGATCCGTGGAATGAATCGTGTGAATGATGATGCTGTAGCTGCGCACACCAAATCATAACTTGCATCAGTAATAGCATTTGGCTGTACTTTATTAATTACAGTATTATAAGAAAATTGTTTATTTACCGTAAGTTATTTCATGTGAAAATTACTATTTTCTGTTAATAAATTTTTTTTTTTTTTTTTGTAAATAGTTATTTTTGTGATGGTGTTAAAATGTATGTAGAGAAGTATATATGGACGTAAATAAATACCTAGGAAGAAAACAAGCAACGCAAGAACAATGGGCTCTCCTTTATCGCCAAAGAGACTTGCCAAGTGTTGAGCTCCAAGCCCCAGAGCACCAGCAAACAATGTTGCAAAACCTCTATTCAAACATTTGCTGAGAGTTCCACCTGAAGACAGGATGCATAAATAATTAATTTACATGTAAAATTAATTATAATTAATCTTCGATTTCCAAAAAAAAAAAAAAATGCAAATGTAATTTGTCATTTTAATCGTCGATTCAAAGAACGTATTATATAGTTGTTACATGAATTATTATCTAACATAAATAACATGCATGTATATATGTGTTTCAGGATTCTTAATTTCAACTACAAGTTTTTAGCTTTTCGATTAAAACCAAGTAAATAAGTTTCTCTCTCTCTGTCTCTCTCTAGGGTGAGAGTTATAAAACAGCTAGCTGCTAGCATCATTATTTTAAGCTTACCAACAGTGAATTCGAAGACTACGACAACAGTAAGCACAGCCCACATTCCTGAAACCCCAAAACCTTCATATAGAGGTCTCATATAGTACACCAAAGACACCAGAGTGAGAGCCAATCCCACTTTTAGTGAGTGGATTACTCGTCTTGGGTCGTCCTTTCCGACCTTCTTTGTGCTCTTTGCAATCTTGACAGCTTTATTCGTTGATTTCGCAAGCAATTGCTTAAGCCAGCCCCAACTACGGGCGAAAAGCGAATCCTTCTTTTGAGTTGCTGCTTGATGATCAATTTCCATGGCTGAGGACTAGGCCGGGGAAAACTAAAGCTACTATGCATTCACCGATGCAAGGTCACCAAGTTATAAAATGAAGCAAAAGGCGAAAACCTTTCGATCGAGATGGTCGGTTTTCTTTAATTTCTTGATGTAAGCGTGAGAAAATGCCTCTTGGTAATTGGTGTCTCTCGATGTGGGTGAATATTTATAGAAGAAAACTTTGGGTGCATTTCATAATATTTAATCGAACACATGTGATGGTACGTGTCTTTTGTGGCATGAGGGGACAAAATATTCTTCGTGGATGGACTTTCAACTTTCAAAGAAGTGGCTCATGACCAGCCAGGCTTTTACTTGGATCTGAATTAAGTTATATTTTATATAAATATAGACAGCAGCCCACGATTCATGACAAATGTTTGGTTCATTTCAGTATTCAGAGCAAAAGGTTCTGAAAAAACTGAGTTCAGCCCATCATGACTACGTGCCCACGGAGCGAGAGAGATTTAAAGACTCAGAGAGATCAGACTAGAGAGGGTGTCAACTTCTTATAAAGAATAGTGCAACAGTACTTTCAAATATTCTGATAACAACTCATTCTAACTCATCTAATTTCATTCTATTTAATCATTATAACTTTATCAAATCTTTATAAAAAATAAAATAAAAAATTCAAAATTTTTAAATCCTAAAATAAAAATAATATTAAAACAATATTATAATAACATTTTATTCAACTTTTAACTTGAATCTCAACTTAATTCATCTCATCTGTAAATACAAACGGAGCTAAGTTTTGGTTTCGACCTTATTCTTTCATAATTAACCATGAAGTCTAGATGCCCATTGAGATAGTTAATCGATATAACAAATTGATATGGCCTGAGGAAATGCTAGCTTGGGAGGATCGATATGCTAGCATACCATTGCTGGTCACCCTTCCATGACAAAAAAAGAAAGGATCGATCGGACGAAAAAGGAAAAACAACCAGCAGCACCTGACAATACTAATTTTAATCTAATGCAATAATTAAATTAAGGTTATGATTGTTTATAAGGCCAATTAATTACCTACCCTAAAGAAAAAGAGAAAGCTAATTCAAGAATATTCTATTCTCACCAAAGAATTTCATTTCCCAATGGTTAAGAGTACTCAAACGATTCTTCCAGGAAATATCGATATCTGCGAATGATCATCAACCGTACTCTAGTAGCTAGCTAGATGCGGATCGATAATTGGGAGTGCTTACATATATGCGGCATATAATGCATGCCTGCTTAATTAGCTCACATGAGGAAATAATTCATAGCTAAAAATCAGCAGATAGTTTCTCAAAAGTGTATATATATGTGTGTATATATATATACATATATGAAAGCTCATCATCATGCTAATTAATACTCGTATCCTGCACCAGAGGGTAAAATAAAGAAAACTAGCTATGCATTTCCCTTGATAACAAAGCCATTAAAGATTAATCAAGTACTATTAGTACCACCACCTTTGTACCATCTAAAAGTCGTTTTTCTAATTATAAGTTTAATTAGATGAGCATATATAAACCATTTTTAATGATAATGGAGTCGTACGTACTGGGTGCATGTGTGTGTGTATATATATATATATGATATATAGATATATGTATATATATTATATTATTTGGGCTAGTTGGACATGTAAAAAAATTAAAACGCATTAATTGACAGGTTCTTGATCAGTTTTAAATATAGATGTTGTACGTGATGATTCTAGCTAGGTTCAAACCATCATGCATGAATAAGTGCTTAAGCACTATCAAACCCAAATGGGACAGATGAGGGTACGTACCAGTGAACTAATAAAAAAATAAATGTAAGACAACAAAACTTAGTGTATACGCCTGCATTTATACAGAAAAGGAATATATAAAGTAATTAATCTAACATCATCTGTATGACCACTACTTATTGCTATGAGTTTAAAGAGTGGTACAGCATCAGCTTGCAGTCATAGTGACAACAGGATGACAATGAAAAGAAATATATATAACGGCGAAAAAGAAAAAAGAAAGAAAAGCGACTTGTAGCTGATCTATAGCTAAGCATATCTATTTAGTACATCATGGATTAATAAAGTTTATATCTCAGAACCCTCCATACGGCCATGTTTTCCATCTTTTCAAATATATATTAAATGAATGATTCACCTTTGGCTAGTCCGATGTGCGAAAAATTTCCCCTTCTTCTGCCTGTTGCATAGTAAACGAAAAGCCCCTCATCATGTCTCATGTCGTTTAGGGAGGATCGATGCATGAATGATTCAAGCTAGAATTTAAGACTTCCAGCGCCCCTTGATCAAAAGCTAGGCCCTTAATTCGATCCGGATGGCGGGTAGATTAAGTACTAGCTAGACTGAAAAACTTAAAACTGTTATCCAACTTATTCACACAGTACAATATGGTATCAGATGGTTTAGATAGCATCGAATCAATAACGTCAGCAATCACTATATAGTGAGTAGAATCTGACTGGATAATATGGTTCTTTGATTTTAGTATCTTAATATATAGGAAAGAAATAAGCATATGTAGAAGATGGTTTTTATGTATTTAATGATCTCTTCTTTTCTTCTTCCTTTGGCAATTTGTATCTTCTTTATATAATAAGAGGAAAATGCGCTGCAGTTAATCTTATATCAGAATGGAAACATTCTTTTCGATGTCTTTCAACCACGCTCAAAACTTTGCCAATTTCTCATAACAACTTGCTCGGTCTACATCGATCGATGGATGAATCGTGATTATATACAAATATATATAATATTATACATATAAGATCGAGGGAGACAGCTAGCGAAGCAAAAAGACAACGCTAGCTGGCTTGACTTCTCATGTTTCTGATCTTACGCTCTTGATCTCATGATTTCAGCCTTATCCATATAATATCAATGGCTTCTATTTTCGTACAATAGACGTACATAACGTCGATGGAAATCGTCGAATGGCCGAAAAGAATCCCACATTGAAACGGGGTCCACTTTTGTTGATGATCTTTTGGTTTCTCTTGATTTTGATTGATTAATGAAGATGACGTGCTTATAATTATAAGTTATATATAACGCTTTACATGCACATCACTAGACATTAAATGAATTAATGCAAAAGCATTTTATTCAAACCATTAATCTCGTATAGTACGTACGTACATCGATCTACTTTTATACTATAATATCATTAAGCCAATGTAGACGGAACTATAATATTAATTCTATAAAATAAAGAGTATTTGTGATGGATAATTTATAGTGATAGTGACTATTTGTGATAAAAAATACTTATTTTGATAGGAAATATCATTTTAATAAAAAATAATTAGTCACAAATAAATAATTTTCTTATAATTATTATTCCATACATTCCATTAATTAAGCTCCGTGCATCATCACCACCAACTTGTCTCTCATGCAGTTTTGGAACCTAAAAGTTATATATTATCTCCCCACCACTTTTTACCTTTTGTATAAAATAGTAATAATATTACTTTATGCTATAGTTAATATTAAAAAGAAATTCAGCAAATCAAAATTAATAAACAATATAAGCTTACCCAACTATTCATGTCACACATCAACTTTATAGTACTAGTTTTGCCATATCTAGACTAGATCTTAATATGGGAATCCAAAACCAGCACTACTTAATTTGGTCATGCTCGTTATAAGCATGAAATATTTACGCCCGCGCGCCCTGCGAGAGATAAGAGTTAAAAGGGGTTGATCAACTTCTTTGTGTAGAGTCTGAATGGTACTATTTGTACTATCACGTGGTTCCATTTGATGATCAGATCGAGGATTTTAGACCATGCCTAGATTTGATATTTGCCTTTTTTTTTTTCTGGATTTTCACTGAAAATTTTTTATCCTATTTTTTGGATTTTTGTCCAAACACATTCTGCTAATTAAGATTTATTGTATATTGTATTAATAAATCTTGTATGACTTTTCATTCGAATCCTACAGCTCTGTAGACATGATTATATACATGTTGTTGACATATGTAAATCTTTTGTTGTACGTATGTGATTGATTATTCTACCTTTTTATTTTATTGTTATTAACAAAAGGAAAATGAAGGTATATATTAATTATGCAGATCGACTCATACTCATGATATAGGCCGGTACTCGGGATGATTTATAAGGAGACTAGTGGGTATGTGATATGATTGTTATATATATATAGATGAATCACTCACACTTATTATATGATCGATCGCTTGAATTCTCTCGGCCTTTTTTACTCTATTTTATTCTAAAATCCTTCTCTGCATGATAAATTATTAAATATCCCGATTTATTAATGGTCGACCCTAAAGTTAGTGTCGTGCTCAACGCTGCCAAATAACAAGGAAGTTGGCAATGTGCAGGCTCTTTCAGATGAACTGATTGTATTAATTAACAGGCTGGCCGCTAAAGCAAGAGAAAAGCAAATTAGCTTTCGATCGAAGTAAATACGCCCTAACTAGAAGAAACTCGAACTCTATAGGTGATATCTGATCATTATTATATATATATATATATACATATATTGTGTGCTTTATTGTCAATTAATGGTCCGCCAGCTGCACGCCTAAATCCTCAAGAACTCTATGGTCAGAGAAAGCCCCAAGAAATAATGTAAACATGATCTACAGTGGGATTTTTGAGTGGAAATGCCATCTGGCCGATTAGATATCCATTCATGTCTTATTCTTTGATCAACTACTGATTCGACGGCCAACTGTTTAATTATGACATCTATCGGATTTGGATGTGTCCCCCCGCCCCCCAAAAGTAGTATTTTATAGATAACTTATAAAGATACAACGATACAATATTCAGTAAGCTAGAAGTCTCCAATAGTCATCCTAAAGCAAACAAAAACAACACTAAAACAACATGAGAAAGAAAAAAAGAAGTTATCTCGACAATAAATTGGCTCCAGTCCAACTTCCATAAAGGAAAGTCGCTCAAACGCAATTTTGACATAATTTGATAGATAGACTATAAGCTTGCGACTAAAAATCGCAGTTGAGAAATGTGTGCTGCAGTTTGTTGATTTGTTTCGGTCGAAGGAGACTATTACATCCACATCGTCTTGATCGCTGGTTATTAAAAGATGTAAACTAGGAGAATTGATACACCGGACGATCGCTAGCTGTGGCGGCGCGTGAGGAGCATGCGCTGCGCCGGAAGGAAAACCAAAATGATAGATTGGAAGATCGGGGGCCGCAGATTCCAAAGATGCCACGCATGGTGGGGGAGGAGCTCTCCAAGTGCGGCAACGTGTGGTGGTGACGTGCTTTCCGTCAGGCATGTGAGAGCAATGTGCTGCTCGTCTGGTCATGTTCTTCCTCCCCCCCCATATATCGGCGATTGTAGAGTCCATCTGTCCGGCGCGTGGTGATCGTAGAAGTCTGGCAAGCAGAAGATCGGTAACTCCAAGAACTGTAGAAAAAACACTAAAAAGCATGGAAAATAACTAGAAAAATAAGTAGAAAATACAATAAAATACCCTAGAGGGTTGGAAGGGAGGGAGGGAGGAACTAGAACTTCGCCCTCCCTTGAAAACAACCTTTAATGGTTGGACACTAGAGAGAAGTGAGAGCACTCAAACACTAGAGAGAGAAAGGCGGATTTGGATGTGCTTATTAATTTGCATTCGATAGTTTCGTAGTTGCACTACAACAACTAACTAGCCAAAAGGAACTTGAAATCATGATCATGTACGTCATTGATCATCTCATTTTGCATTTGCCTACATACTTCCAGCTCCAAATAGCTAATTTGATTAGGCATTGCATGCCCCGTATAGCTGTAATAATTAATGACGTTTTTCTTTTTCCTTTTTTTTTTCTTGCCATATGATCATGATCAAGATCAAATTATACTACGAAAAAAACTAGTTATATATTGCGGTGCTTTAAGAGTTGTTGCAATGAAGACTGACAACAATAGCTACTTATTGTGGCACTTTTTACTTCGTTGGACATTAATGGCGTGGAACAAGTCTTCTTGAATGATTTTTGATGTTTCATGGATATTGTGGCACTGTTTTTAGTTTATTACGGTGCTATATACGTTGTAAATAGTGTATTTCTATTGCGGCAGTACTAATATCCTTCGTTAAAACTAGTTATTGCAGCCTTATGTAAATTAAAAGCACAACGCGATCATCCCCCACCCCCGATATTTCTTCTTTCTCTCCCTAATTTCTCTCTCTCTCTCTCTCTCTCATGCTATGGATTGCCACCCCTTCCCACGTCGTGCCGTTATCGCGCCGTTGCCGCCTCTCCTAGCAAGTGTCTTTCTCTTTCTCTTTCTCTCTCTGTTCGTCTCTTACTCCCTCTTGCTATTCCTCGCCCTCTCTCCCTCTCTCTCTCTCTAGTTTTGATCTTGTTACTACAACAAAATCAGCTTATTATGTCTAGAAAATTTGCCACAAAAAATCAACTTTATCTCGTTAATATTATCTGGCGTCCCAACTCGATCGACGTTAGATGATCATTATTAATGACTCTAAAAAGGTTTATTGCATCGAAACAGAAAAATGTCACAAAAGCAGCACTCTTATGTCTAAATATATTTGACGCTAATATCAATTTATTGTGTCGAAAAAGAGCTAGCCATTGGTAAGAAAAATACATTCGCATAAAAAATTATGTGTTGCAAAATATATACATGCAGTGGAGAAAAGGATTAATTTCGTACGTGAAGCTTTATTATGATGTTGCTAAATATATACATATAGTCGCTAAATAGTGTTGCTAAATTTGCTTTTGTGCTGTATTGTCGAAACAATTGAAAACCTACTTTTGGTTCTACAAAGCTTTATTATGGCAAGGTGGCTTGCCGTGAGAAAACCAATTGAACTAGAGCACGGTCGGCATTTTCTGGGCTACGAGGAGGGTGTTGGTTTCGTGAGTGGCTGAGTTGTGGCTGGAGGGAGCATGTGTTTCGTTTCGGGAAGCTAAAACAGAGAAGAAAAGGTAATCAAAGTGGGGCAAGGTGGTGCAGGGAAGAACAATGAGGCGGCTGACGACATGGCTCACGGTTGAGTGGTACTCAGTGGAATCTTGTAGATGTGATGGAAAGGCAACCGACATCGCTAAACTTCACCGTCGTGGCTAGTCGTACCTCAAAGAACCGATAACTAAGAGTCAAAGAATGCTCTATTTTTAGAAGTTAGAAATAGGGGACCAAACTTGGTTGAGTTTGCGTGGAGTGGAAGACTGTTTTTCTGCTCACGTGGGTTGGGCCGAAGTTACCACACGGTGGTATACGGTTAGAGGTGGTGGTCGCAAATTTCGAGTGGCCTAGTCTATGGTGGTTTATCTCTGCTGGTTTTGTTTCTCACAGAGACAATATATGGCGTTGGTTAATGCCTGTCGTGGTTGTGTAAAGTTGGGGGGAAAAACATACTGAGAACGTAAATAAATGGTGACCACAGCTTCTCTTGGTGCAGTGATTTTGTGCTAAGAAGGGGCTTTGGTTATGATGAGAAGATTCTTTACGTAAATGGTTGCGGCTTGGGGCTTCAAAGTAAGCAGGAGGATAAACTCATCCATATATAATGGCTTTGCAATGTTGAGTCAAGTGTGAGTTGATCAATTGGTGATCTGCTGAGGATTTGAGTGCAGGGGTATTTTTGTGTTGGAGGGTGTGGAGGAATGAGGGAAGATATAGACATATAAGGGAGGGAGATTCAAATTTTCCTCAAAATTTGGGTGTATGTGGAGGCGCTAAAATCAATACCTAAATAGTGTGAAATTAGAAGATAAATATAGATAATATTTTGCGTCAATTATATTTGCCATAAAAGATTTGTAATATATCGCAATAATAAGCCATCGTGCTTGCGACTATGTAACATTGATGCAAAAATGCATGGTAAATATAGAAATTTATTTGCGTCAACTATACTTGCCACAAAAGAAAGTGCATTTGTCGCAATAAATATGCATGCAATTGCAACCATTCTAAATTGACGCAAGGTGATTTCCTAATGGCAGTATTTTTTGTGACACCCAAATATTGATGCAAATACCTAACAAGAGACATGATAAAAAAATAGGCACTATTCATTTGGTTAATTTCACCAAAAAGTGGGATAAATTGCACTATAGTTTTTGAAGATGCAATAAGTTAATATTAATGACACATTATTGATCAACACAAAATTTTTAGATGCAATAGAGCCTTCCTGTTGTAGTGTGTGGTTGAATACAGGATTCATCAACTATTGTGAAGATTAAGAGAAGATCCAGGGTTGCAACCTTCAGCCACCCACCTCTTCTTCACTTAGCCTTCATCGAAACCTTTGCCTTAGATCCAGATTGCTTATTTTCAGTTTCCTTCGTTCGTCTCTCTTGGCCTCCTCTCCAGCTCGTCTCTTCATTTTCAAAAGGTAGAACCCTAGCCTAAATCTCCACATTGAGAGGGATAAACATAGGTAAGCTTCCCGATTTTGGTTTTCATTTTTGGGGATTTTGATTCTATACAAAATTAGGGTTGTCATTTTTCTTATTTTGATTATTAAATTCACGTCTTGTGAAGAAGAAGATGACTGAGACATGCAAAATAAGGGATATAGAATATAAGCAATATCACATATTAGTACTTTTCTTTCTTGGTTGTTCTTTGTAATTTCTTCCGCTGTGTTTGGTTGTGGAGATGACTGAGATAGGGAAGAGAAATATAGGTTGTTTTGTATGCATTTTTTTTCTTTGTATAGATTGTATTTGAATGTTGATTTTAATGCAGTGTGACCCGTGAAGTTGAGTGAAAATTACTTAGTTTATTTTGGACCGCTAAATTTCAGGGAAAAATATTTTTTATGGATGAGTTGGTTCGTTTGATTGATGTGTTACTATAGCTATGATGGAAAGAAGATCATAATGCTGTGTTTGGTTCTCTAGAAACTAATCTTAAAAACTTGAGATCCTGATCTGTTTATGGTTTTTGGATTTCCTCTCCCCCCCCCTCCTAATTAGAAAGTGAACTTCAAATTTAATGGATCCCAAGTAGCCTTTAACTAGTATCCCAAACTTGATATAGCATATTCTGTATTTGCTCTCCATAAATGCAAAAGTGTATCTATAAGGACATATTTAAACAATCTTCAAAAACTGTGCTTTAGACCAACTATGGATGTTTCTTGTTTGTTGTGCTTTTATTGGTTGCAAGTAGAACCTTTTTTTGCTAATAGATAGAGCTAGAACCTATAGGTAATGGGGATCTATTTTTTGGGGTTTAATGCATGCTTAACTCACGTAATCTGACATTTAAGTGCATTTATATAACTTTCTGATTGGGAACATGTGTGTTTATGATTGGGAACATGTGTGTTTTTTTAGTTCTATTTTTCATTTTAGTAAATCCTGGAGTCTTTGTGGTCACCCATACCTGTGGTCAATATTAACTTTCTGATTGAATATTTGGCAAACTGTGCAGTCACTATCCATTATTTGCTACAACTTTTGTATTTCAGTTTATGAAGTCAATAGAAATTAAGTGGGAAATTCAAAGCCTCTTTAATTTAACAGTATCCCTTGGTTACCTATATAGGTCTACATATTACCCAACTCATAAGTTTAGGTTGGATTACCTATAATAAGTTTTTTCCTTCTCGGGTTCAGACTTGTTTGGGGGTAGAATTTTTATTCCTTTTTCCAGTTTCTATTCCGTTATTTTTTTAGTACTTTTTCTGTTTTGCTTGAAGGAAAATCATGAAATTTTTGACATGGGCAAAGGAAAAAATGGATATCTTGGTAACTATGGTGACTTTTTCAGTCTTTCACAAGTGCAAGGGCAAAGAGCTATATTCTCCAATGTGTTTTCACTTTATTTATGTTAAGGTCTTGTAAAGAAGAGAGGGAATCCCAATAAAGCTTAAATTTTTGAAAAGAAAGTTAAATCTAATTGTTTAAATTCTAACACATACAATATTAACCCTTTATTTTTTTATTTTGTGCTAACCCTTTATTTGTTTTGTTGTCAACAATATATTATATATTGCAAGTCATTCCTATGGCTGCAGTTACCTTGTTTGAGAATGTAATATATGATGTAGGTGATTCATTCTTTTTTCCTGAATTGTGGTTGATTTGAGTTTACTTGCTCTTCATATTAATCAAATTTGGAAAATTTAGATTGGAAAAAGTGACTCATTAGAAATTTGGGCAAATTTAAAGCAACATCTTTGATAATTTTATTATTTACATTAAATTGACTCATTATTACTTGTGTGGAAATATCGACATTAGAAATTATTATAATGTTGGTTTTTGATTGTTTTGGGGCCAATGAGCCAGTGTGTGGAATTATAGCTTGTCTGACATCTTTGATGTGTCACATAATTTGAACTGCATAGTTATGTATAGTAGTATATTCAAGATACTAATATGTGATATTGCTGATATCAATATCAAACTCTCTTATTTTGCATTTTAGATTAGACATAATATGTGATATTACAGATATTCTCTTCCTATTTTGAATGCACATAGATCAACATGTAGTGGATTCAGGTGGATATATGATGCACATATCAACATCTAGTCATGAAACGAAGTGACTTTCAAGACACTGATAAGGTCTCATTCTTCGTTTTAATTCAACACAAGATTTGTGAAGAACTTTCTGAATCATTTATACAAATTTGAAAGAACTTTTTTACATGAACACAATGTAGTACACTGGACCACCTCTATTTGGTTGATTTAGAGCTGGTTTCTGTTTTGGTTTTTGCACTGCCTCCTCATAATTTTTTTGTATGTGCCTAGTTATTTCTAAATTGATTGTTTTACACCTAGAAACTAATCCTCCATAGATTTCTATGTTGGCTAGTTCTATAGAAAAATATTGAAGTGGGTGAGGTATTAGCTGTTGATGTATCTTGCATATATTATTGTCATGACAACATCAATCAATGTGCAAATCAAGTACAATGGTCCTATGAGAAGAGCTATTGTTGGGATTAGTTTTCAATTACCCATCTTGTTACTTTTGGTATCTTTACACCTTTTTGCTTTTAGTTTGTTCATCAAGCCCCTTTTATGCATGGTTAGTGCTTTAAATGTAGCTCGGGCCCTAAGAAGGGGTGGGGGTAATTAATCGTTGTATTTCTAGCTTTACCCTATTGTGAGACACAAATTAATGAATAGATGTTGGATAATTATTTATGAAGTAAGTTGGATGAGTTAAGCACCTTAAGTGTATGGGGCTACCCATCTAATGGTGGTAGGGGTGTCAAAACGTGTCATCGCGTCGTGTTCGTATCGTGTCAGGACATATACATTACACTTAAAGGGTCAACACGAACACGACCCGTTAAAGGTTTCGTGTCAAAAATCTCAATACTAACATGACCCTTTAAGATAACGTGTTGACACGACATGACACGTTAAGACACGTTAGTCAATACAATAAATTTATACGACACGACACGACACGATTCGACACTTTTCAACCCGTTGACACGTAACACGTTTGACACGTTTAGACCTGTTTGCTGAGTAATTTATCTTATTATTTTATAAAAGTATTAAACTATAAATGATAGCTATAAAATATAAAATATTAAAATACACCACAACTAATCAATATGATCTACAATCACACCACTACAATTCAGACATTGTGAAATATTAAAATTACATCTCAAATATAAATAATAATAAACAACACACTGTAAACAAATTAATTTTACAATCCCAAATATGATAAAAAAAACAAAGTTAAACACGTTTAGAACTTACAGAAGGAGATGGAGCTACTGGAACATCGTTATTGTCTTTGTTGATATTCAACTCCATTACATCTTGGGTTATCTCTTCCAACTCAGGATTTTCTTATATTTCTATATATACATATATATATATATATATATTTTATCAGTAAACAAAATTATTAAGCATTTCCTCTATAAGTTGACAATGTAAAAAAAAATATAGGTAACTAAATTATTCGACCATAATTATTCAACCAACCCATTGACATATAATTTCAAAATCTTACATTGCTCATCGTAATATAACCAATCTCTTGTGCAGACTAATGCTTCAACAATATCTGTTTTTAGTGCATTTTGAAATTGATCAATGATACGCCCACCAACACTAAAAGCATATTCAGATGCAACCATAGAAATTGGAACACTCAATATGTCACGATTTTAGCAAGGTCAGGATAACAAATTTCATTTCCTTTCCAAAAAGAGAGAATGTCAATCTTTGTAGCCGATTATATTTTTGAAAACCTTAACACTATTTTCAGCTAATGTGAGATCCCAGATTTACGTATATTTTTACACATTATTTTATTCTCGTTGTTGATTATTTTAATTTATCTTAATAATATTATTTGTCGTGTTTTATTTATTTAAGATATTTATTTGAGCTATTAATTAGTTAATATTGAGTTACGTTATTTTTTCATATTAATTAAAATGTGAGATAATTATTTTAATGATTGGAATTAAATTTCTTTATTTTATTATGTGAATTTATTTGATGTGCTTTTGTTATATTAATTATCGTTTTGTAATTAAATTGCGCTTGTGTTTAATTTATTTTATTGATAGGCTTTAAATATTTTATTTTATTGATATTAAATTGTGGTATTTTCAACTGGCTTTTATTTAATTTATTGTATTTTTCTTCTAGTTGGATTTTGTTTCTTTTCCCTTCTTTTTTTCTTTTTCTTTTCCTTTTTTCTTTTTCTTTTCCTTTTTTCTTTTTCTTTTTCTTTTCTTTTTCTCATTTTCTTCCCCTGCTCCCCCCAGACCCGCGAGCCCCCCTCCCCTGTTTTCCTTCTCTTCCGCCATTCTTCCTCTTTCTGTCCAGCGCCGCCGAGCGCTGCCGGTGGCCATCACCGCCTCTCCCATTTTCTTCCCCACCGGCCGGCGACCAACCCCCTCCTTTTCCAGCCCAATTCATGCCGTCGTTTACCCCCACGCCGACCTCAAAGCTGCGGCCTCTATGTGCTCCAGCGCCGCCGTCGCTCCACCACCGGCCACCATCTTTTCACCACTTCACCACCGACCCCTCAGTTACCTAATTCACCCTTCCTCAGCCCTGATCTGCCACCCTCGTAGTCCATTGATCAACATCTCTATTTTAAGCTTTTCGGCCTCTAATCGCCGCCCACGGCCAACCACCATTGCCAATCACTTCACCAACACCTCTAAGTCCTTCTCTAGCAATCTCAAGTCTTCGTTTGTTCCCGTTCAAAAATTGAGTTTTTGAGACCCACGGCCATAATCAGTTTTATACTGTTACGTTGCTTCGCCGTCGTCGGTTGCACCTCGAAGACGCTTCAAAAGTTATATTATAGCGCTGTAAGTATTTTCCAAACAAATTTTTAAGATTTAAATATATTTTTGCATTAACATCTACGTGTTGGTTGATGTTGGTATTTGTTGGTTGATTGGATTTATTTAATGTTGGATATTTTGTGCATGGTGTTATGCATTTTGAAACTGCACGATCGTTCATGTGTATGATATTTGGGATTTTAATGTGAGATTTGGTGTTTGAATTTTAATATGAGATGTGGCTATTGGATTTATGAATTTTAATGGTTTTTGGCTGAATCATAATGGGGACAGCCATACGTAACGCTCGTTGTGATTAGCGTGTGTGTGGATGACATAATGGGGACGACGATACGTAACGTCTATTATGGTCATTGTGTGTATCAGTCATAATGGAGACGACGATACGTAACGCCCATTGTGATTGATAGTGTGTGGATGACATAACGGGGATGGCGATACTTAACTTCCGTTATGGTCATTGGGTGTGCATTTCATATCGGGGATGGCGATACGTAACGCCCGCTATGAAATGAGTGTGTATAAATCATAATGGGGATGACGATACGTAACGCCCATTATGATTGGTGATGTGTGTACATCATATCGGGGATGGCGATACGTAATGCCCGGTATGATTGGATTTGCGGATATTATTTTTCTGGAAAATGATGGATGATTTTACTGGAATTTTATCGTGGACCAAAATGGGATTTTGGCGTGTGTTTATCTTATTCATTTTGAGAAAGATGTTCTTTTGAGATTCATGCATTTGCTGTCGTGTTCATGAGTGATGTTGTCGTTATTGCATGAGTATATTTCTGTCTTTTGGTTTGGTTGGGTTGTACTTACCTGCGATGCCATCTTGGCGTCGTAGATTTTTGGATGCAGATTTTGTGGAAGCTGAGCCTAAGGAGGCGGCTTCGTTATTGGAGTATTTATTTTTAATTTGTTATATTGAGAAGTGTTTTCCCATTTTTACAAATATGTATCTGTATGATTTAACTTTCGGATGACTGTATTAAATCTCCTTTTGAAGAATTTGTGTTAAATTAATTTGTAAAATATTTCTAAAAAATTCTGGTACTTAGATAATGATTTTATTATCCGCTGCGACTTATATTTTATGTATGTCACGTGTGCACACACATTTGGCACTTATCGTTGGGATGTGTGACCCGTGTTGTCATCATCCTGATGCCTCGATTCCCGTGTTATTTTAAGAGAAATTTGGGGGCGTCATAAGTGGTATCAGAGCAGTTCAGCTTTGGGTAAATCCGTAAGTTACCTAGGAATTGTACCAGAAAAGTTTTTGTTTTAAATTTGTTTGTTCTATTGTTTGGTTATTTTATTTTATTTTATTTTATTATTCTAATAATTTTCTGAGTTATTCATACTATGTTGTATTGTAAGATTTTAAATAATTGTTTCAGTGTGTTGTGTTTTTATTTTATTTTAATGTGCATTTTGTTTATTATTTTTAGATTTATCTTAGTTCTAGATGGTTGATTTGTTTTGCTTTATTTCATTATAATATTTGTTCATTAATGTGATTTTGGGTAGTAATTAAGATTTTAATTAATTGATTTTATTTAGTTAAGTTGTTGAGCATTTATTTATATATATGTCTTTGTTTTGTTTAAATTGAAATTTTGATCTTTTGGATCAGATTATTATTTTATATCTTTCATTTTAAGGGAATCTTTATTTAAATAATTATATTATGGAATTCCTGGTTTTAAAGTTATTAGTTTGTTGTGGGTTACTTTGTTTTATTAAGCTTTTATGCATTTATCATATAGATATGGTTTTATTTAATTTCAGTTCATAAATTTCTACAAGATGATTTTGGATTTTGTTTATTATCTTTTTATTTTAATTGTAGCTTTTGTTATTTAATTATTTACGAGGCTTTGAGATTCTTTGTGACAAAAATTTAAAGGAAATTGCTATTTTGTATTCCTTTTAGAAATATGCCTTGAAGTAAGTTTTTAAATTTATTATCTTTTCACCTTGTCGTTTGAATTATTTTAAAAGTTTACCTATTTATTTTGACTAGTGGATTTGTTTTGGCAACTTGTTAGTATTATTTATTAATTTATTTGTTTTACTATGGCTCTATTTTTTCAAAGGTTTTAAGTCCTGAAAATTTCTATAATAAATCTTATTAGAGTTGGATTTTGTGGAGAATTTCAAAAATTTAATTGTCATTTTATTCCTCCGTTCTTCTTTTAATTCAATCTCCTTGTTTTATTTAATAAAACCTTTTGGTGATTTTCTGTTTACCAAAAGAGATGGACTTCTTTTCTTGAACGGTTGGCTTTTACTTATTTGTTATTGGATCTTTTCACTAGTTTTGTTTATATATAATATTTATGTAAATTACTCAAGTTTTATTTAGTGATTGAGTATATTACTATATCTTTACAAAATGGATTTGTTTTGATAAATCGTTGGTATTTACATGATTGTATTTCTTTATTGATATTTTATATACTAATTATGTGTATCACCTGGGTCTCACTGAGTGTTTGAGTCTCTAAGTTCTAATTTTATTTCTGGGAGATTATTGGAATTGTATTCTAGGTGGACTCTTATTGTGAGTGCGAAATCCTTGCCATTGATATGTTGTTATGGAATCTGTTTTAGTAATGCTTATGATAGTAGGCGATCAATTATTTCTTTGGTGAAGTTTTGATGTTGTTTGTGGATGCTTAGAGATTGATGTATAATAGTTATGTGTAAATTTTTGGAGAGTACTTGTCTTTGATTTGTGTTTGACTTGATGGAAGTTGTTTTGTTAAGTGATAGAGTTGAATTGATGTGATGGAATTAAATTTAAAAGATTTAAATTTTAGACTTCTAGATGAGTTGTTTGGGGTGGATAATTCAAAGTTTGATATTAGATAAATTAATGGTTAGCGGCATTTGTCGAGGTATTTTAAGAAACTAATTGTGACTTGAAGTCACATAGGAATTTGAATATCTGAGACTATTCTTTCTCTTGGGTGTTGGAGGTCTAGTTGAGTGAGAGAATTATCTGTATCATGGTTACTATGCTAATTAATTTGAGTAGAGTGATATGATTTTTATGTGATGTACGTTAGAGTTTAGGTGTAAACCATAGTAGTATAATCAGAATTATAAAATATTAAAATTTTAAGATTTGAGAGGTGGTATAGGATATATTGTTAATAAGTGTTGAGCCAGCTTCTACTTAATAGTGATAATTTATGAGAACTTAATTTGATGCATTTAGTGAGTTATCAGAGTGTACGCGAAAGCGTGATGTATTGCGATGTAGTTGGAGGTTTAAGTTTTGTGCTGGTTTTGAGGAATTAGTGGTGACTTGAAATTTGGGATGTTACTTGTAAGTGGAGAATTATCTTTTGGTTTGGCAAATTATGTTTATTGATGGTTAAATTGGGAAGATAAACTTGGGAGTTACTTTAGGGTGACACAAAATGTTGTATGGAGTTGGTGAACATTAGGATTTTGGGAGATTGTACTAAAGTTCTTGTACATATGAAAATTTCGGATTATATTGTTACCTTAGGAGTCCTAGAGATGAAATGATATTTGGAGACTATACGTTTATGATGGAATAACATTAATGTGTGTTTGAGGAAAATAGATGATTGTGCTAATGCTTGGAGTGAGTATTAAGTGATGTGGTAGGTGAGCTATTAGAGTTTTTATTAGTTGCAGCCGAGCGAATTTCGGGGATGAAATTCTTTTTAAGGGGGAGAGAATGTGAGATCCCAGATTTACGTGTATTTTTATACATTATTTTATTCTCGTTGTTGATTATTTTAATTTATCTTAATAATATTATTAGTCGTGTTTTATTTATTTAAGATATTTATTTGAGCTATTAATTAGTTAATATTGAGTTACGTTATTTTTTCATATTAATTAAAATGTGAGATAATTATTTTAATGATTGGAATTAAATTTCTTTATTTTATTATGTGAATTTATTTGATGTTCTTTTGTTATATTAATTATCATTTTGTAATTAAATTGCGTTTGGGTTTAATTTATTTTATTGATAGGTTTTAAATATTTTATTTTATTGATATTAAATTGTGGTATTTTCAACTGACTTTTATTTAATTTATTGTATTTTTCTTCTAGTTGGATTTTGTTTCTTTTCCCTTCTCTTTTTCTTTTTTCTTTTTCTTTTCTTTTCTTTTTCCCCTTTTCTTCCCCTGCTCCCCCCCGACCCGCGAGCCGCCCCTCCCCTGTTTTCCCTCTCTTTTGCCGTTCTTCCTCTTTCTGTCCAGCGTCGCCGTGCGCTGCCGGTGGCCATCACCACCCCTCCCATTTTCTTTCCCACCGGCCGGCGACCAACCCCCTCCATTTCCAGCCCAATTCATGCCATCGTTTACCTCCACACCGACCTCAAAGTCGCGACCTCTATGTGCTCCAGCGCCGCCATCGCTCCACCACCGGCCACCATCTCTTCACCACTTCACCACCGACCCCTCAGCTACCTAACTTACCCTTCCTCAGCCTCGATTCGCCACCCTCGTAGTCCATTGATCAAGATATCTATTTTAAGCTTTTCGGCCTTCAACTGCCGCCCACGCCACCACCAACGGCCAACCACCACTGCCAATCATTTCACCAATACCTCTAACTCCTTTCCTAGCAATCTGAAGTCTTCGTTTGTTCCCGTTCAAAAATTGGGTTTTTGAGACCCACAGCTATAATCGGTTTTATACTGTTACGTTGCTTCGCCGCCGTCGTCAGTTGCACCTCGAAGACGCTTCGAAAGTTATATTATAGTGCTGTAAGTACTTTCCAAACAAACTTTTAAGATTTAAATATATTTTTGCATTAATATCTATGTGTTAGTTGATGTTGGTATTTGTTGGTTGATTGGATTTATTAAATGTTGGATATTTTGTGCATGGTGTTATGCATTGTGAAACTGCATTGTCGTTCATGTGTATGATATTTGGGATTTTAATGTGAGATTTGGTGTTTGGATTTTAATATGAGATGTGGCTATTGGATTTATGAATTTTAATGGTTTTTGGCTGAGTCATAATGGGAACGGCGAGACATAACGCCCGTTGTGATCAGCGTGTGTGTGAATGACATAATGGGGACGGCGATACGTAACGTCCATTATGGTCATTGTGTGTGTCAGTCATAATGGGGACGGCAATACGTAATGCCCATTGTGATTGATAGTGAGTGGATGACATAACGGGGATGGTGATACGTAACGCCCGTTATGGTCATTGGGTGTGTATTTCATATCGGGGACGGTGATACGTAACGCCCGCTATGAAATGAGTGTGTATGAATCATAATGGGGACGGCGATACGTAACGCTCATTATGATTGATGATGTGTGTATATCATATCGGGGACGGCGATACGTAACGCCCGGTATGATTGGATTTGCGGATATTATTTTTCTGGAAAATGATGGATGATTTTACTGAAATTTTATCGTATACCAAATGGGATTTTTGCGTGTGTTTATCTTATTCATTTTGAGAAAGATGTTCTTTTGAGATTCATGCATTTGCTGTCGTGTTCATGAGTGATGTTGTCGTTATTGCATGAGTATATTTCTGTCTTTTGGGTTGGTTGGGTTGTACTTACCTGCGATGCCATCTTGGCGTTGTAGATTTTTAGATGCAGATTTTGTGAAAGCTGAGCCTGAGGAGGCGGCTTCGTTGTTGGAGTATTTATTTTTAATTTGTTATATTGAGAAGTGTTTTCCCATTTTTACAAATATGTATCTGTATGATTTAACTTTTGGATGACTGTAATAAATCTCCTATTGGAGAATTTCTGGTACTTAGATAATGATTTTATTATCCGCTACGACTTATATTTTATGTATATCACGTGTGCACACACGTTTGGCACTTGTCGTTGGGATGTGTGACCCGTGTTGTCATCATCCTGACGCCTCGATTCCTGTGTTATTTTAAGGAAAATTTAGGGGCGTCACAGCTAATAGTACTTGTCAAAAAAAGTCTTTGAGCCAACAATTAACTAGGGTTAACAGACTATTATTGGCAGATTTATGAGCATTTGTAGCAGCATGAATTTGCCGCAAAAAGTCTTGCAACACCAGCGTATTGGTAAATTGCACACGATAGAAAAGTAGTGTGCATATCATTTTTGGCAAATTCCCAGTGCCACTGTATTTGTTGGAAATGCTTAATTTCGGTTAAAATTCATACTTTTAACCACTAATCTTGACGCCAGTAATACCAATAATTCTTGTTGTGTTATTAGGCTCATGTATACATTTTTTTTTCTAAATTATCATTCAGCAGTAGTACTGTAGAAATTTATTATCTCTTGCGATGACAAGTACCAATAATATGGTATTCCATTACTCTTATTACTCTTATTATATTTCATATAATTAAGTCTTTTATATAAGTACTTATTTTTAATAACATATTGATATTTTGTATTAATAAAATAAGAATAAAAGTTTTGTATTACGAGTAAGCTGACTAGAAGGACTTGTTTTCTCTCTAGCACTCCATAACTTCTAATGCCGGATTTTGCCATAACCACTGGTTTTCAAGGGAGGGCGGAGCCTTTGCTCCTTCCTCCCTCCTGCCCAGCCCTCTGCTGCTTTTATTGTTCATTTTCAGCTTGTTTTTCTAGTTTATTTCCATGCTTTATAGTGTTTTGTCTTCAGCCATTCAATTTGCCGATCTACTGTTTACCGGGCATCTACGACCACCACGTGCCGGGCCACTGAAACCTACAGCCGCCGATCTTTGGACGGGGAGAAGAATCACGCCTAGACAGGTGGCATGTGAATCTTATGCGGATTGGAGAGTGCGCCTGGTTCTCACGCGTTACCACATTTAGAAGGCTCCCTTGCCGCCACGCGTGGCACCTTTAGAGTCAGCGGTTTCTGTTCTTTCGGTCTGCCCATCCAGTTTTCTTTCCAGTGCGGCGCGTGAGGATCACGCGACACCATAGTCGGCGGAGGTCCTATTCCAGTGTATTGGTTCTTCATTCGATTGCTATTTTTCGTTTTTTCTAACCTGGGACCAAGTCGAAGTGGTCGTGGGGGTTCCCTTCAGACAAACCAATGCAATAGAATGTAATGCACATTCTCTCTCTGTGACTTTTTATTGCAGTAAAATAGTCTGTTTATCAAACTATTTCAGAATTGATTTAGGCGATATCTTTTCGATGAGATTAGTGGGAGCTACACTTCTGAAATCTTTTTTATTTTTATTTTTGTGTTTGTGTGTTTTTGTTGTATTGGGATGATTGTTGGTGACTTCCACCTTATTAAACTTGTATCATTGTGTAACAGTTAATCTTATCTATAATATGTTAACTTTTAGAGCAAAAAAATTGACTAGGTTTGTACTGTTGGATCTAGACTGAATTTTTACTTGATTTGGTCTAAACCCAAAAATTGGTCGGTTCATATAACCATACTCGCTAGGAGAGCGACGATGGTGCGGTATGGCTACGGTGTGGGCTCCTGTGAGGCAGTTTGCTACCGCGCTACAAAAGAGAGATCAGAGAGAGATAGAGAGAGAGTGAGTGAGTAAGAGATTAGGGATTGGGTCCTAGGGATCGAGAATGATCGCCCGGGGGTTGGGGGGTGGGGTGGGGTTTGGTGAGTTCTCAAACACAGGATTCAGACCATTTAGTAAAGTTAGATCTTGTTGGGGCGAAATGGAAAATGTTGTCGTTATTAAAGGTCCAAAAGTGAAGAATGACGATGCCGTTAACATCAAATTTTTATTGCGACAATAAACTCAACGTAGAAGCTCCAATTTTCAACGCTAAACTTAATTTACACATCTTGCACACATATTGGGCATTTCGCACTATTAATTGGATGACGAAAAAATCAACAACCACTATTAAGGTACTTATTCCGGCTATTGTTATTGTGTCAAGTCAAAAAAACGCTGCTAAATGCCACATTTCTTATAGTGTGACCGGATGAATATTAATCGGAGTTTTAATTAATAAATGAGACAAACTAATATATATTCTGCATTAGGTTTGTCGATCAGACATGCAATAGCTCATGTAATATTATTTATCTCATGTCATGTACGCTAGTCAGTCACAATAAAATGTCTTTTTCAGTGATTCAAATGGATAAGAGAGTTAGTTTATTACATAGATTCCACACTAAGTAAGACCTTGCATTACAAGCACTACAAGAAATCGGGGTTGTTGTGACGTTTATAGATGTGTCACAATTAAAAGTGCCGTAAAAGTTAGCTTATTGGGGCACTTTGGATTTCGTTGCTCACTAATGGCGCAAATACATCCATTTTCACGCTTGAGTTATGTTGGAGACCTATTGCGACACTTTTAAACGTTATTACAATAATAATAGTGCCGCAATAAAATTTGTTTTATTTCGGCACTATTATTTGATGCTAACATGAGTTCTTGCAGCACAATTTAAACGTATACCGCTACAAGTAATTAAAAGCTGTCGCGATTAACCCCTCCCCCCCGCAACAGTTTTCACCCCTATCCCTAATCTCTCTTTCTCTTCTCCAAGCCAACAACAAATCTCTCATCCGATCGTCCATGATGTCGTCGTCTGGAGTCCTATTGCGGTAATCTCTCTTCCTCACTCCTCCGTTCTTTCCCTCTTCTCTTTCCAATTCTCCCAAAACAAATTCATCGAGTGACATCTATCTCTTTTTCCTCACTACATTTTCCAGCAAACAAACATAGGGCTAGTGTAAAAGAAGTAATTTTGATCTTTATGTTCTTCATCTTTCTCCACTGCAAGGAGGGGTAGCCCTTTCTTTACTGCAATGAGGTATTTCTTTACTCACTATTATGTTACGAAACGCTGTCTCTTAGGGTAAGCGGCATCGTATGCTCTCATATTGTCTTCTTGAGGCAAGATACATGAAATATGGGATAGATCTGTGACTCCTGAGGGAGATCTAGTTTATATGCTACCTTCCCGATTCACGGCGCCTTGAAGTACCTATTCCAATTTACTCTTTAATTTTCCAGAAACCATAACATGTTCTTTTTTTTTTTCCTGGTTAGACTCTTCTATTTGTAACACGTTTGCCTTGAATTAATTTACAAGAGAAGGTAAATCATTTTCATTTTCTATTTTAGGTTCCTCTTGTTTCTATTTTCTGGTTTCTTTATGTTTTTAGGTAGAGTAAGATTTTATTAAATTAAGTAAATAGGCAAAGCCAAGCATACAAGAATTATACATAGAGTGATTGTGAACGGTTATATTCTTTTGCAGGTATACTGTAAATTTGACAGTGTTCTTTCTTGACAATAAATTGACAAGTTAACTGTAGCATAGCATCTTCTTTTTAACTTATTTGCAAATTAGGTTATGGTGGAATTCAAACTTATTTGCAAATTATGTTTCATTAGAAGCTTATATAGTTCCACTTTTTGTTTTTGTTTTTGTTTTCTTATTTTTATTATTTGTTCTTTTGAGAAGAGGGAGGGTTGTGTTAATCCTTGTTGTTGCATGCCTCCTTTAATGAAAAACCATTGTAGTATATATTAAGAAATAAAACAAAGAGAATATATGAAACCATTTATATGTTAAAAACCATTTATATGAAACAGAGATAATATTTAACAAGATAAGCTTATTATTTTGTAGATTTGCAGTAGATGAAAGCTGAGACTATTCAACTAATTAAGCTTGCAAGGTATTATGACTGGTTAGCTTTGTAAGAAATCAATACATAATATTGATAGGGATGAAAGAGTTCTCAATATTATATCCATTTAGCCATTTATTAAAAAAAGATGAAAGTACTACTTGCTAACTTCAGAAAGAACACCCTAATTAATACATTAAAAATCCTTGTTATCTATTAATCTTGAAGTATTTTTTTCCCTCTTAATGCATTTTCTATTTTAGGTTTCTCTTCATATGGAATTTCTCTTGGTGGAACAATAATATAGTAGTCATTTGCAATTGAAGGTATGTTTTACTTAATCTAAACTACTTGATTCTATACTATTAAATAAATATCTTGATTTATTGTGGAATTCTCACTTTATTATTTGCTTTCTGGTAGGAGATTATTGAATGTAAATCTTAGGGCTAGATAATGTTGCTGCTCTGTTATTTGAGAGTGAAGGGTTCTATTTGATCGACTATAGGTTGTATCTCTTGTTTTTTCATGTATTTGCTAATATTTGTAGTATTAGTATACTATAGATATTTCTGAGGACAGCTAGCTTGCTGTATTAGATAGCTAGGGATTGAGGACAATGCTTTTGAAAACATTTGAGCAACTTGACAGATTTTCACTACATTTTTATCTCAGAACTGTAGCAATGCATGTCCCTATTAGTTCATTAAAGCAAATTAGGATTTAACAAGTATATGGATCTGGAAATAAAATTTAGTTGTTTTCCCTATTTGGGTATTATTTTGAATGATTCCTCTAAATGCACATGTGATTCTTTAAGAGAAAGGTTTGTTATATGCTAGCTTCACTTCATTAGAATTTTGGGACTTTTCTACCCGTCATGAAATAGATAATTTTGGTGCAGCAATTTACCTTATTCTTGGTAGAGTAGGATTGACTAGTTTTTCTGCAATGGTAATTTTAATTTATTCTCTCCAGTTTAGCTCATACGTATTTTTCTCTGGGGCCTCTATATGAATCCCTTGCTAGTGCCAAATTTAAATAACCATGGTTAGTTTTGAGTTGGACCTCATAAGCAGAGATAGGCAATCCATTTTAATTTAAGCGCTAAAGTATGACTGATTCTATATGTTATTTTCTATGGACTTAAATAAACCTTGGACTCTACCTTAACTGATACTAAGTTTTGTTATGTTTATCTATGTCTATATTTGCAGGTAGATAGTAAGACAACAGTCCTTGGCTTTGTTGGGCACCTTTACCCGGGCATCATATGCTTATCTATGAATTATTTGTTATTGCTTAGGTTTCTTACAATTATTTTTTACAACTCAGATATTTTATCTTCTTTTGAGAAGAGAGATCAAAAGGCTCTGAATAATCCTATTGAAGCTTACATAGTTGCATAGGTATGACTAAATATTTCTTGTTACTTATAAAAGTGTAACACCCGGGCCAAGCCCGCTACTCAGGCTCAGGCCCATACCCGGTTTAGCCAACCCAAAGCACACGGAAATGACGCCGTTTCACCTCAGGTAAGTTGTTTTTCAGTCTCTTTCTTTTCCTTTCTTTCCTCTGCTTCCCCGATGGTTATTTTCCTCTATTGGTCTCCGTTTTTCGCTCACCAGACTCCATGTTCTCGGTGGTTTTCACTCCAAGATGAAGATAAATTCCTCCCTCACTTCAAGTACTCAGATGCCTCAGTTTCTCTCTCTCTCTCTCTCTCTAACATTCATTCTCGGTTTGGGACCCCCGTTTTCGCCGATTCCCCCCTCTATTTTCGTCCGTCAGCGATTCTCACGGGTAAGTCTTCTAAAGCTTTCACTTATTCTAGTTTTCCATCAAAAAAAGGGATGCGATTTTTGGGATTTTTCATCATTAATTTTTCCGTTGTCTGCGTATCAGTCGGTGTAGGTAGGCATAACAGATCAAGGATCTATTTTTCGTAACCTCTTTCTCCTCGGGTCGTCCTCCATTTTTAGGTAAGGTTCTCAGATTTTTCATGGATGCTTAACATACATGTTAGGGTCTAATAATTTCATCAAATTTTTGGGTCTTTCCAGAGGAATTATTGCTGAAAATTTAGTGGGTATGGAAAATAGTTTGCTAAATGTATATGATACTATAATTGTTGGGTTTGGTTTTGCTGAACGTATAGGATACTATAATTGTTGGGTTGCTTATTAATTCCAGAAGCGTGAAAGTTTTTGGAAGGGATTGCATGATGTGTTGTTGCTGGGTTGGTTTTTGAAATTATATGGAGCATGCTGGTTTGTTGTTTCGTTTGTTGGAATTATTGCTAAGATTTTAATTTTTAGTCGTTTTGAGTTATAAGTACATTGGAAATAGATGAATGATGTTCCTATGGTTGGGTTGGCTTTATCAGAGTGATGCTTGAGATGATTTGGTAGTGGGCCGGAATGATTGTTTTTGTTGGAGGCGTATTTAATGCTATTAAATAATTTTGGGTGGCTGGTTGCTTGGACAATTGTTTGCTAGAAATTATGAATTTAGGCAGGCAACGTAGTTAGCTTATAATTTTTCAGACTTAAGCCTTCGGGGTGGTCATTAACATAAATGAATTTATTTTTATGAATAGGTGACGAAACTCTTAGTGGTCAGACTCAAAGTTTTGATATTTCGCTGTAGGAGTCAGGTAAGCGGGGTTTCTATACTAGATTTACATAAAAAGAAAAAAAAATGACTTGAGGTCGGTTTTATAAAATTGTGCATGATATGTTTTCCAAAAAAAAAAAAAAGTAAAAACAACCTCAGTATAAATTTTCTGCATCCCCTCATGAAATTTATATGATAGAGAAAAATTTCTTTTTGACATGAAATGTGTAGACATGAGCAACATTTGACATGTTCTAAGATATGCACATGGGCGAACATGGATTTTATTGTTTTCTTATACATGTGAAGTAAAGTGTTTTGATATGTTATGGTCATAGAAAATCTTTGACATGCTTATCTGTTTGTCTTGGTTTTTGGATATGGTTCTGATATAAGAATATGGATTCATGTGATATGGTTGGTACCACCATGATATGATATGATAGGGGTGCAATCACTTTGGAAACAAAGTGATACTTTATGTGTTTCTTTCCTGTGTGCACACTCGGGACTCCGAGAACGAATAAAGAAAAATCTCACATTATGATACCGCCTGGTTTGGTCACCAGGAATAGCACAACCCTACCACGGGGGTTAAACATGGTACATGTTCTGGAATATTGATAAGATGAGATGTGACAGTTATTTGTGTCGAAGTGTTTTGTTTGAAAAGTTGGTTTCTGTTTATACATTATGAAAAATATATGTTAGTTCAGCTTTTCGCTTAATGATATATTTTTGGAGCTGTTATCTATAAATGAAAGTTTTATGTTTTCGTGCATAAGAAGTTTTTATTAAAAATGCTCATGCTTTATACACTAGTATATGTACTTTGCTTACTGAGTTGTTGATAAATTCACCCCCTTATTTCAAATACTTTTCAGATGAGGTGGAGGTCTCGACTGAGGACTAAGATCAGTATGTTGGAACCAGGTTAAATTGTTATATTTCTGGAAGTGAAGATTGTAATTATTGATCTGATGTTATGTTTGCAGTGTTTATAGATTTAAGTGTTAGTGGATTATTTTATTGATTTCAATGGGGAGATTGTGGACCCTATGTTATAGAACTATTTTAGTTTATGAATTTGTGGATATGCTTATGTTGGAATTGTTTGGATTTGGAAATGAGAATTTATTATGGACCTTAGAAAATCTTTAGAGATGGTATTGATGATGAGACAGGTTTATTTGGGCAAGTAGAGGGGCGCTACAAAAAGTAAGTGATTAAATAGATATTTTGGAATCCTGAATTTTGTGCAGCCAATAGACCAGGTTTTTTTGCCAATGGGGTGGGAGGGGACACTAGGGATTTTTGTGAGAGCTTAGACCTGGATCATGGTGCATGTTGATTTGTTGTTATTGTAAGTGATATGTCTGATGTGCACTCAATATCAAGTTGAAGTCATAGCATTTTGTGAGATGCTATGACTTTGTCAATATTGCGTTTAAGTGTTATACACTGCCCATGTAAGTATATGGCACACAATTTCAATTTTCAAGACCTTAATTTCATGTTGACTTGTTAATTGCAGCATTTTAATTGGAATAGTATACAATACCAGGAAAACAACTTGGATTCAGTTGGAAGTGGTCACAATGAGGACACAAAGCTAGCGTGGAAATGTGATCTCAGCCCCCACCAAGCTGGGATGATGAGTGATAAGCCTGGGTCCTTGTTGCAGCTGGATGATTTCTTCATGGGCTGCATTGCTGGATAATAGAAGGTTGGTGGAACTAGTTGCTGTTGGAAAGATATCCGCAAAATGTAGTGTATGATATTAGTGCACATATGCACTACAACATATTGGTGAATTTGAGTGGCCTGGTAAAACTGTTTTACCTGTGAAGAGCACTGGATGATGCAGCACGCATATACAGACTTATGATGTGGTACTTGCTACTTATTGGTTATAAATTCTTGTATATTGGTTATAATGTAAAAAATTCTTGTATATTGGTTATAAATCTAAAATTTGCTGCTATATCCCCTCTAGTTGTTAGCTCATATGTTACATTAATTATAACAGGTAGTAATTGGTTATCTCATTTCTAGGGAGACTGTCAACATGGGTTATGTTAGGGAATTATATATGTATAAGCAGGTTTATAATGTTGCTAATTATAAATGGGGGACTACCAATGAGTTATTGGTTCAATTATAATGTTAGAATTTACATTAATATATATATATATAATATTAAGTTTACAGCGGGTTTATAATAGTACAATATATAACGGCATGTATATGGATATATAACAATAATTACGTAGACAGGTTCTCCATATTTATTTCCACGATAATGCCATAAAAAAAGGCTGGAAAAAAATTAATCATGGTTGTTTCGACGTCTAGTTATAATATATTTCCCTGCTTTTTGCGGCACAAATTTAGATCCTGAAGGTGTCGGTAAATGTAGTTGTAAACTTGTAGCAGCAAATTTCCCTGGCAGTTACAAAATGCTGAGTTTTTCCTATTGCGACGAAAAAACTGATTATTGCGTCGCAACGAAAGTGCTAGGAAACACCTTTTCCTTCATATGCTCAAGCAGTTTGGCCAGCTCCTAAGAAATAATATATCACAAATGCCTTTTTTTTTTTCGTGTGATATTGGCCCGCTTGATAGTATATTATAGTGCTGTTTCTGTTTTTTCATCTATATATATATATATATATATAGATATTAACCTATTAGATTATATGTATATATATATATACTAGATAAAAATAACGTGCAAAGCACGTTTATCTAGTTTAATTTTTAATAAAAATTAAAAAATTATTCATAATTAAATGGATAATAATAATTACACGTTTTCATATATTATAAAATTTTTTTTAATAAAAATAATAAGATGGTCTCATAAATAAACATAACCTATAATTTTATCAAATTTGTTTGAGATAATTTTGATTGAAATTTTAATAAAAGATTCGTTCAAAATATTATAATTTTATAATTCTAAGACGATGATTTAATATTTGCGTCATTTTGCATAGCCTCAAAAGAGAGGATATTAAAATACCTATATTTTTAGTCTTTGAGTTTTTCTAGATCTACATAAACTTGAATCATCCACAGTCTTTTTAGTTATGTGATTATTTTTAAGAAATAATATAATTTAAAAAAAAAATTATGTAGTTTATAATTTATATAAAAGAATGTTATACAGGGGCGGACCTGTGTTGTCTATTGGGGGGCTACCGCCCCCCAAAACTTTTGAAAATCTGTCTTTAATATATAGATTATTACAAGTCAGCCCCCCCAATCTTAATATTTTTGCCCCCCCCCCCCATGGCCAAGTCTGTAATCACAAGTAACAAGTTCAAAAAAGGCTCAAAACTTACAGTACCGATTACGTTACTTACTAGTTATTTTACTAGTTATCGACTATACTTATTAACTTACTTACCAATTACTTGTAGTCTGTAGTTCAAACCAATGGTTTAAAGCATGAACCAGTTGCAGCCGCTAGCCATGAACCAGTTGCAGTCATGAACCAGTCACAACCATGAACCAGTCACAGCACAGTTCAAACCAATGGTCTGAGGTTTGGAGAGCAGCCCATTACATACACAGTGTCCTTTTATACCGTTGCTGCAGCCCCAACCTGCGTTGCAAGTTGCCGTGTTTGTTGGCCCTAGGTTGTTGCCGTGTTTAAGGTTTTAAAACTTGATTCAGCATTTAAAAATCAGAACTTTATCTTATAGCACTCTAGTCTCTGCTCATCCGCCCCTGCTTTGCCGTATACTTAAACTTTGGTATTTTCCGAAGCTGAACTTCAGGAATCACCGAATCAGAACTTCAACTTGAGTCTAAACTTCATTCTAGAAGTCTAAACTTGATTCTAGAAGTCTAAAATTGAGTTGCTATTATGGAAGATCAAAACTTGAGTTGCGATTCTAGGAATCACCTGTGAGTTGCGTGTCGCGGGTCTGTTGTCTGGTCTCCGTTTGCTGGTTTGCGACTTAATCTTCTAGTTCCAGGTTCTACCATTCTCAATCTCATCTCTCGAATCTCGTTTACGGTTTATGTGTTGACTGTTATGTGTTATTCTTTATAATTATAATTTATGTTGATTTGATTTCTGCTGCTTGCCTGCTAGGCTACTCGTATTGTGACTTGTGCATATTTGATTTCTGCTGCTAGGCTGCTAGGTTCCCGAGTTAACAGTGTATGGATTTCATTTAATATATATTATCCTTTAATATTTGGGCATATATATAGATTTGTGCATACAGCATATATATTGATTTTTGCATACAACATATATATTATATATGTTGAACCCAAGGTTTCAAGCTTCATGTAATTCTACACATGGATTTTGATGATAACAAATGAATTCAAAGAATAAAGGAATCTCAAGCTCAAGTTGTCCACACAATAGAATCAAGCACATCAAGGAACCAAGCATGAGCAAGAAGGGAACAAGTTCATATTAAAATCATAGAGTAATGTTGTAAATCTCTTAAAAATTCGAAATTAGGATTAAGGCTCAAAATAAATATTTTATCATAAAGCATTAAAATACATTTTCCACATGTGCATGAATATTTTGAAAATTAAATTTGAAAATTTTGAAAGATGATTGATTGTCATCTTTCACATGTGCATGACATGATTAAATGTTTGAACTTTGAAAATATTAAGATGATTGATTGTCATCTTTCACATGTGCATGTTTTATTTGAATATTTTCAAAAGTGGTGGATGCTTTTCTTGACTTATGCAAAAGATAGATGTCTTTATTTGAAATTTTTGAAAAGTAAAGTGTGCTCTTTTTGTCATATGCAAAAAGTAAAATATTAGGTTTGAAATTTTTGAAAAGTAAAGTGTGCTCCTTTTGTCACATGCAAAAAGTAAAAAGATTTGATTTGAAATTTTTGAAAAGTGAATGATGATGTCTTGGACATGGGAATCTTTTCAAATTTGAAATTGAAGACTCATTTGCCTATAAATAGCTCACTTGAGTTTTGCAAAAATCACAACAAGAGCTTACACATCTATTGCTAAATTTTGCATCATTCTTTCAAAGCTCTCATTCTCTCTTTTCTAAAGTTTTGAGCCTTAATTCTTGTTCTTGTTGAGAGAGATATAGTTTGTGCTGTATTGTTCTTATTTCACTCATTGAGGAGTGTTTTCTGATAGCCTACCCACTATCAATTCTTGTATCAGTAAGAGGGTGTGTATAACCCTTGTGTGTGTAGAAGGTGTTCTACACGGGGAATAGTTAAATCACCAAGTGTGAGGTGATTGGAAGTAAGAGGGTGCGTATAACCCTTGTGTGTGTAGAAGGTGTTCTACACAGGGAATAGTTGAATCACCAAGTGTGAGGTGATTGGAAGTGTAGAGGGTGTTCTACACGGATTCTTTGGAGCGGTGCTGCTCAAAGGTGTAATAGGTTTCTATCTCCACCTAAAGGAGATTGAATAGTGGATTTGGGAATCCTCAAGGGGTAGCTTGAGGCGAGGACGTAGGCAGTGGGGCTGAACCTCGTAAAAATACTGAGTTTGCTTTCTCTTACCCTACTCTTTATATTTCCTACTGCTTTATATTTTGGTTATATTTTATATTGTATATTTAGTTTATAAGTATTAATTTTTTAATATAACCCAATTCACCCCCCCTCTTGTGTTAGTCATCTGGGCAACAATTGGTATCAGAGCTAGTTGACCTGTACTGTTCATACAGGCAGATCACTCATGGGAACTCTCGCTTGTGACTGTGTCACCGAAGCAAGACTCTCCGACCATGGGTGACGGTGCACCGGTAGAGACGGTGGCCGGCTAGTCTGGTAGGTACAGTTGTTAGGTGACATAGGTGCGGCCTATGATCGGTAACAATTGGTATCAGAGCTAGAACTCTATTATAAGATTAACTATCTTTTGAGTTAAGATCTTATGGCTAACATTGCAGCTTCATTTGGTGAAGGTCAATCTAGCAGTCGGCCTCCACTCTTTTGCGGAGACAATTACTCATTCTGGAAAGTTAGAATGAGAATATTCCTTCAGGCTCAAGGTCGAGAAATCTGGAAATGCATTGTAAATGGACCTTATATTCCAACAAAAGTGGTTGATGGAGTAAAGGTCAAAAAGGAAGAAGAAGAGTTTGATCGTGAAGACGATAGACTTTATACTTTGAATTTAACTGCTATGAATTTATTATATAATGCTCTCAATGGTAATGAATTTAATAGAGTAATGACTTGCGCTACAGCAAAGGAAATTTGGGATAACTTGGAAGTTACTTATGAAGGAACTTCTCAAGTCAAGGAATCAAAAATTTATATCCTTACTCATGAATATGAAATGTTTAAGATGAATGATGATGAATCTATTTCTAGTATGCACACTCGTTTTACTAATATCATAAACAGCTTGACAGCTCTTGGCAAAGTTTATTCCAAAGTGGAGATAGTAAGAAAAATTCCCAACTCTCTACCAAAACGTTGGGAATCAAAAGTGACAGCGATTCTTGAAGCTAGAGACCTCAAGAAGCTCGAAGTGAATGAACTCATCGGGTCACTTATCACCCATGAGTACACATTGAAAAGAGGAGAAGAAGAAGGAAAGCTAAAGAAGAGCATGGCACTTAAAGCTGTTCCATGTGAAAGTGAAAGTGATGAAGATGAGGAAAATGACGATAAAGATGAAGAACTTGCGATGATAACAAGAAGAATTCAGAGATTCTTAAAGAAAAATAAAACTCCTCCAAGGAAATCCTTCAAAAAGTTTTCCAAGAAAGATTCAGGTAAAAATGACACTTTAATTTGTTATAAATGCAATAAGCCAGGTCATATCAAGTCAGATTGTCCTTTGCTAAAGAAAGATCGAAACAAAGGCAAAAAAGCAATGAAAGCTACATGGGATGATAATTCAAGTAGCTCAGATAGTGAAGCAAGCAATGGAGAATCAGCAAATCTTTGTCTTATGGCTAAAGATGACATTGAGGTAACAAATCTTGATAATATTGAAGATCCTTCATATGAAGAATTGCAAAATGTTTTAGAAGAGGTATATGAAGAATTTGAAAAATTGGGTATCAAGTATACTACTTTGAAAAAGAAAAATTCTTCTTTAACAAACGAAATTGATATTTTAAGAAAAGAAAGTATTGTTTTGAAAGATGAAAATCTTGAGTTGAAGAAAAAGAAAACTGATTTAGAAAATATTATTGAAAACTTTACGAATGGAAAAAGAAATTTTGAAAAACTTCTTGGTAGTCAAAGATGTGTTTTTGACAAGGCAGGCTTGGGATATATGCCAAAACAAAAATACAAACCTTATAAAAACTTTTTTGATAATCCTTCTACATCAAAGTCCAATATTCAAAATTCTTTTCATAAAAATAATTTTGTTAAAAAAGGATACTATTATAATCACTCAAGTTCTTCATATATGTCACATGCTATTTGTAATTTTTGTAATAGAAATGGTCATAATTATCTTGCTTGTCCTATTAGAAGAAAACATACAATGACTATTAGGGCCATATGGGTACCTAAAAATCTTATTTATTCTAATACTAATAAATAAAAGACCCAAAGAACTTGGGTACCAAGAAAAATCATTTTAATTGTTTTTATAGGTGTGCATGAAGTCCTCCACAAACAAAAATAAATGGTTTTTAGATAGTGGATGTTCAAGACACATGACGGGAGACAAGACTAAGTTCTTTGATCTTAGATCTAAAGAAGAAGGACACGTGACATTTGGAGACAACTCAAAAGGGAAGATCGTGGGAATAGGTAAAATTGGTAATGAGTCTTCTCTCATAATTGAAGATGTTCTACTTGTTGAAGGTCTAAAACATAATCTTTTGAGTATAAGTCAATTATGTGATAAAGGATTTACAGTTACTTTCAAAATGGATAAGTGCATTATTTTAAATGATCATGATTATAATATTTGTTTTATTGCTTTAAGAAGCAACAATGTTTATACAATTGATTTTGAAGAAATTACCTCACAAGATGCTATTTGTTTTTCAGCTCAAAATGAAACTAATTGGTTATGGCATAAAAGACTAGGTCATGCCAACATGGAACTTATTTCCAAACTTTCAAAAAATGATCTTGTGAGAGGTTTACCAAAGGCAAATTTTCTTAAAGACAAAATTTGTGATGCATGCCAATTTGGTAAACAAACAAAAACTTCTTTTAAAACCAAGAAACATATTTCCACTACTAGACCACTGCAACTGATACACATGGATCTTTTTGGACCAAATAGAGTTGCAAGTTTAGGAGGAAAATATTATGCATTTGTTATTGTTGATGATTTCTCTAGATATACTTGGGTCATCTTTCTTGCTCATAAAGATGAGGCACATAATGCATTTACCAAGTTATGCAAGAGAATTCAAAATGAAAAGGGTTATACTATTTCAAGTATCCGAAGTGATAGGGGAAAAGAGTTTGTTAATAAAAATATTGAAACATTTTGTGATGAAAATGGTTTTGCACATAATTTTTCTGCTCCTCGAACTCCTCAACAAAATGGGGTAGTAGAGAGGAAAAATAGATCTCTTCAAGAGATGGCAAGAACAATGCTCAATGAGAACAACTTGCCTAGTTATTTTTGGGCCGAAGCGGTAAGTACTGCATGTTATGTTATAAATAGAGTTATGCTAAGGTCCAAATTAGATAAAACCCCCTATGAGCTTTGGAATGAGAAAAAGCCCAACATTGGTTACTTTCATGTATTTGGATGCAAATGTTTTATTTTAAATGACAGGGATAATTTAGGCAAGTTTGATGCAAAATCTGATGAAGGTATCTTTCTCGGATATTCTACTAATAGTAAAGCTTATAGAGTATTTAATAAAAAGATTTTGACTGTACAAGAATCTATGCATGTAGTATTTGATGAATCTAATTCTCTACTCTCCAAGAAATCCATTGATGAAGAAACAGGAGGTATAAATAATACGGAAAGTCTCAATCTCAACAAAGAGAACACAATAGAGGAAGTCCAACATGGAGACATCAGGAACGATCATCAAAATTTAATACAAGATGTAACCAAACAGTGAAAATTTGTGAAAGATCATCCAGTGGAACAAATTCTGGGAGAACCTTCACGAGGTGTAAGCACTCGATCATCTCTTAAAAATATTTGCAATCATACTGCTTTTCTATCTCAGATTGAACCTAAAAATATTGATGAAGCACTTCTTGATGAATCTTGGATTCTAGCTATACAAGAAGAGCTTAATCAATTTGAAAGAAATGATGTTTGGACACTTGTTCCTAGACCCAAAAATCATACTATTATTGGAACAAAATGGGTTTTTAGAAACAAGAAAGATGAGTCCGGAGTCATTACTAGAAATAAGGCTCGTCTTGTAGCCCAAGGTTTCAATCAAGAAGAAGGAATCGATTATGATGAGACATATGCACCAGTCGCAAGATTAGAAGCTATTCGAATGCTACTTGCATATGCTTGTTATAAAGATTTCAAACTTTTTCAAATGGATGTTAAAAGTGCTTTCTTAAACGGTTTTATAAATGAAGAGGTATATGTTGAGCAACCTCCAGGTTTTGAAAATCATATTTATCCAAATCATGTTTTTAAACTCACAAAAGCACTCTATGGACTCAAACAAGCTCCTAGAGCGTGGTACGAGAGACTCAGTGGTTTCTTGATTGAAAAAGACTTTTCAAGAGGAAAAATTGATACAACTCTTTTCATTAAATACGAAAATGATGATATTCTTTTGATTCAGATTTATGTTGATGATATAATATTCGGTGCTACTAATGAAAATATGTGCCAAGTTTTTGCTAAGACTATGCAGGAAGAATTTGAAATGAGCATGATGGGAGAGCTTACATTCTTTCTCGGATTGCAAATTAAGCAAGCAAAAAGTGGGACATTCATCAATCAATCAAAATATATTAAGGAATTGCTGAAAAAGTTTGGGATGGAAGGTGCTAAGGAAACTGGAACACCAATGAGCCCATCCACTAAACTTGATAAAGATGAATCCGGTAAATCAGTTGACTCGAAGGTATATCGAGGTATGATTGGTAGCTTATTATATTTGACAGCCAGTAGACCAGATATTATGTTTAGTATGTGCTTATGTGCACGCTTTCAATCATCTCCAAAAGAATCACATTTAATTGCAGTTAAGCGCATTCTTAGATATCTTAGTGGTACAATTAACTTAGGGTTATGGTACCCTAAGCACACATCTTTCGATCTAATTAGCTACACAGATGCAGATTATGCTGGTTGTAAAATAGATCGAAAAAGCACTAGTGGAGCATGTCACTTCTTAGGTCATGCACTAGTTTCCTGGTTTAGTAAAAAATAAAATTCTGTTGCACTATCTACTGCTGAGGCAGAATATGTTGCTGCGGGTAGTTGTTGTGCTCAAGTTCTTTACATGAAGCAACAACTTGAGGATTTTAAACTTATGTACAATCACATTCCAATCAAATGTGATAATACAAGTGCTATAAATCTTTCAAAGAATCCAATACAACATTCTCGGACCAAACATATTGAAATTAGATATCATTTTCTTAGAGATCATGTGCAGAAGGGCGATATTGTATTAGAATTCACTAGTACACATGATCAATTGGCAGACATTTTCACAAAACCCCTACCAGAAGATAGATTATGTATGATTAGAAGAGAAATAGGTATGATGCATGCTACGAATATCTCTTAAAAGATAGATCAGAGTTCATAAAAACAGAGAGATTTTTTTAAATACTTTTACATAAACTTGAGATTCTTAGCCTCATGTTTGAGACGCTCATTCTCTTCATACAAAATCATGTCCTCCCTATCCATGGGAACTGGCAAGCGGAATGAAGAATCCAATAGAGATTTCAACCGTTTATTCTTCTGTCGAACGATTCCTTCCCTTATGTGAGACTCTTGAACAATTCGTTGAAGTACAACAATTTGTTCTTTAAGCTTTTCAACCTCTTGGTTTTTGACTTGTAGCCGCTGGGAAAAAGCAACAATAGAGGATGAGTAGCGAGTCCCGAGACTCACCAAGTCGTAGATAGCATCGGAGTCTGACTTATTAGCCAAACTATTATTCTCTTGCTGCAACATAGCGCCAATGGTAGCTGCAGAAAGGACATGAGATTGAGGTGTAGAACACCTCATGGATGGATCTAGAGGAATGTTAGAAGAATGAGCCATTGAGAAAAGAATTGAAAACTTAAAGCGAGAATGTTGAAAGAATGCAGATGAGTTATAGAGATGAGAATAAGATTTGATGCAAATCGGATGAGCTTTAAAACCGATTTTATAGAGATTGCATAAAGAACAAGACAAACTATTGTCTCTTCAAAATCTTATTTAGTCAAAAGAAATACAAGATTTGCTGGACACACATTGTCAAAAGTTTTCTTACTAGAAAAACGGTTCTCTGCTCCTATCATGGCATTGATGGCCTCAGGAGAGAAGATTGATGGTTGATGCGTCAAGGGTTCCTGATTCAAGTCTGGAACATTAGTGGAAGAGAATTGTTCGGCCATTCTATCGTTATGGAAAAACAGAATTTAGGTCAAGAAGCGATTTTTTTTGTATCCGATAGGTGAAAATGATCATTTTTTTATAGAAACTCAGAGCCTTCAATCCCGTTTGTCAACAACATCAGGCGATTGTTTAAATCTTCAGCCGCACTAAATTCATAGAGTTAGGCCTCGAAGCTTTGCAGCACTTGTCGGGTCACGAACGGCTCCTTACAGGGTCAACAACATCAGGCGATTGTTTGAATCTTTAGCTGCACTAATTTCATAGAGTTAGGTCTCGAGGCTTTGCAGCACTTGTCAGGTCACGGACGGCTCCCTTTTTTTTTTTTTTTCAACTATCTACAGTATCTATTAACGCACCGTTTTCTTCAGTCTATTTACTTGCTGCCGATCCTTTTTAATGATGCCAAAAGGGGGAGAAGTTTTAGACTAGAACATTAACATTGTTTAATTTGCTAAACTTGTTATATATGCTTGGAATTATATTTATATTTTTGCTTGAAAAACTAACGCACATTCTCAGGGGGAGCTTAAGTATTAATACAAGTTTCAGGTTCTATCAAGTATTTGTCATCATCAAAAAGGGGGAGATTGTTGAACCCAAGGTTTCAAGTTTCATGTAATTCTACACATGGATTTTGATGATAACAAATGAATTCAAAGAATAAAGGAATCTCAAGCTCAAGTTGTCCACACAATAGAATCAAGCACATCAAGGAACCAAGCATGAGCAAGAAGGGAACAAGTTCATATTAAAATCATAGAGTAATGTTGTAAATCTCTTAAAAATTCGAAATTAGGATTAAGGCTCAAAATAAATATTTTATCATAAAGCATTAAAATACATTTTCCACATGTGCATGAATATTTTGAAAATTAAATTTGAAAATTTTGAAAGATGATTGATTGTCATCTTTCACATGTGCATGACATGATTAAATGTTTGAACTTTGAAAATATTAAGATGATTGATTGTCATCTTTCACATGTGCATGTTTTATTTGAATATTTTCAAAAGTGGTGGATGCTTTTCTTGACTTATGCAAAAGATAGATGTCTTTATTTGAAATTTTTGAAAAGTAAAGTGTGCTCTTTTTGTCATATGCAAAAAGTAAAATATTAGGTTTGAAATTTTTGAAAAGTAAAGTGTGCTCCTTTTGTCACATGCAAAAAGTAAAAAGATTTGATTTGAAATTTTTGAAAAGTGAATGATGATGTCTTGGACATGGGAATCTTTTCAAATTTGAAATTGAAGACTCATTTGCCTATAAATAGCTCACTTGAGTTTTGCAAAAATCACAACAAGAGCTTACACATCTATTGCTAAATTTTGCATCATTCTTTCAAAGCTCTCATTCTCTCTTTTCTAAAGTTTTGAGCCTTAATTCTTGTTCTTGTTGAGAGAGATATAGTTTGTGCTGTATTGTTCTTATTTCACTCATTGAGGAGTGTTTTCTGATAGCCTACCCACTATCAATTCTTGTATCAGTAAGAGGGTGTGTATAACCCTTGTGTGTGTAGAAGGTGTTCTACACGGGGAATAGTTAAATCACCAAGTGTGAGGTGATTGGAAGTAAGAGGGTGCGTATAACCCTTGTGTGTGTAGAAGGTGTTCTACACAGGGAATAGTTGAATCACCAAGTGTGAGGTGATTGGAAGTGTAGAGGGTGTTCTACACGGATTCTTTGGAGCGGTGCTGCTCAAAGGTGTAATAGGTTTCTATCTCCACCTAAAGGAGATTGAATAGTGGATTTGGGAATCCTCAAGGGGTAGCTTGAGGCGAGGACGTAGGCAGTGGGGCTGAACCTCGTAAAAATACTGAGTTTGCTTTCTCTTACCCTACTCTTTATATTTCCTACTGCTTTATATTTTGGTTATATTTTATATTGTATATTTAGTTTATAAGTATTAATTTTTTAATATAACCCAATTCACCCCCCCTCTTGTGTTAGTCATCTGGGCAACAATATATAATATATATTATATATATAAAAGAAAATTAAAATTTTTATGTCTTGGAAATGATTTGAAATAATTATAATTTATGATGATTTGATTTTTGCTGCTCGCTTGCTAGGCTAATCGTATTGTGACTTGTGCATATTTGATTTCTGCTAGGCTGCTAGGTTCCAGAATTAATAGTGTATGGATTTCATTTAATATATATTGACATATTATCCTTTAATATTTGGGCATATATATAGATTTGTGCGTACAACATATATATTGATTTTTGCATACAACATATATTATATATTATATATATAAAAGAAAATTAAAATTTTTATGTCTTGAAAATGATTTGATATTGTACATTTGCATTACTAGGTATATTATTAGACACTTCTCAAATTTTTTATTGATTTATAGTTTTTTTTTAAATTTAATTAATATGAGTAAATCAAGAACAATTGATTCTTTTTTTAAAAAGAAAAACGTGAATAAGTCGGAGAGTAATATAGAATTAGATATATATTTAGAGGACTCCATAACGACTGAACATGATATTTCTAGAAATGGTGAGCGTTCCGGTCCCTCTAAAACTTCAAGAATGCAATCTGAAGAGATAGATGATACCTGTTTAGAACGTGATGAGCGTCCCTCTAAAACTTCAAGAATACAATCTGAAGAAATTGATGATACCTGTTTGGAACGTGATCCAGGATTACGTCCACAAATATGGGAATTTTCTACTAACATATAAGATGAGATACGACGTGCCTATCTTAAAGCTGGTCCATATCAACCTAAACTTTCAGAATATCCATTTTCAGGAATAGGCAATCAACGTCGTCGATTCCAATTTTCTTGGTTTCAAAGATATTCAAACTGGTTGGAATACTCACCTTCGAAAAATGCTGTATTTTGTCTTCCACGCTACGTTTTTGCTAAAAAATCAATAAGCCGTCCAGGATCAGATGCATTTACCAATAAAGGTTTTGACAATTGGAAAAAAGTAAATGATGGAATAAATTGTCCTTTAATAGGACATGTGGGGAAAGATCCAAATTCACCACATAAAAATGCCGTGAAATGTTGTGAGGATCTAATGAATCATTTAAGACATATTGACAAACTAGTTGAAAAACAAGCATCACAAGAGATGGAGAATAATCGATTACGACTCAAAACTTCGATAGATAGTGTTCGATGGTTGGCATTCCAAGCATGTGCATTTAGAGGTCATGATGAAAGCTCTGAATCAAAAAATCAAGGTAACTTTATTGAATTAATAAAGTTTTTGGCAAATTATAATGATCAGGTTAAAGGAGTTGTCTTGGAAAATGCTCTACAGAATGCCAAATATACATCACCCAAAATTCAGAAGGAAATTTTGCATATATTTGCAAATAAAGTGCGAAATGTGATTCGCGAAGAAATTGGGGATGCCAAATTTTGTATTCTTGTTAACGAAGCTTGGGATGAGTCTAAAAGAGAACAAATGGCTATCATTTTGAGATTTGTTGATAAAGATGGTTTTATTAGAGAACGATTTTTTCATATTGTGCATGTCAAGGATACTATGGCACTAACTCTAAAAAATGAGATATGTGCTCTTCTTTCTCGTTACAACCTTCAAGTTGAGAATATTCGAGGTCAGGGGTATGATGGAGGAAGTAATATGCGTGGTGAATGTAATGGACTACAAGCTTTATTTCTCAAAGATTGTCCATATGCATATTATATACATTGTTGGACTCATAAATTACAATTAGCCTTGGTTGCAGCCTCTAGAGAAGCTAAACATGTTCATCAATTTTTTGTCCATTTGACATATATTATCAATATTGTTGTTGGTTCTTCTAAACGTAATGATGTATTACAAACTGCTCAAATTGCTGAAATTGAAAATTTGATTGCTTCCAATGAGATTAAGACTGGAAAAGGGATTAATCAAATTGGTACACTACAAAGGGCTGGAGATACTAGATGTGGATCTCATTTTCAGTCTATATGTAGCTTGATGAGGATGTTCGGTGCTACTTGCACAGTTATAAATACTATCTCAAATGAGGGATCAAATTATTCGCAACGTGGTGATGCTGAAGCAGCTTACATGATATTGACATCTTTTGAATTTATTTTGATATTACATATGATGAAAAAAACAATGGGAATCACTAATGTACTTTGTCAATCTTTACAATAAAATTTTCAAGATATTGTGAATGCCATGAGCCTAGTTTCAACTACAAAAGTACTCATTCAAAAGTTAAGAAATGATGGATGGGAGTCTTTGCTTATTGATGTTAGATCATTTTGTGAAAATCATCAAATTGATATTCCTAATATGAATGATCAATATACTCGAGGAAAATCTCGTCGTCAAGTTGAAAGGACAACAATGGAGCATCATTTTAGGATTGATATATTTACTGCTGCAATAGACTTTCAGTTGCAAGAATTGAACAATAGATTTAATGACCAAGCAATGGAACTTCTTATTCGTAGTGCTGCTTTAAATCCTATAGATGCATACAAATCATTTAATATTGATGACATATGCAAATTGGCTGAGAAGTTTTACCCACAGGATTTTACAGAGCACGAAAAATTTCTTTTGAGAATTCAGTTGCAGCACTATGAGCTTGATGTCCTGACGCATCCAGATTTTTAAGATATGTCTACATTATCTGAGTTATGTAGAGGACTAACAATTTCAGAAAAGTCAAAAATTTATTATTTGATTGACAGATTAACTCGTTTAGTCTTAACTCTTCCAGTTTCTACTGCTACTACTGAACGTGCATTTTCTGCAATGAAACTTATAAAAACTAGATTGAGAACTCGAATGGAAGATGAGTTTCTTGCAGACCATTTACTAATTTATATTGAAAAAGAAATTGCCAAAAATTTTACTTCAGAGATGATAATGGAAGAATTTTATTCTACGAAAGATCGTCGCCGAGCTTAATTTAAAGAGAAAATTTTAAGTTTATCGCCCCCTCAATCACCAAATCCTGGTTCCGCCCCTGATGTTATATTATAATTTATAACATGAAATTTTAATATTAAATATGTAAATTTACTAGATCATATATATTTCAATTAAATATCAAACTTATATAATATATTAATTATATTTATTGTCTATTATTACTAATTTAATATAATATAGTTATTTGTATATACTATATATTTATAAAATAATTTTTAAAGAATGAAATTATTAATCATATAATAGGAATAAATTTTCATGAATAAAATTAAACTCTCTAACGTATAAATTAACATCTCTAAGTGAGGATTGCATTGTTATATTGTTATGAATGGTTTATTTATATATATTGTTATATATTCTATACTATTATTATGTTATTCTATACTATTATTATTCTATATTTATTTTACATAAAAAAAAGTTTTAAATGAAAAGTTTATCGTTATAAAAAATTGAAGTGGTATAATTAAATTTAATGTCGAGAACATTATTTCGGTGATTAATAGAATTAATAGATTGTATTTAAAATAATATTTTTCATTAAACGCATTATTTATTTTAACAAAAATGGATGGAAAGTGTTAACTTTAATAGAAAAATAAATTTTTTTGTTAAAACAAGATTTTCCGTTAAATAGCCACTTTATATATATAAAAATATTTATTCAACAACCTTTGAGAGGGATTGATTATAAATATCATGTTAAAGATCATCAGGATCCAATAGTAGTACTACTGATCAAAACACAACCAATAAATTCGTACGTGCTTTTAAATTTCTTTTTGTAACTATAACGGATATATAGGCACCATATTAAACTAAGTTGAATCACACTGAGGCCCTATTGATGTTATAAACAACACTTATTAGTGAAAGATCGTGACGAAATTATTAATCTTTAAGTTCTTAATAAATTACGATTTGCAACCACATTGGGTTTAAATTAAACTACTATATCCTACCTATATCATTAATTAGTAGTGGACGATCATCATATTGACGATCATATTGATCTTTAATTTCTTAAATATTTAATAATTAAAAGGATCTGCAACAAGATTGGGCATTCGTGGGTTGGGCAAATAAACTCATATCGATCAGGACGAAGTTCGATTTGAGTAGCCGCGGTCTCATCTTGAAGGTGTCCTAATCTAGATCATGAGTGGATCAATTCATGAATAATACAACTTACATATTATATATATATATATATAATTAGCCATCACGTGCACCAATATTATTTGAACATATACCTTCCTATATTTATAAATGCCTACATTATACACATTATAAGTCACGTGAATTAAATGATCATCAGCAAAAATAACCTACTTCGAAAAAGGTGCATATAAATATTATAAATATATAGTGGCCAGGTGGAAATTAAGGGCCTTTTCCGGGATCATGCATATTGCCATATAAATGGCCGATCTGATATGTCGTATAGCCACTGCAACACATAAAGATTTTTGCTGCATTTTTTTTTTTTGCCGTGATCACAATTGGCCGAAAAATATCAGTGTTCTGCTTTTCTCTTCCATACTACACGCGAGTATCATCATTGTTGTGAATTGTAAACTCTTTTGCCACAATTTTCTATCGCAGAAAGAAATCTTGTTGCTAATGGGATATGATTATTTGACACTTACAGAGTCGCCATTAGTAAATTTATTTGCTACGATTCGGTGTCTCCGTAATATGTTAAACCCAGGAAAACTGCAACATAAAGGTCATTGCAGCGGGTGTTATTGCGGCACATAAGTGATCCATAATAAGTTTTGGGTGAGACCCAACTATTATCTAATTCTGCTGGAGTACTGCTCTATATTGTGGCAGGGTTTGGTCGCCATAACAGTAACTTGCGAATATTATGATTAGACTTTTACCTCTTGCCGACCATGTTTTCGCCGTTAAAATGATTTCTAATTTAAAAATGAGTAATGCCCTTGAAAATTTGTCCCGAAATTCATATCTCGATGATGTGGTTCTTGCATTTATTATACTTGCAGACAAAGTTAAGATAAAGAGTGCTGCATTTATTACCTTGCAGATGCAAGTTTAAATTGATTTCTTTACTTTTGCGCAAAACGAAAATTGATGTGTGATATATTATAACAAAAAGATAAGTCATTTTGAAAAATTTCCACTTCATGTAGGTGTTCGTCTCAAATTACCATCTTCAAAGTTTTATGTTTTAATTAATCAGGACTTACATATATAGATGTTATAAAATCAAAATTTTAAATTGACATGTTTGATTGTAAACATTTTAATAAAATAAATATAATATATTATATTAATTTATAAATTTATTTTAAATAAAATTTGTTTATAAATAAAATTATTTTTCATTCTATTTTATAATTAGGCTGTCTAAGAGATATCATCATTTTATTTTTAAAAAATGGTATTTTGTTCACTAATTTTAACACCTCAATTTAACATTTTATGTATAAAAATTACATTAATATAAATTTATTCCCTATCATTATTTAAATTTAAAATAAAAAAATATGAGAATTACATTAATATAAATTTATTCCCTCAATCACTAATATTTAATATTTTCATTTTGTGTGAAAACAAGAAATTCACATCATTTATTCAAATTCGGAATATAGATTGAACTTGAATCTGCAATTGTAATAAATACTAACATTTTTTTATTGAACTTTATCTGCAATTGTAATCAATACAGCAGCCATATCGTTTGAAATATAGATCTCAGGACAAATTTCTGGGCGAAGTAGCATTATTCTTTTTAGAAATTAGCACTCTTTACACCTCTGCTAGTTAGCTATCATCACCATACTGCCACAGTGAAGATGCGATGCCTGTACCTGTGCTGATTGAAATCAAAATTGACGAGAATTAAGCTCACGGTTTCATAAAATGAGTATATCTATTCCTTTCTTTCTTGACCTCTTTCCGAAACCATTTTCAAATTGCTTAGTATTTCTGCTGCAAAGGTTAACCATTCTAGTAATTCTGTTATAAAGGTTTTGCTACTTCATTAGAAGATTTTTAAGGTTAACCAGTCTAGTTCAAAATGAGTATGTCTTTCTATAATTTCATAGTTGTCCACAACACATTTCCAGCAAAGTCCTGCAAAGTTTTGAAGTTTTTTTCTTTTCTAGAAGTACATTTCCAGCATCTAATTTCAAAGTTCTATTTGTTAAAGTTTTATGGGTAAACTGTGCTATTTTGTTATTCTTCCATTACAAAATTCTAGTTTTGTTATTTAACTTTCCTGGTATACTGTATTTCAATCTCTATTTCCCGACTTCCAGCTATTATTTAAGTTTAAAACTTTGACAGATCATGAAAGAAATTATGACTACAATGTGAGCAAGTAACTGATCTATAACCACCATGCATGACTACAGGGTTGTGTGGGAGCATTATGATCTCCACAGATCATGAAGGAAATTATGAGAAGACAGATTAGGCCTAATAATTTGAGGGTTCAATATAGAAAAATTGAAATCGTTGGGTTTGATGAAGAGTGTCAAAATTTTGCTGAAAAACCAGTTAGAATAATATATATGCAAAATATTAATTTTGGGCAAAAATGTATCACTAGAAAATGTCTTTCCTAACGTCAAGAAATTGGAAACTAGATTTGGCACCATAGAGTCAGCAGTCGTACTAGATCATCTCGCCAGCGAGAATAGAAGTGCCAGAAATCACTATTGCGGTGTATTGAAAATCGCCGACATTGAGTCTTTATTTGTGGCAAACCTACGCACGCAGAGAAATGGTGCTCATCTTCGGCACTTAGACGAGTTGGTAGGGTAACAATAGTGGCAGCTATCGTTACTGGCTATCTCGACGGCAAGATCATGGTAAATATCGCTTGAATCTTCGGCAGTACTGCTTGGGGGAAAAAATAGAGCACATGTCACGCGAGATTACTGGCATTTCGCCTGCGAGCCAAAAACCCCAGCTGAAGTACTTTTACCACGATTTTTTCCTTAATTGCGGTAACATTTGCTCACTACAAAAACTGTATAATCTTGTGGTGATCCGGCCAGCTTGATGGGAAAGAAGCAAAACCCAAATTCATGAATATTACTTGAACCGGCCGGAATTAATTATGTGTAACAATTAATTTATTAAACACTAGAGTTGTATATTTGAATTCGGATATTGGATATCTGGCCATAACTGGACTCAGACCAAATTTCAAAAAAACAGACGGTTATTCATTCGGATTGAAACTGAATACCATTTTTCAACTTATTACCCATTTTTCAGAAAATGAAGATAATGCATGATGCCTCGATCACTTTAGCATATATAAAATTACAACTTCAGATACAGAAAACTAAAAGGAACATCATCATGATCATCAACATCTTAATTTAAACTTCTTGATCTCGCTTGAAACACTTCGGTTACAAAAATCAGATATTGTGTTCTCGTTCTAGATGATAAAATTTGCAAATAAATAACAACAAAAAACTCAGTACAGAAAACAAGTCAAACAAAGATACAGATTCAAATACAAAGGAAGGAAAAAAACATAGATAAGCCCATAGAATTGAGATTAAACAAATACAGGTACCGTACTACCAACAAATCTAAAAGAAAAATGCATTAATGCCAACAGACCTTAAAAAAAATATAACTTTATAGAGTTGATAGAGTTGCAAATTAGGTGTAACCGTGTAGATATACAAACGTTTTTGCTGGGAATTTTTCTTCAAAAAAAAAAAAACCCAAAAAGCAAATGATCTATAAACATAGAAATTCTTAGATCTACAAGCAGATCCTCAGTTTGAATTTAAGAATGAGTTCAACTCAACTCGATTCATCTTTATTTTATCATTATATTTTTTTAATTTTTCATACAAAATATAAATTCCAATACAGTTTTTTCAAATTTCAATACATATTTTTCAAATTTCAATTCAACTTTTTTAAATTCTAAAATAATATTAATATTAAAAAATAAACTAAACTCATCTTAACTCATCTCATCTCCGAATCTAAACTGGCCTAATTGTGATGGTGAATCCTCCTTGGTTATCATCCAGTGCGTGCAATTATTTCAGGATATGCAAAGAATCAACAAATATGGACAACTGTTCCAAAGACAATAACATATATATAGGACACAGACTAGAACTAAACACGAAAATGAAGGAGAGATCAGAACAAAGCAAAGATGAAAATCTCAAAATACCATCAAAATTAAAGCATAAACACAAACCCAAAAGATTAATATAGAACCTAGGTTTCATATCCCTATTAAAAAAACATGCACAAATCCGACCTCCCCACTCATCCGTACTAATTAAGTTAATTTGTTGCTAAATATATTCCAGCCTGGCCTTGGCATGCAGGCAGGCCAGGCATTAATAAGTGGTATATTGGGTAGGACTCACTATAAGTCAGCAAAGCAAACCGATGCTTGGATTAATTTCTGTGTACGGAAAACTAGATGTATACTAGCTGTTTATGGATCAAGCACTTCTTAAATGGTTTAAAACTTTAAAACCCACCAGGAATTACGTGCTGGGGGCCAAACTTTTCTTCTTAACTATGAGTCTCTCTCTCTCTCTCTCTCTCTCTCTCTCTCTCTATATATATATATATATATATTGGGAGCATTACACAAATCTTCTGTGCTAGCCTAGCTATATTTACAGATGAAGTTTTCTTTTTTTAGATCATGAATGAAAATAAATTGTTTTTGGCTAAGGACAAGTACTAGCTGATCCTATTTATATACGTACTAATATATAATTAGATTAGATATCTAATTGGTCAGGAAAAAATAAAAATAAAAAGCTAAGATTATGATCGATCCATATATATATTTATTCCCGATTTAATAGTTACTATAGAAAGATGATTTATTTGCGGCTAATTATTTATTACAAAAATGATTTTTTTTAATGTCAAAATGAGTCTTTTTTTTTTTATCACGAAGAGTTATTTTCTGCATATATATATATATATATATATATATATGAATTCAACAGTACCGCACGAAAAATATCGATCAAAGTCCATTAAGGGAAGTTCTTTTCTTTTTCATTTTTATTAGGAGAAGAGACTAAAATTAGTTAGGGAAACATGATTATAAATAGCTATCGTAACACATCTAGTAGATTAGTACCACTAATTTGTTGGATCGAATCATCGAGAAAGTTAATTATATTATTTTTAGGCATTACTTCATTAAAAACATTTATTAAATCTTCAAAGTGATCAAATGTTAAACCTTTATTCATTAAAAAAAAAAAATAAAAAATCACCCAGGCACATGTCACATGTGTACGTTGCCATTTAAGTATACAATTAAGTAAATTTGTATTCTAGTCTGAATATCTCTCCTGATTTTGAAGTTGTATCATTATATCAAAATCCATGCATGAAGTTGTACCCAACTCCTCTGGGCCCAAATCTCAACTGCAAAAACTGCCAAACTGGACTTACTTTTCCCTAGGGCACCCAAGAAACTGGTCCATTTTAATTGCACTCAACTGTCAGATAGGGCCCGGAGGAATCAGTTTTGGGTCTTTCCATAACATATCTGGGCTAGCTCGGGTTTCTAATTAAAATCCAATAAAAAACTGTTTAAGAACATTATCATTAGATTGTTTAAAATCTATCATTTAAAAAATATAAATTTATATATTTATTAAAAAAATTTGGTCATCTTTGATCAAAAGTGAGGAGATAAAAGTAGGAAAATGGAATAAAAGTATATTTTGTGTATAGTACAGTTAAAATTTTGTTCAACAAAAATCAAGATTTGACTTTTGTTGAATAAAGTTTTAGTTTTACACAAAAGTACTTTTATTTCATTTTTTCACTTTTATTTGAAGATTTTTGATCAAATATGATTAATTTTTTTGATAAATATGCAAATTTATATTTTTTGAAGGATAAGTTTAGACAATCCAATGAAAATGCTCTAAGAAGACTTTAAAATAATAAGCAAAAGTTAAACCAAATTTGCATTGTGTAGTAGCATCGACTATTAAAAAATTAATTTTTTTAATATATCCTATATTTGCTCATTTTTTAAAAAGAGTGTGCAAACGCTTCGACTGTAAATATGCTTTCTAATTGATTTTTAATAATCAGCAAATTTAAATTCTGTCTTTCTCACAAAAGCAAAAGAAGTTGGCCATCAAAGAGAATTTAAATTTAAAGTGGGGCAATTTCGTTTTGAGCCTTTCTGGGCCTACCGGGTTGCATGATAAAGCCCAATTATTGGGCTTTGAAGCAAAGAATTTCTTCTTTCTTTCCAAAGGAAAGTGGAGATTAGAAATTTACGAGACCAATATTTGACTGTGTTCCTGCACTTGTTTTAGCACACAAACGGAGTAGTAAACCCAACAACTTCCGTATTTTAAGTTTAAACCTTAGCACTATACTATGCGAAAGGTCCCGAAAAAAGATGGAAATGGGCAGGAAAAAAAGTAATGTAATGAGAACGTGTGGGATACCACTTCCCCAGTAGGCAATATGAAAAATGGGAATCTCATGATTGAGCAACACAAACAAGCAATCTTGTTGGATAAAAACAACTTAATTTAGGCCCCATTTCTCTCTCTCTCTCTCTCTCTCTCTCTCTCCATTATTGATTCAAATACTGAACAAGTTGACAGTCTCATGGGCCAACCATGCGTCCTGGCCGGAATTGTCTCCTTTCTTGTACGTAAGAGTATACAAACAGTAACTTTTACTGCCTCTAGATCGAATCATCATCGGAGAAAAATACATCATCATGTCATCGAGAATAATACATGATGGATGCATTTATCTTCATGCATGCAAGTAAAACTAGTGCATGCAGCAGTACTATATATATATATATATATATAGTGCTTAATTATACATGATGAGCTCCCATCCAACTTATTAATGCTCCTAAGAAATTTTAAACTATGATTTAAATATTAATAAAATAAACGTACTTATGTTGCCCATCAGCACAACAAAATGGAAAAAACATACTTGGGATCATATGATTTTATTAATTGAGTTTGCATATATACTTCATGCACGGGACTGTCTATACTTTCCGAGGCACACAGCCTCCAAAAACCTTATAAGAATCCATTTCACATGAAAGAGTCAATATCTTCATAAAATAAGGGAAAAAAAACAGCAAAAAAACAAGCTGTTCAATTTAAAACTTGAGTTCTATATATTATTATATTATTCCATCGGCCAATACTACTAATTGCACTACAGTGGTAATTGATGCATAGATAAAATGGCATACATATATATATATATATGGAGAGAGAGAGAGAGAGAGAGAGAGAGAGAGAGAGAGCTCCCCGAACATATTAGGTGCTGTGTGGATGCTCCTTTTCATTGATCCTCACTTAGTAAAAATCTAGTGTCAGTACTACTGCATTATGCTTTCAATCTTTTTCAAGAGATAATATTAATTAATATTTCTCCAAAGTTGTATATATCTTAGGACTAAGTCTAGATTGTCTCGATCCCATGCGGCCTTTAGGAAATTGCAATCTTTAACTTTTGCATCTCTCTCTCTCACACACATAATTAAAATAATGTACATGTACTCGATAGGTGAATTTATGAGATAAAGTAGTTTGGATCTCAACAGCATCAAGTACTGATGATCTAGCTAGTTGGGTTAAGTCAAATTTAATTTATTATTGGGTTTATATATGGATTCCCTAGCTAGATCTAGCTAATTGATGGGTACAATGGAGATTTCATTAATATTTGATATATGATCTAGAACAGGTCATTATCTCTAATTAAAATTGCTAAATTAATAATAAAGGGTCAAAGTGATATTAGGAATGGTGACGCCTTGTTATCAACAATGCCTACCTAACAAACAGCTGTTGGTGGTCTGTGGATGCAGAAAGGCCACGTACGTACGTTATGTATTTTTAAAACTATTAATTATAATTAGATATTACCAGCCATTTTAGTTGGAAAGTGGGATTTTATGAGCAAGCACCATTTGGCTGGAAGGTAGGAAGGCCAAGGTAAACATGCAGATAAGAAAAGTGAAATCTTTCAATCGATGTTCCACTGCAAAAATTATTGTCCAATCAAAAAGTGACATATGCTTTAATAAGAATTTTCAACAAACATTAATATTTGAAGCTTTAATTAGATAAATATATAAATAAATAACAGCTAATTCGGCAAAGAAAGAAGATCTATAGATTTTCTTAAGCAAGGCTATAGCCTATAGTTGGCGATATTATTGAATATCTAATAGATTTTGTACATCTCCATGTACACCTTCATTATTAAAGAATGAAACGTAACTCGTGTCCACCTGATCTTTGATTCAAGTCTGTTCAATTGGGAAAAAATGACCGTAAATGTTTGCTAACAAATAATTAAAATAGTCTCCTACCTAGATTGAGCTAAAATAAATTATTAAAGAAGTACTTGATCACAGGAAATACTATTGATCACTGATTTCAAAAGCTTGAAAAATATGGTGCAAATACATGAATAGTGTTGAGTGGTAGCTGGAACACAATTGAATAAGCACCTCAGTTCGAGACTTCGCTCAACACTTGTTCGACATCCAACTCGAGTAAGTGTCAATTTGAGAGTTTGACTTGACTTTCGCTCGACGTTCAACTCGAACGAGATTTGCATAGAGAGGTTTGCTCGATTCTCGCTCTACTTATAACTCGAGCGAGACGTAAATCCTAATGGTCGCTCGAGCGAGTTTTAACTCCCCTCGAGCGAGTTTTAACTCTGCTCGAGCAAACTTTCATTTCTAGAATTTCACATCGTTTCACTATCTATACATATGTTATAATTACGTAAAGTGATTTTAAACACTTTTGAGAGCAATTAAACATTAGAGAGAGAAAAAAGATCATCTTGTAAACAGTCTTGAGAGTTTATTGAATGTATTGAGCTTTAGGATTATGTAATTAATCCCTTGTATTCCACCTTCGTTTATAGTGAATTTATTTCAATCAACCCTAACAATAGACGTAAACTCAGATTGAGTTGAACCATTTAAATCTTGATGTTCTATGTATAATTGTCATTTCTTATCGTTTTTTATTTCTGCTGTAATACTTTGAATTTACTATTCATTAAGGTTTATTCTAACAAAAAGTAGTATCGGAGATCAAACAATGCCCTTAATTGGGATCAATGCGTGAGAATAATGATATCTGAACGGTTATAATAATTATGAATGATCAGTTGATGGCAAGTCATCTGGACCAACTCGAATGACTTGCAAAACAAATAAACAATACGAACATCGATCATCGATCTTCATCGATAATGAATCTTCAAAAATAATGCTTAAATGACCAAAAGGGCTATATATAGCGCAGATCCTTAAAAAGGAACGATTTTTAAGAATACCCTATACAACGATATTGGAAAAAACAATAGGCGTACGTATCAAAGGTTAATTCTAATTAATTAAGGTGTTTACCTTCGCGTACAAAGGCCTAGCTGCAACATGCTGCATGCTAATTATGATATATGCTTATATTAATTACTGACTTAATTAATTAGTAATTCATTCCCTCTTTTCTGTATTTATTTAGTGCTCGATCGCATGAATTCCTTGATCTTCTTGATCGAGGCTGATCAAATTCTACCCAATTTTCTCGGTAGTACTTTCAGGGTTTACTAACGAAGGTAGGCCGGTACGTACGTAGATGCGTGACGACTGGTTCATCTTCTTGCAAAGAATAATCAGTTTGCCGAACGGGACGAGATTTACGGACACTCATATCATGATGTCTTTTATATGAACTAGTATGAAGGGCCCACATTGTTAGGGTGTCCATCTTTACGACACGTCCGCCTTGCAGGCTGCCCCATCTTGGCCTCTTCTCTCCTAAGACTGGCTTCCTCCCTCGTCTATTTTTGTTTTGTAGTTTTCAAAAATAAAATTGCAAAGAGTGAGGATAGTACTATAATATGCATGATAATGTAACGATTTTGGACTAGAGAAAGTGAACCCGATTATAACTGATCATCATGATCGGTTCAGAGAGCCATCATGTATGGGGAATATTGTAAAGTTCATGTTAATTACATTGCACATTGCAATATTTTCTTAAAGAAGAATTTAGGGGTTACGAACTTACCACCCAAATCCCTTGCATGTTGCAACGTCTAGATTGATGTAATTTAAGAGGATAAATATATATAATTCAAACACATCAGTTAAAAGTAGATAGCACGAGTTTGACAAGTTTGAATTAATATTCTCGATCCATGGCATGAGAGCTAGCTAGCTATTATTAGTCCAGTGATGAACAATCTAAGTCAAAGCTTTGAAATTACCAAACCCTAGTTGCTTGCGGTCTTCGGGGCATCAGTGTACAGCTACAGCTTGCCTGATGCATGCCTCATGCGTACTCACTACCAAAAAAAAAAAAAATATTTATTTGTGATAAATTATTTTTAATAAAATAATCATTTTTAATTAAAATAAGTTTATTTTTTATCATAAATAATCATTTTTGACATGAATAATAGATCATAAATATCCATTTTTCTTATAATCAAACCTGAACAACTAAGAAAAATAAAAAAGAATAATTAATTCCAGTTAGGTCCTAATTGCAAAGTGTTAATTAAGATATAAAATAATAAAATCTACTTCTTTTTATCAGTTTAAATTTTTTAGATAAGTGATAATTTTACATGATATTATAATAAAAGTTTTGAATTCGAATCATGATTCTACATTTTATCCCATTTAATTAAATATTTTACTTATTAAACTTATTAATTGAAAAAAATTTAGCTCACAAATGAAAAAAAAAATTAATTAAATATAAAATAATAAAATTTACATCTTTTTATCGGATTAAATTTTTTAAATAAAAATAATTTCACACCAAGTACGTTCAGATTTCAGAACCCTCCAAATTACGTTGAAACCTTTGGGGGAGATGCAGCATTAATCAACGCGCATGTGTGCGGAAGAAGGGGGAAAAATGGTGTGGCTCTCGATCGCGTACTTAATTTCGTCGTTTTTGTGATTACTTGTTGCAAGTGAAGTCTATCACCTTCGCTACCTAGCTTCAGGTTCAGAGTCCAGACACAAATATAGTTGAAAAACATCAATCACTTTTAACGTGTGGACAAACCATCAACGTCGATCACCCTACGTCTCTACCTATAAGTCATAACACCAGCCACTCATATCTTCTCTCTAGACTATACTACTACTCAGTCTAACAATTTTAAAACTATACGCTATTAGTTATCTTTATAATAATATTTTATTTACTATATACCTTACTTTCTTATAAATTATAAAAAAATACTGCTATAATCATAAAAATATTTTATAAAAATAATTTACTGTAATATGTCAAATTTATTTTATAATAAAAATAATTTATAATTAAATGTATGATATTAATTATTAAGGCCTTATTTATATTTAGAATTTATCTTATCTTATCTTAAATTTATTATTATATATTTTAAATTTTTATATAAAATATAATAAAAAAATTTAATTTTTTTAAATTTTAATTTAATTTTTTCGAATTTTAAAATAATAATATTAAAAATAATATTTAATTTAATTTTTAAAATTTATCTCAATTTATTTTATTTTATTTTATTTCTAAATTAGAAGAGGATCAAAATTATGTTAATTTATAATTTGACTTGTTAATGGTTTACCAACTCTTATATTGTTTATAACATTTTAAAAACATCTTAGTATAATTTTTGTCGTCACTAAGATGTGGTCACTGCGTACAGGTCACGTCACCATCCAATCCCCTTCTCACACGCTAACTTCGAACACGATCTCATACGTACGATCGTGCATTATTCACTGTCTCTTTCTCTGCAGATCCTGATCGTGGATAACCCACTTGCTTCGCCCTGCACTTACTGCAAAACAATCATCCAACGGTAACGAATCATTGGAATTTGGGGGTCGATGACATGCATGTAAAGCTGACGTAAGTGTAAAATTGATGGGGCAGTGTGGAAAAAGCCGAACACATTTAGAGGGTTTTGATGAGGTTTACATTTCCTAAATGGTAATAGTTGTTTAATATGGCTGACGTTACATGAAGTAATGTTTATCTTCTTGATGAGACTGAGGGTTAATTTAATCGTGTAACTAATAATATTAATATTCGTCACTTCAATAAGGTTACTAATATTTCAAGAAGACGGTTATAATTATAAAGAAATCTCATAAGATTAATTTGATTAATTAATGTAATTTTATATGATTCGTTAAATTTATTTTATAATAAAAATAATTATATAATTTAACGAATAATATAAAATCATATTAGTTTGTAAAATTTATTTTATAAAATTTATTTATAATTAAAGTATTTCTTATATATCAAATAAGAGGATTTCTTAGAAGAAGTAATTATTTAATAATCCAATGATATCCAAAATGTGGTATTATTAAAATTTTATATTTTATGTGATAAATTCTACTCAATAATAATTTCTAATGAGATAGAAATAACATATTGTCTCTGTTATATAGTTAAATAATAACCATTAAAGTCTTATTAAATATTTAATTAGATCGAATTATCTGATTATGTGGAGTTATATATAGTACTCAAAAATATTTTTTAGAACTAGAGTATTAATTTAAAAGAATATATTTATAAGTCTTGGTATGAATAACATAAGTAATAAATTGTTTATATCACATAATTTGATTTAAAAGAAAATTTCCTAAATCTTATTTAAATAATATTTTACAAACAAAATTGAGAATAGAATAAGGTCTTGTTGGTTTTTATAGATGAGATGAGTAGAAATATAAAATCGGAAAGTTGAATAAAATATAATTAAAATTTTAAAATTTTAAAAAATTAAAAATTAATTTTAGTTTGTATAAAATTTAAAAAATTATAATAATAAAATAAAATAAAATAAAATAAAATGTGAAATTTTATCAAAAAGAATAAGACTAACTATTAAGGAATTTGTTACGTATAAATAGATTTATAGATTGATTTATGTATTAATATTATTATATTTATATTTAAAATTAAATCTACATCATTTTTATTAAATTTTAACTTTCTAATTAATTATATTTGATGAATGCACGTGATATTGATATACAGAATCATTTACAACAAAATTTTTCTAACTACTAATTTAACTTTTAAAAGAGAGAGAAAGAAGCAACGAAAAACTCTTAAGGATGAAAAAGAAAAGCGAGGGCTAAACCGTCAATTTGAGGAAAGGGACGAGCTGGAGACAAACTAGTATGAAGTGGAAGCACAAAAGTCACAGGAGGGGGTGGGGGCAAGTATGTAAAGTGGTATGAGCGTGCGACACTTGTCTAATCGACAACGACAAAGCCCCGGGATATATACGCATTAAAGAAAAGGAGGTTGCCGTGACACCCATCTCTCCTCCCTATTGGTTGCTTTCTTGACCTTGTGAACCACGTGGGCCCCTTCTACTCGTGGTATTACACGCCTAAAAATTAAAGGTAGGGGGTTTGATTGGACGGTGGGACCCGGTGGAGAAGGAGGGAGCGAATCTTCCTTTACTTGTAGGGCGATTTTAGGAGTAGGGGACCTGTGCTGTTGACGCGTGTACAGTAAGTGGGACCCCTTTTGGGGGACCGCTTAGTGTTCGCAAAAGTCCAAGCCCGACTCTAATCGCAAGGGTCCCCGAGGGCCCGAACTGTGTAAATGTATCAAACCGGCACGTGGGCTCGACGCAGTGGGTCCCGTTTGCTTGCCTAACTCTAGCCTTTCGTGCCTTCAGTAACGTGGAGGCCTCATAACCCTTCACCCAATTTTTGTTTCAAAATTTTAAAAAATAAAATAAAAATGAGTTGAAAAATGCCAGAAAATCATATTTTTCTTCTAAATTTTTAATTGTAATCAGCAAATGAATAATCAGGGCGAAGCTTTTCCAAATATCGATTTAGAGGGGAGGGTTCAATTTAGTTAATATAGACATTATTATGCTTGTATTAGGATTTTAAATACTATAGACATTACATGTACATTTAGTAGTATCTTTATTTTTTCCAATAATATTATATATTTCGGCAAAGAATTAAAAAAAATCACCATTGGATAATCCAAGTTTTCTAAACTTACTCATTTTCCCTGCGAAATAAAAGAAAATGATATGTACAAATCCTACATAAACAAGTCTCGTGTAAATTTTTATAAAAAATTAAATCTCATCATAACAAAGTGTAAAAAAGTTCTTTTTTTTTTAATGAAACTCATATTATTACAAAAAATTTGTATACAATTTATATATTTAAAAATAATACATAGCATTTCTCATATTCAGGTAAAGCATAATGATAAGGTCTTGTTTATTTTTAAAAAAATTTTCATCTCATTTTATTTCATCTAATTATTATAATTTTATTAATTTTTACATAAAATAATATTAATATTTTAATTTTTCTAAACCTCAAACTAAAAATTATATTAAGAAAATATATTGTATTAATACTTAATTTGATTTTTAATTTTTATCTTAATTTATCTCATCTTATATTATTAGTTTTTTTTACAAAAATAAACGAGGCATAAATCTTTTTTTTTTTTCGATCGAATATAAAAGAACGATATCTCTCCCTTTAAATGCATGTAAACAATTAAAACTTATTCAAATTTGAAAACAAGTTAAGCTCATTTTAAATTTATTATTATATTTTTAAAATTTTTTATATAAAATATAATTTTTAATATAATTTTTTAAACTTTAATACAATTTTTAAAATTTTAATTTAATTTTTTAGAATTTTAAAATAATAATAATATTTTATTTAATTTTTAAAATTTATTTCAACTTATTTCAATTCTAAATTTATTCAATAATAGGAACCTCTAAAATAATTTTATATTTGTTTTGTTCTTTTTGCTGATTTTTTTTATTTATTTTAATGCATCTTTTCATTATCTAGCGCTTTTCAGCTTTCACATCACTTTATCTAATCTTCAGCATGCATTCGATAGCTCAATTATTTGTCCACGTTTCCCGTCGGCTAGTAAAAACTGTCACGTCAGTTACATGCATTAGCCATATTTCAACGCAATGCATTTTACTTCAGTGAATTAAATGATGGTCTGCCACAAAGAGTATAAAAATAATAATAATCAACGAATATAACCATAAATGACGATGCCACAAAGAGTATTAAAAAAAAAAAAAAATCAACGAATATAACCATATAATATGACGAAGTAATATTCTTTAATTAAAACTGTAATTATACGAATATAAGAATATTGTGTGATGTGATCTTACATTCATCGAGAGCAAAATATTGACTTTACACCTTTTACGCTAATTTTAATGGATTTCAACTCATGTAATATCGACTGGTACGTAGCTGAATTGTAATCTGAGTTCTCGTATATCGTTGCGTACGTTATACGGTATTATTAGAATTATTTAAAAATGATTTGGATAATAAGTTTAGATTACGAGATAAAAATTAAAGATTGAATAAAATATTATTAAATATTATTTATTATTATTATCTTGAGATTTAAGAAAAACTAATTATTTATATTTTAATGAGAATTTAAAAAAATTTATTCTCCGCCTTTAGCCTATCTTCACAACCTCAAACTTTATTTCATAAAATTAGATGAGTTAAACTATTTTTTATATACAAACCTCCCAATAAAATCAGTCACAATATGTTATAAACTCTTAAATAAAACACATTCTTGAAAATCTACTTACAAGAGAATGGTGCCTAAACGTTAATTATAAACTATCAACCAATCACATACTTAATCGATGTGGGATCATAACAATTACCACGCTCCGCAGCTGACGTCCACGACGGTCCTAACACCAACATAGGCTAGTTGTGCGCTAAGTTTTTCCTAACTTTGGATTAACACTACCATGCCAACATCACTTCCCATACCGCACGATTACAATCGTAGCAACATGGCCTTAGAGATGGAGCGACTGATCTGATACCATTTGTTATGAATCCCTAGGTAGACCGTAGAACTCACTCTTTTAAATCAGCTTACAAAGCAAGAATGTTTAGGGGCTTATAAACTATCAATTAATCCATACTTAATTGATGTGAGATCATAGCGTAAAAAACTAAAATACTACATGTCATAACCTCAAAAATAAGAGTAACTTACATAGATAAGTGGGTAGGTTACATAAAGGCAAACATGCAACTAATAATATACCTAGTAATATTGCTTTCAACTTTGTTAAAGCATTAGCAATGGTCTAGCTATTGTTAAGTCTAAATTAAAAGCTAAATTTACTCTATTGACTATAATGCATATGATTTTAGGCAAAAGTTCTACATTGATCTAGCTAAATCAAGATCTAAAAAATAATATAATATTATATATTTTAATTAAAAAAATTAAAATTTTTTGTAAATAAACTTAATATATTAAATATTAATTTTAGTAAATCATATATTAATTTAAATTTTTTAATTTTGCAAATAATAGTCAATTTGAGATATTAAATGTTAATTTTATATACTTAATATATTAATTAATAATAAACTTGCCAAAAAATAATTTTTAGCAAGTCTTAGTGATTTTAATATTTTAAATATATTTAATTTTAATATGTTAAATATTAAAGTAGAATAAAATATTAAGATGGAGAGTGAATAATAACCCTCTATATTTGACAAATTTGAGTGATTTACTATACATCAAAATCAAATAATTTTAGATTTGACAAGTTCAATGTGGGACTTATTTGATCATTTTATTTTCATTTTAGTTTTACAATAAATTTTAACAACATTATTACTAATACTCTTAGTGATGGTGAGACTTGAAATTGACTAGTCTTTGATTATAGGGTAGTAACGATCTTTTTAATAGCAAAATTGTGAAAAAATACAAAAGGTCATGTCAGCAGATAAGCTTGCCTAATTTTAGGTCAAACAATAGTAGGGTAGATATTGTAAACTTTTGGGGGGCTTTATATATATGGGCATTATGATGATTTCTGAAAGCTCTATTACCTTACCTTTTCAATTGGGTCAAAGTAACGATCATGAGAAGTGGCATTCTACTAATTTTATATCGATCTTAACTCTTTTATTTTTAGTTATTTCTTTTCATGGGACATTTACAAACAGTGCAACTAATTATATGAGCTGAGACTAGCTGAGTACTGAAAGAGTGTTATAATAAAAATAAAAATAAAAAATGTATATGTTCCCATTATCAAAACAGAGGGTACATACTAACTTCGAACCTTGACCATGTTCTGATCTATTGTATTTAATTACTTACGTGCTCATCATGAACTCACTTATTAAGAGGACTCTAATTACACACGCGTGTCAAGATAAAAATTAAAATTTGTACAAAGTCCAACTCTTCTCTATTAGCTTACACTTTTGAAAACTAATTACGTACAACATTAATAGTGGTGCCATATCAGCGTATAACGCGGGTATAAGATCGTCAAGCAAATAAATTGTTAGGGCATGCAATCGATCAGCAACCGCGCGGTTAATATTAATGATTTATTAAACTGTGATCTTTACAAAAAGATTAGATTTTTGTGACTAATCATTTGCGACGAAAAAATTATTTACGACTCATTTTGACTGAAAATAATTATTTTGTTAAAAATAATTAGTTGCAAATAATTAGTAGTTTTCTTATAATGCGTTAGCTGGAGTACTCTTTATGTAGCTAGCAGTACTAGATACATGCAAGATAAACAGAATATGAACAATAATGATGGAAATCATGCCAAGTGTTTGAATATATAATTCGATGAACTCGACGTGTGAAATCTATACCTACTTAATTGAAAATTAAAAGGCTGATAAAGTCGTTGCAAATGGGTTAGGTACTACTTAATTAAATGAAATAATATATATGTAGCATCTAAAAATATAATTATGATTTTTTATATATATATACGAGCTCAATACAACATGTTTCAAATTTATATAACATACATATGTATGATGAGTGAATATATTTTAACGTAGCTTGATATAATATGTTAGGTTTATTTTATATTAATATATATATACACACGCATATATGTAGATGTGTTATGTACATATATATAGTAATTTGAAAGAACATAATTTATTATTAAAAAATTAGTAATTTGTTTTTATGTGAATACCATATTAATTTATTCACATTTAAAAAAAAAAAGATTGTACTGCATTTATACACTCAATCGTGACTATAAATATAATTTCTCATCTTCTAAAAAGCCCCAATAACAGTTGCGTAATGTGACGGGTATTCTCACAAAGGAAAGAACGAGCAAAGCAGTATACACACAAGAAGCTGTAGCCAGCCGCTTTTGTAGCACAATTAAAGACATGGGGTACTCCTATCTTTGAAAGCAACACCACTCTCCTTTTCCTTGGGGTCAACAAACTTAGATAGCCAGCCAGGACCATAAGTTATTATTCTGAGCTATAACTTCTGAAAATCACCGCTTAAATTCTGCAATTTGCATATAGTAGACTGTGATAGCATCTAAACTCTTGTAAGAAAAGGAAAACTTGCCAAACTCTGACATTTGACCCTTACATACAGATCAAAAACTTTGTGTTTGTTCCCAAAAAACCAATAAACGTTTTTTTTTTTCCTTTTGGGATGGCTATAGTGTATTTTCACCAGACCAATGGTCAAGATTGAAAAGTAGGTCATGTTACTTTTGTAATAGCCGTAGCCCCACATGATTAACACCCACATCTTTAGGGCGGGGTTGGAGGGTGGGGGTTGGGGTGGGGTCTGGTTGGTGAGGATCAATCGTGTAATTATATATTTTCAAGTTCTGGTGCATATATATATATAATATATATATATATATATATATTATATCGACTTTCATCTCTGCAATCTTTTTCTTGCCTGTTTTTGATATACAGACCGGGATTTTTGGAAGCATGAAATCGATCACGAACATCTAAAATGTTCAATATGACTTCTTTCCAAAGTCATTTTCCTGTGAAAGAAAGTGACAACGGCAACAAGCAATTAGTCGTATAGTATTGACATTATTCAAATGCTCTTATAGTGCACATGGCGAGCTAGACGAGGGCCGTCGACATGCCATATATACCCAGTTATAATATTTAATCTCATTTATAATAAACATCATGATCATTGATTAGTGGATGATCAGCTAGCACCACAACAAGCATGGTGCATGGCAGGGAAGCGGCCTGGGGGATTACTATCATGATGTGATGTGTGTGTACTGCAACTTACATATATATATATATATATATATATATATGTTTGTAATCAAACTGATAATAATACCATGAACTGTCGGGGGACATCTTAGCACGGCATGACCATGTACAAGGCCGGTCGTTACACCTCGATCGTCTACTATGTCATGAATTAGAGTTAATGTTTGGATAATTCATGATTAATGATATAAGATAGTTTGAAGTGAAAATTGAAAGTTGAATAAAAATATTTTTAAAATATTATTTTTTTAATATTATTATTATTATTTTGAGATTTAAAAAGGTTAAGTTAGATTTTGAAAACGTTAAATTGTTTATTGTATTTTGTATGAAAATTTGTAAAAGTTATAATAATGAGATGAAATCTTATGAAAAAATAAATTGAGAATATTTCTAAATCCAAACAACCCCTAGTCCCGAAAAAACTAGCTAGCTGCTAGGATACTTAATCGTCCAACAATGTAATAATTACTTTTATTGCTAAAGTATTGTCAAATTGCGCGCTAAGATCACTCTTACGTTGATAATTAATTAATAAACCCAACTGACCCGGTGTCATAATCAAGATCATGTTATACAGTTGTAATTTGACAATATTCGGATTCGGAAGTTTCTTGATCAAATCATAGCTAGGTAGCTTACTAATATTATAAATTTCGTAGCGCTTGTAGATAAACATGATCGAGCAATTTGCGTTTTTGTACTTCTACCGGCCTCTTGGGAATTTTTCACAAGTTTAGTTAATTATGCCCCAATAATTAGATATATATATATATATTTATATGAATGAACATTGTATGGGGACCTACTAAATCCACCAACCTACTCACGAGGGTAACAAATAGATTTTTAAAGGAGTATTAATATTATATACCGTCATAGAATATGTAATCGCCATACAATCACTTTGAAAAAAATTGGACACTATTATTAAAAAATTAATTAATTTTATGTAAGTTTCCATATTTATCCATTTTTTAAAGGAATTGTATGGCACTTGCGCAATACTTCATAATTACAAATATCATTTATTTGTCCAAAGAATTTTATAAGAGGTCGGAGAGGGAGGGTGGTTGGGTGGGTTTTAATCCATTCGGTAAATATATATACCCATCCGTCGCCCACGAGCTATAACATGTAAATAATATATGTGACAAATATGCTCTTAGGGTTTCCTAAATTCTCTCTCAAATACAAGATCTTTCTCGTGTTGCAACCTAATTTTCTCTCTCATTGCCACAACAATTATGTACCATCAATCCATCACATTGCCATCGTGCACCACACTTAGGCCTGTTCATCCGGACCGGGTACAAACCGGCCCGGTATAAAATTTTATTTATTTCTTAATACGTTTGATTTTTTTTTTTTAAATGGTTAAGGAAATTTTAAATCCGGAACCCGGATGAACACCCCTAACCACACTCCATGTCATGTCACTATTAAGATTGTTAGGTTTGTAGAGCTTGATTCATTCTTGAAGTAGCCTCATTTGATGACTTGATCCAACAAGGATTCGCCATTTTTTTTTTTATGGAGCTATAATGAGTCTTAAGCTATAAAGTGCAGGCTCGAGTCAAAAGGAAAAGTTCTCTCAACACTGAGGAAATGTTTGAGAGAAAGTTCGCTTGACATTTGTGCTACACGTTACTTAAGGGAAGCTCATGCAAAGGTTTGCTCGACATTCACTCTAGCAAACATTAGATAGAGAATCTACTCAACACGTCACTCGAGCGAATAACTTAAAAATTGTGAAATTAGAATTTTCACCGTACAACCTACCTATAAATATATAATTATGAATAGTATGACCGATTCTGAGCACTATATTTTGCCCCAAAGTATATTTTGTTATTCTTTAAAAAAATAAAATCATCTGCAACTTTATGAATGTAAGCATATTGCCAAATCATGTGGATTTTTGTATCGTGCGATCATTTTGTTGTGCTCAGCTTTGCTTTTCTACTCCAGTCATGTGTGCACATCTTTACTTATCAAAATAACTTGGAAAGATTCATATATAAATTGGAACATATACAGTCTCGGTAACTTTTTCTTACAACTTTTTTTGTTCAAAGGATTGAAACATAACCAGTACTTGTAAATTTGTGGCTAAGAGCCAAAGAATTATATGAAACACAAGTTAGTTAATTCTTGGAAAATTGAACATCAGACACCTATGATTTTCAGATCGATCGAGCACAAAAAAAAAAAAGGATATTAATTTTAGGACTTGAAATATAAGTAGGGGTGAACAGAAAACCCGAATTCCGACCCGACCCTATATTCCGACCCGACCCCATACCGATATTCCGACCCGTTTCGGTTAATTGGGTACTCGGGTATTATCCGATACCAATTAAAAACCTCTGTTTGTCGTCATTTGAGCCATTTCGTTGTCCGCGTTCTCGTCTTCGTCTTCTTCTTCTTCTTCTTCTTCTTCTCTCTCTCTCTCTCTTCAACCAAGCGCCGACTAGCCCAAGATCTTGCCGGCTTGTCCTCTCGGAGAACTCCGCGGCGAATGGCTTCGAGGTCGGGGAGATCGTCAATGTCGAAAAACTGCGCGATGAGATCGAAAAACTGCGCAAGATGATCTTGAAGCTTAGAAGGTTGTTGGTTAGAGGAGTTGCCGGAGTTCACTCAGAAGCTTAGAAGCCGAAACTCCCAAATCACTTCAAGATCTTGTTAGGGTTCCATGGCCACAATCTCAATCCATTGCCCATTTACTACATATTTACCACGGGTATCTTACAGATCTGCTCCGCTAGCGAGATTTTCTTTTAACTTTTCCTAGCGAGATTTTCTTTTAACTTTTCCATTTTCAAAACCCTTGTTATAGTTCTTTCGTTTTCGTTTTCTGCTTGGTTTCTTCCAATCAAAAACCTTATCGGTTAGTTATCGGCCAAACGGTTATCGGCTTATCGGAATGAACGAGTTATCGAGTCGGGTCGGAAATGGGTTTATCATTGCGGGTCGGGTCTGGTGAACAGCCCTAAATATAAGTATATTCAGCAAGCCACCTTCCAGGTCATTAGTAAGCTTTGGATAATTAATTGACTTCGTAATGGTAGGTATATATATTGATGGTCATTTATGAGAACGGCCTGCAGCCCACATTGGCACATTTTATGACATGAGAAGCTTTTAAGTATTACTACTATGGCAGTGAAATAAAAACTGGGTAGTTGTTGATCATCACATAAAGATCAGTTTCGAAGTGCTATATACTATACATAGATATACATATATGTTTCTGTAAAACATCCTAGGAAGAATAGAAAATTAATTATAGTACTGAAATTATAAACTCTCAGAGGAAGACAGTTGATTATATTGCAACGGCCGATATAACGGAAAGCTATTAAAATTAGAAACGCCGCCTGGTCACCGCCGCATTGTTTAACCGATCATGATCGATATGAATGAATGTCTAAAGTTTGAAAACACTACTCCTATTAACATTAGAGTCTGCAACCTTTAAAGTGACCTTTTAATTAAGTCCGTCAGTGCTCATGATTCTCACGCCATCATTGTTACTGATAGTGATGGAAAACTTAATGTAAGTAAGGTAATGAAACAGAAATTAGGGTTGTAGGTGACAATTTCGTGTCCTTTCAGATGTCAATTTGTTGCAGAAAATACTGGCCGGATTGCCTTTTGCATTAGATTAAAGCGTGGGGACTCATTAGCTTTTGTGATAAATGAATAGCGAAAAAAATATTATTTGTGATTAATTTTAGTTGTAAATAATTATTTGATTGAAATTAATTGACGATAAAAAATTATTTTTCTTATAGTGAAAATAACTCATGAAAAAAGGTGAATTATATATAGTTCTAGAGTTTCAGTACGTATATATATGGATTTTGGATGATTATTATAAGAGAATTATTTATCCATCATAATAATTGTTAAAATAAGCCTATTTTTGTCTTAAATATTTTTTTTGTGTTATAAATAACTTGATCACAAATTTTTAATATGGTCAAATTAAATAATACCTATTTTCTTAGAATATGCATTTAGTCATGTTTTTTAACTTTTTAAGCAATAAATTGGGTGTTATGGTGGTTGGTTCTCTGTTCCTTAGGAATTTATTTGCTTTATCTTCAAACTCTGGCATCCAACCGCAAAAAATAAAAAAATAAAAAATAATAATAATAATAATATATGATAAGAAGAAAACAAAAATATGAAAAGGACAAGGAGATATTTAATATTGAAATGAACAATAGGACCCTCCACACCTCCTTCTTGCTCTTCATCATCTTCCTTTGTATTTTTTTTTTTTTATATATTAAGCTTTGGTGGAAGGAGACGTTTCCTCGTTTTTCAGCTGTTCGTATCTTCTGACACGCCTTGAACTTGCATTTTCATTATATATATTTTATTTTTCATAAAACGTAGACGCATCTCTCTCTCTCTATATCTCTCTAAAAAGTTCTTTTGTTGCTCATCAAAGGGTGCCTGCCTGCCTGCTGGTTGCATCAATTGATTTGAAAAGGGAAGGACGGTCAAATCAAGAACAAGTTCCTCTTTGTTTTGCTCTCTTCGCAGGTACTTAACTCAAAAAGCCATAAAAGAGATCAGATAGAGAGAACATGTACATATATAATCTCCAACCTCTGACATGCTCTTAAAAAAAAGTTCTTTTTTTCTATGAAAATGGACATAAATGTGTGGATAATGAGTTGAATTATAAAGACTGCATCTTTTTCCCAGCCCTTTAACCCAACTCTCTTTGTACTGCGCCTTTTTTGAGCCTTTTCAGTAGAGGAGTTGCAGAGATTTGAGTCTGACAGTATAGGTAGATAGATCATACGAATATAGACTGCTGGATCGGAGCTTCTGTTTTGATGTCCCTCGCTACTGTTTCGTCTTAATCCACTCTCTCTCTGTCTGTCTGTCTGTCTCTCTCTCTCTTTCTGTGAAATTCAAATGGTTTCTGGGTCATCGTAGGCCAAATTCTTGTTTACTTTGAGGAGCGGAGACGATCATGAAGCACGTGCACACCCAGATATTCGTCACACCAGGTACCGGTGTTATCTGCTATCATACTCTAGTCGATTCCTTCTTTCTCTCTCCATCAATATCTTTCCTTCCTTTTTTCTCCCTTCTTCCATTTGCATATATATAAAGCTAAGAAAGCTGCGTAATTTTGTCCATTTCCTCCTCCTTCCACTTCAAGCAATCATAAAGTGAGCTTCTTGAGAAGAACACATGAAAGTGGTTCTTCTGATATAAACTCTTGGATAGATCAGAATTATGCGAATTTTAGCTACAGAATGATGGGTTTTTGGACACAATTCTTTGATCACAACATACTGATCAATAGATTTATTGTCTTTATGCCTCTTGATTTCCCCAGGACTTGCCTGAAAAGAAGACCATCACAGAATACTCCATAAGTGACACGTAAAGCTCGATCCTGTATACAGTAAAACCATTTCTGAAGGTCGTCTTTCATGGGTTGACTCACTCTCCGACATATTCACAAGGTATATATATATATATAAGTACTTCCTCAATTACATATCTTTGTATGTATTAAGTTGTTATAGATACAACCCAGATTGGTACCTGGATGTGAAGGCTAACTAACATCCTCTTTTCAATGAAGTAACTTCAGAAAAACATAATATATTTTCCCCAAGAAAATCGATGGCGACGTACTTTCATGGCAATTCAGAAATCCAAGCAGCCGACGGGTTACAAACTCTCTTGCTCATGAACCCAGCTGGCTACGTCCAATACTCCGAAGCGCCACCGCCGGCACAATCCACCGCCAACAATTTCGTCTTTCTAAATTCTGTCGCCGCGGCGGCCAACTCCTTAAACCTTCCTCAGGCGCAGCAACCCCACACGCAGCAGTTCGTCGGCATCCCGCTTCAGAATATGGCTTCTGCCACGTCTCAGGATCCTGATTCTCAATCCATGAACGCCCACCACGAAATCTCCGCCTTGCATGGCTATGTCCCTCGTGTTCAGTATAATTTATGGAACTCCCTTGACCCCAACGCAGCGGCGCGTGAGACTCCACGCGCACAGCAGGGGCTGTCTTTAAGCCTGTCTTCACAGCAACCTGGGTACGGATCATTCCGGGCCGATCGTGAAGTTCCATCACAGACTCAAGCTCCAGCTATATCGGGAGAAGATATGCGAATTTCGGGCGGATCATCTTCTTCGGCTTCGGGGGTGACTAATGGGGTTTCGGGCATGCGTAGTGTTCTGCTGAGCACTAAGTACTTGAAGGCTGCTCAAGAACTTCTAGACGAGGTTGTGAATGTCGGTAACGGAATGAAGAGTGAGATATCTAGGAAAGCTAATGGGCGAGCTAAGGTGATGGCCATGGCCGGAGAATCATCGGCAGCCGAGAGCGGTGACGGCTCTGTCGGCGGTGAAGCAAGCGGAAAGCGTGCTGCTGAGCTATCAACGGCCGAGAGGCAGGAAATTCAGATGAAGAAGGCAAAGCTGCTGAACATGCTTGATGAGGTATGCTTTATCTTTGTTAAAGTAATGGCCTTTTCTTGAAATATTGAGAGATTCTAAGCGTTTTGCGTTGTTTTGGCACTCTGAATTATGATCTTTATTTGATTTTGTTTTCTGGGTGATTTTGTTCTATGAAGGTGGATCAAAGGTACAGACAATACCACAGCCAGATGCAGATTGTGATATCCACGTTCGAACAAGCGGCCGGAATTGGGTCGGCGAGAACATACACAGCCCTTGCATTACAAACAATCTCAAAGCAGTTCCGGTGTTTGAAGGATTCAATAACGGGCCAAATTCGTGCTGCGAACAAGAGTCTAGGGGAAGAAGATAGCCCAGGCGGCAAGATTGAAGGTTCAAGACTCAAGTACGTTGACCATCAGCTTCGACAACAACGAGCTCTTCAACAGTTGGGAATGATCCAGCACAACGCTTGGAGACCTCAGAGAGGATTGCCTGAAAGATCAGTTTCTGTTCTTCGTGCTTGGCTTTTCGACCACTTTCTCCACCCGTGAGTAGCTCAGAAATGGTCTCATAATATGGCAAAAATGAAGTTTTCTGTTTTTTTAACTGAGATTATTCGATTTGGATTTCAGATATCCGAAGGATTCAGACAAGCACTTGCTTGCCAAGCAGACAGGGCTTACTAGGGGCCAGGTATATTGTTAGAACTGCTACATACACAATCAGGTTACATAAAATAAACCTACAAACTGATGTGATTTTATAAAATCTGTTAGATTTATTCAATAATAAAAATAATTTTTAAAATATGATGTATCACATCAAGTTTTATTAATAATTTGTAAGTTTACCACATCAAATTAGGAGTTTGTATAATTTCTTTGTGACTACAGTATTTTCCTTCATCAAAATTATTGAATTGTTTACAGTTATTTCCCATATTTGAATAGCTTTGTGACAATGCAGGTGTCTAATTGGTTCATCAATGCTCGAGTTCGGCTTTGGAAGCCAATGGTGGAAGAGATGTATATGGAGGAACTCAAGGAGCAAGAACAGAATGGATCAGAGGAAAAAATCAGCAAAAGCAATGAAGACTCGGCATCAAAGTCCAGTGCTCAGCAGGAGAAAAGTCCTGCTACTGAAAATCCCACCAAAAGTTTCAGTTCCAAACGGGAGAATGCTACAAACCAGAACTCTGCTCCTGCATTTTCAGTCTCCAAATCTTCGACATCTCCGGTTGGAGGAAATGTTAGGAACCAATCTGGATTCACTCTCATTGGTCCCTCAGAATGGGAAGGGATTACACAAGGAAGTCCAAAAAAACAGAGGAGTAATGAGATGCTGCATTCTCCAAACAGTGTTCCATCAATAAACATGGATGTCAAGCCAAATGAGGCAAACAACGAGCAAGTTTCTATGAAATTCAGTGATGAGAGGCAGAGCAGAGATGAATACTCATTCATGGGAGGCCAAACAAACTTCATTGGAGGTTTTGGGCAATACCCGATTGGTGAAATTGGAAGGTATGATACTGAACAGTTTGCACCAAGGTTTTCAGGCAATGGTGTTTCTCTCACACTCGGTCTTCCTCATTGTGAAAACCTTTCCTTGTCCGGCACCCACCATTCGTTTCTCCCTAACCAGAACATTCAATTGGGAAGAAGAGTAGTCGGTGAACCAAACGGCTTTGGTGCCATAAACATAAACAACTCCAACCCTCACTCTTCAGCTGCATATGAAAGCATCAACATTCAGAACCCCAAGAGGTTTGCTGCGCAATTGTTGCCCGACTTTGTGGCCTGAATAAGCGCCATATATGAAAGTTGGTGTCATGGGTTTTCAGTGTATCTTTCACAAGGAATGCATGGTAGTGTAAAGAAGAAGAAAATTTACTTTTTAGTATAGGTTTATACATGGAATATAGAACCATTTGAGTTCTTAGACAGCTTAGGATTTGAGAGCATGTGGTTGAGGATTGTATATTATTTTTATAAGTTTTGAAGATGGATAGATGGGTTGGTGTCATAAAAATTAGTTATTTGGGTATACAATAATATTAATGATTGTTAGTACGTGCGGGTGCCGGTGTGATCGATGAATGTGAAGGAAAGGAAAGGAGGAATCTTACTTCCAGGGTTCTGAAATGGTAAATAGACCAGACTGCTTAATTTTCCTTTCTCGAGTAGAAGCTTGAACAGTACATGAACTCAAGTTACACAATATTATATCTCAGTCATTCCTGATTGTCCTTGAACTTAATCGAGGTGTTCACCGGCAAAACATCCCATTAAAGATTGCCTATACTTGCACTCTGCTTAGAGATATACAATGCCATGAATATTGAAAAGACAATTTTTTGACAATTTTTTTTTTTTTTTGATTGGTAATCAAAAAGATTTTATCAATAAAAAAAAGGCTAAATCCAGGTATACCGAAAGTATACTTGTAAAAACTTAGCAAGTGTTACAAATAAGAACAAATTATTGACAAATTTATAAGATATATTGTATCTTCTTAAGAATTTTTAAGCAATATATGTAACTAATATGGAGAATTATTCTACTCAAGAATATTTTATATAATTTTTGGTTTGATCATTCGTAATTCCACCCAAGAATACTGGTATCTTCTTTGACTACTAAAAATAATTACTAGTTTTGACCTAAATTTGGTTGCTTTGGCTAGTGCACAATAAACTAAATCTCGATGCATAATTTAAAATCATTTCAGAGAATGCATTAAGTAATCTTCCAGAAACAGTTTTCCTTCTGAAAAGTCTGCATTAGAGTTTGTTTTCACAAGAATAAGTGAAACACCGTCTCCTGAACACATTTTCCTCGTCAACATGTGTCTTTTTCAAAAAATTACACCAATTGGATCTTAGATTCATACTAGTTGAAGGAGAAAAACTGAAACTGAAAGAATTCATGAAAGACAATATATATATATATATATGTACGTATGTATGTATGTATAATTCTCGACAAGACATTCTTAATTAACAAATCATGGCCAAAATTAGACCAAAAAAGTGGGTCCAGAAAGTATCATAGTTAGAAGAAATGATTTGCTATATCCACGCCTATTCAGATTCCTTGAATGGTATATGAGCTTTCAAGAGTGCTATGACATAAAAAAAAAAAAAAAAGAGTGCTATGAAAAGAAGTTATGCAAGTGAATTAATTCAACTTAAACCCTGTATTTCCACTTTTAATAAAACTAGACTATCAAATATACCCCAGTAGACTTATCCATTAGCTATCCTTAAACAAAGCATGGCAAGGGCGTCATGCTCATTCAGCATAGCATAATGGCATATCCATTATTTGTACTATGTATTGAAGCTTACTGCTAAATATGATTTTCATCTTTTGATCAAAACTGGTCTGAGAAATTTCAGATTTCAGTTACTCGACAAAATGAATAGCTCAACAGCAACAATTTGTTTTTTTTTTTTTTTTTACAATTAAACAAGTTCTACATCACAAGATTTATGATAACCTAAAACTGCAATTTATACATTGAACAAGGACCTCAAAAAGCAGGGGTTGGTAATTAGTTTTAGAGTGTATGGGTAATACCAGTGTTGCACGTTACTAATGATAGTCTTCTCTTGGCAACCTTGGACCTGTAACACCACACCTCAAATGCCTCGATCAGGTCTGGGTACCGAATATGCTCACTCCCCAACCATTCAGTTAAAATCTCTGCCTGGTCCTCAGATGGCAATGCAAGAATTATTGATACGAATGTGGATTCAAAGGATTGCCACAGCTCACCATCTATTTTAATTGCCAGAGCATCCTCACTGTTAGTTGTGACACGGTCAATCAAAGGTTTTGTGACCCTCACAAATGGAAGCCACACCTTCACCATATGAAGCCGTTTCACAGTCGGCATTATAACAGTGCCATACGCAATTGCCTCTAAAACTTTCGCTGCAACTTCGATAACCTTTAACTTTATCTCGGTAATTTCAGCTGTTGAACTGGCTTGCTCAACAACGTTGACTATCTTATCCGATGCCTCAACCCAGTTGTTGACAAATTCTCTCATAATTTCCAGCTTATTCAATATCTGCCCAGCCCATGACAAATCAGATAGATGGGATTGAAATGACTGCATTATTCCTGCCTCACAAACCGATTCCACAGATTCACATAATGAAGTTTCTAAAAGGTTGTTGAATCTGGAAAATAGTTTCTTTACACATTCTTTCACCTCCAATTTTATCCCATCATCAGCAGTCAATAAGGGAGCATCATCATCTTCAGTTAGCATGTATTCAAGCTGCTCCTGCGCTGAAGTTTTAAGATCACTCATGGCTGGAGGAGGGGATGACGTGGCAAATCGGATGGCAGAGAAAAAAATCCCCATGATAGCTGATGAACTGACTGGCTGCAGACGGGCAAGAATGGGCTCTGCTTGTAATCCCATGCGTGGTATGATTTTTAAAATTTCCTCCTCCTCAGCCTCTTCCCAAGGAACAGCTTCCAAGTACTTTACACAAGCACTAACAATTTGTGGGCAACCAAGCTCAACAGCCACCTGGAGAATGCCAAGGGCATTTCTAACACCATGCCAGATGTCATCCGCATCTAAGCCGTCTACACCAACATAGAGAAGGCGTAGAACGTTCACATAGTAGTCAAAGTCAGATTCATGGCAGTAAACTTCAACACAGTTGCGTGAGTCAAGGATCTGACATGTCGGCCACTTCTCAGAAAGGCGGTCAGCAAAATACTTGCTTTTTTCTATGAGTAGGTGGGAATGACAGTACATCCAATCATCTCGGCCATCCTGTGTTCGCAGTCTCACAACTACATCACTTGTTGATCGGTCACCGATCTTACTAGGAACCCCTGTTTCATTGCCCTGAAAGCAAGGACAGGTATGAGGTACAAGAAAAACAAGGCAACTGAGTAGTCAGCGTTTTAGGTCAATACATACTTTGAATGTATAATATGGCATTAACTTTGTAAGTTTAACTTCCAAGTGGCTGTCTAATAAACGAAAAAAACAGTGTTCATAAAGTTTGCTTCTGGTAGTGGACAAAACCACTTGACAGTACCAAAAAGCAGCACCGTGGTTCAGCTAGCTCGTCAATGTTAACACATAGCAGAGAACAGAAAAAAAAAAGAAAAAAAAAAAGAGGAATGTTTGGCAATCTCATGTCAGTTTGATAAAAATAACAAAGAGATACGATGATAAGACAAAAATTAAACATGAGAAATCACGTGCAAAACTTACAGGAGAATCCATTGGAGCAATGGGCACTAAAGAGTGCGTCTTTCATGCATTAACATTATGAAACCTGAGAACAACCTACATTAAAAATCAACTTGAGTGTATTATTACAAATACATGATCAGCAACAAGTAATAGCACGAGAACAAACAAGATATGCCAAATCTTGTAGTAATTGTTACTAATATGTACTAGAGGCCATTTGCTGTAAATGGTGTCATGGATAATCAAAACTATATCTCACTCCAAAAGAATGTCACATACTGATCTCCAACATGGTCTAAAAGTTCTCTTCGATTATAAACCCCTACTGATACCTATAGGAGGTTTTATCGTGTGAAAAATATTATGGTTTCAATGGATAGCAACATTGCAACGTGTAACTGACTTTTTATAAGAAAATGAGCAATAATTATTCCCAGCCAGAGAGTGAGAGACTAGAAATGTACCGATGGAGCTGAAATCCCAATGAATCATCTTAAGCAAAGGTTAAGATTTTTACTGGAGAGACCTGAGAAGTACATATTCTCATAGCAAAACGCGCTGCTAAGTAGCTAACAACAGATGTGGAAAATCTAAAGGTACGATGTTCTATAGATAACAATGAGATTTTACCAAGCAAAAGTTAAACGTTATCTAAAACTTTACTAAGCAAAAGCTAAAACCTGGCAACAGATAGAACTTTGTAAGGAAATCAACAAGTTAAGGTACCTAAGGTAAGATTACAGTTCCGTATTTGAGGTGCCGACGGAACACATGATTATAAATCTTAATATATTTCTTCACGTCATGAATGAAAACACTATCTACTACCTGAGCCATAAAATTACTAATGAATAAACTCTAAAATAATCTCAAGGAAATTCTTGTTCTTAAGTCCCAACTGTTGTTCTTTCATGAGATGCCTATTCTTGCTATGCAATCAGAAGCTTGATTTCTTTATTTATTGAGAAAAGAAATAATAACATTTAAGTTTACTTCTCAACTAATGTTCTTACAATTTAAAACTAGTCTTCCTCCAAGGAGTATTATGTTTTAAATAGTTTCAATTACAAAAGACATTATCATCTCCTTCAATATGTAATTTATGACTACCCAGGAAAAGTCTAGGCCACATATAGGCTTATACTCTCAAAGGACTAGTCAAAATTATAATTAGAGCTTCCTTGCAATCATTATAAGTACCAATAACATCTCCCTCCCAGTCCCAGGCAGTGTGGGTGATGAAGTGTGGAATGCGTATTTAAAATGCAGGACTTTAACGTTGTTTACTGCAGTAGGCATTTTAAGTACGTGGCTAATGTCGTTTAACTAATGTTGGGATGCAGCGGGTAGATATTTGAGTGAGAAGGGACATTTGGGTCATTTAATCGCTACCTTATACCTGCAGTGTATACACACACCTCACACACGAGCACTTCATTCTCTCGATGCTTCTACCCGTTCCACTCACTCTCCCTCTTCTTTCAGGTACAAGCAGATCAATGGCTGGGAGAGGCGAATGGCTAGCGATGAAGCTAGGGTTTCGGATCAATGGTGGTCGAGGAGAGGTTAAATAGAGAGGTGAACGAGAATCGAGACGGGCGGAAAAAGTTAGGGTTGGAGTTTGCTTTTCGTTTTCTTTCTGGCAATTTCTGGATTTAGGGATGTCCCCCCTGAGTTTTATGTTCTGTTGAGGATTTCAATCCACGTGAGTGGCTAGAAATCCGGGGTCTAGGTCACGGAAACCTTGTATGCCCGAATAGATTTGGGGCTTTTGATTCCTTTAAGTTTTATTGCATTTAATCCAGGTTTTTATGATATCAACTGCATTATTTAAGATTTTCAGTGAGGTTTATACATACATCTTTGATTCTCTGTTGTATCTCATCACAGTGAATGCTTAGGGTTTGTATACCTTATATTGATGTTCTAAAGGTTACCTGAGTTGTATTTGATATTATAGAAATTACCTCTTTTGATTATCATTTCCATAAGGGCTTAAAGTTAAAATTATCCATGTGTGGTGGCCACGGCTGGTACCTCATTTGAAGGAGTACTCTAAGGAATCAGAACAACTTTAGATTGTTTGGGAAACAGGGGAACCGAGGCCTAGATCTTTCCTTTAAAACCAAAAAAAAAAAGAATTATTTTCGTAGTTAGATTTTCTTATAAAGCCTTCGTTCTATGCTTGAGAGGTCACATATTAAATTCATTTGTTTGTTGAATATTCTGCACCACATTCTCATCACTATTGCTTAATTTCCGTGGCTGGTATACTATTGGTCTCTGTGGATCGACCTTGAGCTCTTGATATTACAATTGACCCTTTTATACTTGGGAGGTGCATTTGTTAAAAGGAGACAGTGGGATTACGTTCACCACTCTCCGACAAATAGGGGGTGTTATAATCTTACCCACTCATATGTTTGAAGTCCTGGTCAAATCTTACACTGTCAGTCGGTCTGGCATTGATATCATTTGTGAAAACATAAGCAAAACCCAAATCACATCAAGGCTTACATTATAAAAGAACTAAGGTTCCACATTTGGTTCCTAATCAGTCTGTGTGGAACAAAATGATATATGTATGTGACAAAAACACTCAAATCCACTCTTTCTACAATGGAAAACAAGAGCATCAAAGTAAATTTCGAAACTAAAAGCAATAGAAACGCTAAAAAATCCCTGTTCTTCCAAAACTGAAGACAATGAAATTAAGAAAATGGAAAAGATAACCAACAAAAACCCAGTTTGGAAGAGAGAACCGGTACCGTAAATTTCTTTTTACTTTTTCTATTACAGGAAGAGAAGCCTGTTTCTATTTTGCACCAGCAACAGAGAAAGTTCTCTCTTCCCCTTCAGGAATCCAGGATGAGGTTCTCTTTTCGCGAACAAAGGATATCAGAATGATCAGAATGATCAGAATTAATGATCAGAACAAAGGATATCGCGAACAAAGAATTACCACTCTTCTCTTCAGCCTGGCCCAGCTTTTGTGCGTGACGGAATGTTGAACTTATAAAGCCCTAATGATAATATCAACCTTAGGCCCAATTTGCATGGCCTCAAATTCATGAAGCAGATCTTAGCCGCAGGAGTTGGGCTTCCCTTTCTCCCTAATACTATTCCGTTTGTTTTTTTTTTTCTTTTTGTTTTTCTGATAAATGTAAAGGGGCAATGCTACGTATTAGTAAAACTAAAATTGAACTCTTTTGCCGAGAAAAAAAAAAAAAATGAACGTTTTTGAAATTTAAATAATAGACAAACAGAAAAACTTCTTTTTTAATATAAATTTGATTAAAATATTTTTACTTACAAATAAAAAACTTTCAAAATTTGAAAAACTCATTTTATTTATGAACGAAACTCAATTAAATATGTAATGCAATCTATAAATATGAATTGTAAGAAGAATTATTAAAGGTATAGAGATTAAAAGACCGTACATAATCACGAGAAAAATGTTATGGTATTTATAATTATAAATTGTACAATGCTAGTAAAAGTAAGATTTGCACACAAAAATTTAATTTTTTTAATAATAATTCGGACTATTCTGTTTTGAAAAAGAGTGGGCAATGTTTGCACAGCCCATGAGCATATATAATATTACTCAGATAGATTCTTTCTATTTGAATTGATGAGTGTGGAGAACACGTCGTCCACGTCGAAGAACTTTTCAATTTATGTCAATACTCATGTGTTCCAACTATTCGTTGTACCTATTGGAAATCGTCAGAGGAATGGAGGAAATGGTAGAAAACTCGACAATATATATTAAATAGAGATTAGATTGATGTTGAATTTTATTTATGGAATGATATTCTAACACTCAACTATCCATGAGATTTGGGTATTAAGAAGTGTTACGAATAGTTGTGAATAATAATAAAAAATAAGTAAAAAGTAATAATAAAATATTAAATAGTAATAAATAAGTAATAAATAATAATAAAAATAGGTAAATAATAATAATAAAATAATAAATAATAGTAAAATATTTGAAAAATACTTGAGAAACTTCTAGCTTGCCTGATCACTTCCTAGTGCGCGCTTGATCCAGGGGACATGCAGCTTAATCTTGGTTAATATATTTAAAAAAAAATTATGTGAAGTTATTTTTGCATTTTCTTTTTTACAATCCATTAATATAATTGGTTATACCACTTTTTTCTTAATATAAAAAATTGGCTAATGATCAGTAGAGTGTGTAAGGAATACGAGCTCTCATGATTTTATATAAAAGACTTAATTTTTTTTATTTTATTTGGTGTGTTCCGGTAGGTTGCGAATTCCTTTTCTTTTCTTTTTCACTCTTCTCTTTCCTTAAACCATAAATACGAGCTCTCATGATTTGCAAATTAACACCAATAATCTCCACATTTAAACATATAGCTCCAACAAGTAATTAATGAAACTTCAAATATTTGTCAATTTAGTGCTTAATTAATTTTATTAATATTTTTTGTCAAAAAACAAATTATATTACTTTTTTATATTGCTTTTACAAACATTAATAAATATATATCCAAAGAGCGAGCTAGCTTAGGTCCTTTTCTAGTTAGTAAAAAAGGGGAAAAAAATATCGATCTTTCTGGATTGAGGATGGTTCATTAAGTCGCACGCCCCAAAAACGTGCCTCATTATCCTTTGACAATATCGGTATATATATTATAAAGATCACCAATGATCTTCTAGATCTGGTTGGGAATATCTAGCTAGTTTTCAGTTTAGCTTTGCTATTATATACATATAACAAGTGGGTTTGTTTAATATTGGTATGAGATACATCAACGTCGTGTTGAATGTGTCAATAAAAAGACATATAAATAGATTTGTTCTTTCTCAAAACTCTTACACTGCATGTGGCTTTGTTAATTGAGTAATTCTATTCTTACATATAATTGTGAGTGCATAATTGTAATGTAATCATTTTGAAAATTAATAAGATTTACTATTAAATTATGAGTACTTGGACATGATCGTCAAAATGTTAGATTTTCCTATTATTATATATTTCATGAGCTATAAATTTATAATCTTATAAATTGTCAAAATCTTTAAGTTGATCTCTTACGTGTCAAACAATTAAACTCGTTCAAAATCTTGCAATGTTGGTAGGAATTTCATGTTCCACGAGACCTTTCCTCCTTAATTATAATTTTTTCGTAGATTTAATAAAGAAAGTGTTACTAATTGTACTTGAATTATTATTTTATTTGCATAATAATATATGTTGACGTATTAGCTATTGATGTGCTGAATATTATAAAACTTAAAATTTAAAATTTAAATCTAAAAAGAAAACTCATAAAATAAATCTTGTACATAAAATTACAAGTACATATATCACCACGCAAACCATCTTGAATTTATTTGAACGGAATCTTACACTCTTATGCTTTCGGTTATTGAACAGGAAATCTTGATCAGTCCAGTCCATGCACAATGCAAAGCCTATTGTCCGTAGGGTTGAGCTCAGCCCAAACTTTGATAAAAAACAGGAAAAGGAATTTGGAAGATCATGGTCACCCATTTTACCGAGAATGTGAGCTTAGACAATCTCAAGCATCAACAACGTTCTGGATAGAATCATAACGTCGAGTATGTACCTTCCTTCGTCATCTTAACCTTGACATTAATGACGATAAGACAAGATTTCGCCTGCCAGAAGGTCACATTCAATGCGATATCGGTCTAGGTGTGCCGCATTAATTATTAGGACTAGACGGAGTGTGCTGCATTAAATGCAGGGTCAAAATCCAGTCCCACCAGTCGTCGGATAGGGGGATTAATACGGTGGAGATGAGACGGAGGGAGTTAGGCCATCATTTGCCGAGTGATGATTGGGCAATGTCACTAAACGTCATCAGCAACACCCACCTACTAGCTGGACGTGAGAGCAACTATAAATAAATCTGTCTAAGATCAGGTTAGATTTTACATTCTCTCGCTTTTGTTACCTCGTTTTAAGCTGATACAGGAACTAACTTCATCATCGGAGAGATCCTGGATCTCGACCCCACTTTATTTCATATTTTGCATGATGAAGTCTATTGGGTCACCATGGACGGCTGGGCTACGAAATAAGTCCCAAACAGTAGCCCCGTATATGAGATTCTAATTCCATAAAAGCGTACTTTTCATATACCAGCTACGACGCGACCCCAAATGACTCGCGGTGAAGAATACCAAGACTCCACACCATGGAAGGAAGGCTTACGAAGATGGAAAAAATAATAAGGAGGCTGACCGAGGAGAATGCGGAATTACAGCAGCGTGGCGAAGGACCCTCGACCCGCAACAAGGCCAACATCAGTGAGAATGTGAACTCTCGACACCACTACGAAAATAACGCATTTGGGGAAGAACGACACCAAATGCACGCCAAGCTCAAAGATCTTGAAGATAAGTACGCTGCGATGGACAAACTAATTGACGTACCCCCGAGGTCAAGCTCGATGTTGGGTAGTGCAGGAACACCCTACAATTCCAACGTTATAGCAGTGCCCCTCTCGCCGAAATTCAAGGTCCCCCAAGTGGAGCTGTACGATGAATCCCGAGATCCGGTAGAGCATTTAGAAGTTTTCAAAGCACAATCCAGGAGGCCACGCAACTGGCCAGTAAAAGGCACCAACCTTTTGGTAGAATCTGGGCAAGAGCCAAGCCCAGGAAATGAAGGACTTCCTGAACAGGTCTAATAAAGGAAAAACGAAAACCCTTTATGCACATGATGGGAAAAACACGAGTTTTAGTGTTCTCCTTATTGCGTCGTAGGCCCTCACACCATCCCCAGGCGCCTCTAGATCAAGACGCCAGAGAATTTTGTACTTCTTCCTCATAGGAATGGAGAGTGGACGTCCAACCATGGCCAGCAAAGAAAGGAGGGGGGGTATTGAAAGCCATGGAAATGAACACAGGGGCTGGGAAACAAGGATGAGAAAGGTTGAAGGGGCAAATGAAGAACAGGAGATGGTTCATAAGGTTAAAGAAGACGGAACGAGGAACGTAACCTAACGGAGTATTTATAGCTAAGGAAGATTTGAAATCTCGCGAGAAATGAAGCAAAGTGTCAGTTAGCCATCCGAAGTGATCCTTGGAGGCATGGGACGTGTTCGGTACGAGCTAATCAGAAACAAGGAACGTACGCAGTAATGTCGGGTGGGGTAATGATTACACGCCCGTGTTAAGCATGCACCAATCACCTTAGGGCGACGTGGCAAGCAAACGGGCTGACAGCCTAGAAGCCAAAGCGTCGACACGTGACAACACAGAGGCATTCAATACCCATAACTCGGAATATGAACCGCACTTCGACAGCGTGGGCGGTTCAGAAGATGATGAGATAGGGAGGCATTACATGCCACGTAGGCATTACATGCCACGTAGGCATGGAAGATGAACCACTCTCGAAAGATAAATTGGGTGAAATAAATAATCTCGAAGAAGATCACATAAGGCGAGTAAGTAAGTCAGCTCGACACAAACTACATCAACTCGGAAAACCCCGAGAGGAAGGTCCGCTTGGTGACGAGCTTTAAGAAGCAACAAAACCAGAAAACTACAAGGAAAAATAAATTCCCACCCAAGTCCTTTCAATGAGGATTCGTGGGGTACTAAACGGAAAATCTCAATCAGCCCAGCCCATGCACGATGCAAAGCCCATAGTCCTTAGGGTCGACCCGAAAAATCAGGGAAAGGAACCTGGAGGATCCTGGTCGCCCCTTTAACTAGGAAGGTGAGCTCAGACAATCTCGAGCATCAACAAGGTTCGGGATAGTATCATAACGCCGAGTCTATACCTTCCTTCGTTATCTCAACTTTGGCATTAATGACGATAAGATAAGATTTCGCCTGCCAGAGGGACACATTAATTCTTGGGACTAGACAAAGTGTGCTGCATTAAATGCAGGGTTGAAATCCAGTCTCACCAGTCGTCGAATAAGGGGATTAATACGGCGGAGATGAGACAGAGGGGGTCAGGGCATCATTTGTCGAGTGACGATTGGGCAATGTCACTGAATGTCATCAGCAACAGCCACCCACTAGCTGGACGTGAGAGCACCTATAAATAACACCCAATCTGTCCAAGATCAGGTTAGATTCTCTATTTTCTCGCTTTCGCTACCTCATTTTAAGTTACCCATACAAGAACTAACTTCATCATTGGAGAGGTCCAGAACCCCAACCTCACTTTTTTTCCTATTTTGTGGGATGAAGTCTATTGGGTTACTACGGAGAGCTGAGTTGTGAAATACGTCCCAAATAGTTATAGGTCAAAATGTTTCTATTATTCAATGAAACAATGACATATTGCTATATAACGAAGAGATCTAAAATTCTCTTCAAAGTGTTCAAAGTAAACAAGAGATGATCAAGAGAATACATTGCCATAAAATTCATAAGAGAAAAGATTTATACAATTATGAATTGGGTAATTATTACGTAACTATTTTATAAATAGTAAATAAATTATGAGATTTACATAAAAAAAAAATAAAAATTAATTTTTTAATAATAAATTTCACTTTTTCTCAAAACAGTTATGCAATAATTACATACCTACGTAGAATTTACTCAATGAATAACGGGATCAGTCACAATACAGAAACTTAATCCATCCAGATCAAACAGATCACCGGAAGAAGGTTGACTTAAGAACATTGAAATTCAAAGGCTATGATTCCAATTTTCCAAGCACCAGCCGAAATTTTGGGCCGTGGAAAAAGCACCAGAGAAAGCAAACCAGCACGGTATTTGAAGTATAAGAGAAGGTAGAACGGCGACTATATTGATATGTATTCTTAAATGATAATAATATAAAATATGCCTAAAATAAGAGATAAATGATAACACCAATGTATAAATAATAAAGATGATAAAATTTCTAATAAATAATACTTTTACTCGAAATAATTAATGATATATTGGTAATAAGCCCGCATCAGTACTACTAGGGACAAATTTAAATTTAAATATTATAAGGATTAGTTCACAAATAATTAAGCCAAAAGTACCCCACATGAAGTAAATGCAAGCATTGACTCGACTAGTACGAGAGAGATAGTTGATTCAAGAATTAGTTGAAAGCAATAGCGCCTAGAGGCGAATCATTGTCTCCGGCCGTGTGTGCTCATGAATGGAACATAAAGTTGTACTTTTGACTAACAAGCAAAGCGTGTATCATCTTTTAACTCTTTCTCATCTACCTCATGAAACTAGCCTACCTATCTACGTTAAAGTTCAACTAATCATGATCCATCACCCCGATCCATGCGTGCACGATCTTATTCTATATATATATATATATATGTATATATATATATATGTATGTATGTATATATATATATGTATGTATGTATGTATGTATACTAATTAATGGATTTATACTAATTACCTAAATTAATTAATTAATAAGTTATAATAAGACATGATAAATATCTCTAGTTTTTATGATGGTCAAGAAATTTATTCAAATATTAAGAGGGTTAATGGTTCTTAATTATGTCTATAACTATCGAAACATATTTGAAAATAAAATTGTTATGGTAATTATTATCGTATGATCAGATTAACCCTTTGTCAAATTACTTTTTTTTTTAATATATATTTTATTAGACTTCAATATTAATTATAGAACATAAGTTACATGTTTATGCGCCATAAAGATATTTCCTACCGCATGTTTGGTGAGAACGTGTCAAAGAAAGGAAATGGAAATTAAGCCTAGCAAATTAATCTTGTGATCATGAAGTCGAATATTGCAGTAGTCCTACTGCGCCCATGGCGCCATAGAGATTTCCAGTCTAATTTTCACAAAGCAATTAACTAAAGCCTCCATAAATTCCTAATGAGCAGTTTCATTAATTTAGGGGGACCACCATTTTTTTTCATTTTTACCCCGATCGATCGGGAAGTTAATGGTTTGTTATATGCTTGCATTTGGCTGCGAGTCATCCTCTCTCTCTCTATATATATATTATACATTAAGAAAGTAGCATTGATAGCTAGCATTTTTAATTGTATGCTCCACAACCTCACGCTCTCGAGATAATCCTAAAGAACCCCCCTCATCGACACTAAACTAGAGGGAGGGTGGGAGCTCTCGGCTCCACCCTCTCTCCCTCCCTTCCCTCTTATCCGGTTTGGTGTCATTTCGTTTTATTTTCATTTTCAGGTTTTGCTCGAGTGTGGTTGGAGACGTGATTTTTCGATGACCTGCTATCTACACACATACTACAGATGGGATCCTTAGGTGCCGATCCACCAACCCCCCAAAGGGCTTGCCGTCGAACTCGGCACGTGGCTCCATAAACGCAGTCGCATGGATTTGTAGACTTTCACACACTATGCCAAATGTGACCTACCGACATCTTGCTCAGCCTTTCTTGGTGTCGGCCCCCCCCCCCCTTTGGGGGTGAGGGTTTCGTCGGTCCGACCACCCTATCGTGAAGCATGTTTACCATGCGCCACTACACCCGTGCATTACCAAGGTGTTTTTCAATACTGTTTGTTTTCAGCCTTGGTTTGTGTTAAACACAAGGTTTCAAGTTTTGTGTAATTATAAATCTACACATGAATTTTGATGATAACAAATGAATTCAAAGAATAAAGGAGTCCCAAGCTCAAGTTGTCCACACAATAGAATCAAGCACATCAAGGAACCAAGCATGAGCAAGAAGGGAACAAGTTCACATTAAAATCATAGAGTAATATTGTAAATCTCTTAAAAATTCGAAATTAGAATTAAAGCTCAAAATTAATATTTTATCATAAAGCATTAAAATACATTTTCCACATGTGCATGAATATTTTGAAAATTAAATTTGAAAATTTTGAAAGATGATTGATTGTCATCTTTCACATGTGCATGACATGATTAAAGGTTTGAACTTTGAAAATATTAAGATGATTGATTGTCATCTTTCACATGTGCATGTTTTATTTGAATATTTTCAAAAGTGGTGGATGCTTTTCTTGACTTATGCAAAAGATAGATGTCTTTATTTGAAAATTTTGAAAGTAAAGTGTGCTCTTTTTGTCATATGCAAAAAGTAAAATATTAGGTTTGGAATTTTTGAAAAGTAAAGTATGCTCCTTTTGTCACATGCAAAAAGTAAAAAGATTTGATTTGAAATTTTGAAAAGTGAATGATGATGTCTTGGACATGGGAATCTTTTCAAATTTGAAATTGAAGACTCATTTGCCTATAAATAGCTCACTTGAGTTTTGCAAAAATCACCACAAGAGCTTACACATCTATTGTTAAGTTTTGCATCATTCCTTCAAAGTTCTCATTCTCTCTTTTCTAAAGTTTTGAGCCTTAATTCTTGTTCTTGTTGAGAGAGATATAGGTTGTGCTGTATTGTTTCTATCTCACTCATTGAGGAGTGTTTTCTGATAGCCTACCCACTATCAATTTTTGTATCAGTAAAAGGGTGTGTATAACCCTTCTGTGTGTAGAAAGTGTTCTACAAGGGGAATAGTTAAATCATCAAGTGTGAGGTGATTGGAAGTGTAGAGGGTGTTCTACACAGATTCTTTGGAGCGGTGCTGCTCAAAAGTGTAATAGGTTTCTATCTCCACCTAAAGGAGATTGACTAGTGAATTCGGGATCTTCAAGGGGTAGCTTGAGGCGAGGACGTAGGCAGTGGGGCTGAACCTCGTAAAAATACTGAGTTTGCTTTCTCTTACCCTACTCTTTACATTTCTTACTGTTTTACATTCTGTTTATATTTTATATTGTGTATTTGATTAATAAGTGTTAATTTTTATAATATAACCCAATTCACCCCCCCTCTTGTGTTAGTCATCTGGGCAACAGTTTGTTTTGTCCTTTAGTTTGCTATTAGCGTTGGCTAAGTTTTGTTAGTATTGTTTGTTGTTAGCCTTGGCTAGTCATTGTTGGTGTTGTTTTGGTTTGGTATTGTTTGTGTTTTGCTTTGATTTGGTTAGGTAGTAATAAGATGGAATAGGCTTATTCTTGAGTTATACTTTTCTCCTCTCTTTCAGAGGTTGGGGGCTTTCTACCCTCCCTTCTTTTGGAGGATAGAAGTGGTGACACCTTATTCCTATTTAGAGGGTGAAGATATTTATCTCTGTTTTTTAAAGTGTCACTCTCTCTAATAAACCAACAGTTTTTCTATTAGTTTTGTCACTTAAGAGTGTTTAAAAATTAGACAATACCTGCCACTTAATGTGTGAGGACATTATAGATCTGAGTTTAATTTGACTTGTAATATGTATTCTATCCTCTAACTACCGGTCACAAATGTAACTTTATTTTTTAATGGAATGCAATATAATTTTTCTATAAAAAAAAAAAAAAAAAAAAAGGTAGCATTGATCTCGTCATGTGTTATTGGGCTTGATCTTGAAAATTTCTGATCTGGTAATTAATGATTCACATACACCAATAATAAAGTATACAAATTATAGCGCGGTGAAAAATTATTCGTTAATTTGTGTGATTGGCTCCCTTAATTTGCTGCGGTTCGTCACACTTTTAATTAGGTTCAGTTTCGGTGGGGCTTGCATGATTGACGTTTCTTTCCAGCTTGCATAATTAGGTTCGTCACACTTTATTTTTTGTTTTTTAGAATATATATATATATATATATATGTAATTGTGAATTAGGATATCGTTGTATAACCATTTAAAAAAAATAAATAAAACAGATGAGATTTATAAAAATAATAATAATAATAATAATTTTTTAATAATAAAAATTTTAATATTTTTCAAAATATTCTGTTATGCACTCACGTCAATTATTTGTAGAACTACTCTATTTGTTTTGGTTTCAACAAGCTGCACGTACTTGAATTGTAACGTAAACAACATTTTTTAAACGAGATGTATTAAGATACAAAGTCATTTATTTTAACTTTACATGCAATATGATTTATAATCATATTAAATAACGTTAATTTTACAAGTTTATTTTTATATAATTATTTGGTGGCTAGAAATGTATTTTCTCTTTTTAAAACGTTAATGGTTTTTTAGGTTCCCCCACCCGATAATAATTAAACGGGCAAGTTAATTAATCTGGTAATTTGATTTTATATATCCAACCAAATTAATTAGTGGCTAGCTAGTGATTTTCTATGCTAATGACAAGATCATCGACTCAAATAATTGTATTAATTAATCATCTCCAATTCTATTAACATTCCTTAATTAATTAACATAAGGAAGGGGTGAAAAAACCAATTTTAGCTCCCACAATACTTTTTTTTTCCAAATTTTAAACTGATATAATTTGTTTAAATATATAGCTAGTGGCAAGAAAGCATTTTTTTGACTAGCTAAGCACATGGTTATAAGTGATATATATATATATATATATATATATATATATCCATATATATAATTAGCATCCATCCCTCATCTTTTATCCAACAATTAATTTAGGTAGGTAAAACCTTTAAATTCATTTTTTAAATACTATAGAGGTAAGTAATTAATTCGTGCCATTAAAAATTAAACTTTCATTAATCATGCCTTTTTATTAAGGATATACTACTTCACGATCTCTTTTTCGGCCAGTTAAACAAGAATAACAACTTTTAATATTCATTATAAAAAAATTACTTATTTGCAATCATTTAATTATAATAAAATAATTACTTTTAGCTAATTAAATGGGTCTATTTTTATCGTAAATAGTCATTTTTATCATAAATAATTAATTACAAATACATGTTTTCTTGTAATGTTTCTTATGACTAAGATATTAATAAAAGTATGATATATAGCGAGGCGCCAACGGCCGGAATTAATCAGCAACTAATTGGAATAAAACTATGGTAAAAAAAATGGAATAAAACAAAAAGGAGTTAATTTTAAGTTATTTACATCAAATTATTTTTAAAAGAGAAATGTTTTAGAAGATCATGATAGTATTTAATGCTAAATACTGACTAAGTTGATAATTAAAGAGATCGAACTAGGCTCTAGTTTATATATATATATATATATATATAGGAAAGGAAAATATGATAAAAGAGAACCAAACGCATTTAAATGGGGATATACTGCGTACATTTGATTTGGCCGTAGTCCACAACATCCTCCTTTGACTGCCACCACAAAAAAAATAAAAATAAAAAACATAGATGCGTGCATTGGATTGAATTATTGGTTTTCGCTAGAATATTCGTACCGTCTTATTAGACATCATGACTAGCAGGAAACGACCGCTCGTTCTCTCTCTCTCTCTCTCTCTCTCGATATTATTTTATATACATTTATATATATATATATATATATATGTGTGTGTGTGTGTGTGTGTGTGTGTTTTTGATGAACTAGCCGCATTCTCTTACCAATACTGCAACCAAATTAACACTTTGGTTTCTCTAAGTCATATATATATATATATATATATATATATATTAGATCTATGGCATCCTATACGAGGGTTACTAATTTCATGGATGACATCGAAGTTCCTCAATATTTCATCTGCCCTATATCCCTCCAAATCATGAAAGACCCAGTGACAGCCATAACCGGAATCACCTACGATCGGGAAAGCATTGAACACTGGCTATTCACAACCAAGAACATTACAACATGTCCGGTCAGTAAACAGCCCTTGCCAAAGGACTCCGATTTAACACCTAATCACATGCTACGCCGCCTTATCCAGGCTTGGTGCACCCAGAATTCCTCCCATGGCGTTGATCGGATTCCCACACCCAAACCACCTCTCGACAGGTTTCAAATCCTCAAACTCCTCAAACACCTTTGGCAACCTCAGTTCCAACTTAAAACTATTGGGCAATTGGAGTTACTTGCAGCTGAAAGTGAAAGGAACAGAAATATTATGGTGGAAGCCGGTGTTCCAAAAGCCATGCTGTCGTTTATTTCGATGTGTTTCAAGAAAGGCCAAACGGATGGTCTTGAGGAGGCCCTTAGTGTACTTAGATTTATCCCGATTCCTTCGGCCGAAACAAAGCAAGTTCTTTTGGAGACCGATGATCATATTATCGATTCCTTGACTTGGGTTCTTCGTTGCGAGATGAAAAATCAAATCACGGTCAAATCCCATGCGATGATAGTGTTGAAAACAATCATCAAATCTGCTAGCTCGCATGTAAAAGAAAGATTAGAACCAGAATTCTTCAACACGATTGTAAGGGTTTTAAGATGTGGGATTACTCAACAAGGAATTAATGCAGCTTTGCATGTGATGTTAGAAACTTGTCCATGGCGTAGAAATCAAATAATAATGGTTGAAGCAGGCACAGTTTTTGAGCTGATTGAGCTTGAATTGGGAGTTCCTGAAAACAGAACCACAGAGCTTATTTTAGGGGTATTATTTCATCTGTGTTCTCTCGCCGAAGGTAGAGCTCAGTTTCTGATTCATGGAGGAAGCATTGCCGTGGTTTCGAAAAGGATCTTGAGGGTTTCGCCGGCGGCCGATGATCGAGCGGTGCTGATACTTACAATGATATGTAAGTTCTCTGGGAATCATATAGTGGTTCAGGAGATGTTAAATGTTGGGGCTGTGTCAAAGCTTTGTTCATTGCTCCAAGTTGACTGTGGCACATATTTGAAAGACAGAGTTAAAGATATCCTCAGGTTACATTCCAAGGAGTGGAAGGATTCTCCTTGCATTGGTGTTTCCCAGGACCTATATCTTAGGTGAAATGCAATCAATCCCCTTCTTTATATTTTGTCGTTTTATTTTTAAAATAGTGCTACGTATACTTAAAATTTTACTTACACTTTACTTACCTCACCCATTTTGTTAGTTTTATTTTGAAATTCAAATTTTAAATTTTAAATTTCATAATTTTAAACCTATAATTAATAACTTATATGTGGAGAAGTAAGTTTTTTATAAATTTTTCTTAAGTATATTTAACATTTTCCTTTGTAAAAATATTAACCACAAATATATATATATTTTTAATAAAAATAGACTCACAATTTGATGTAATATATAAGTTCAATTGTAAAATTAGCTTTCATATGAATCACGTGAAATCTTGAATAATTTGTGAATTTATTTTTAAAAAAGAGGGAACTTGCGGATCGGTTGGACTTATATCCTACAAAAAAACAGCCCCTTACTAATAAATTGACACTTATGCTTTCCATCTTACTTCACGTGTCACCGCACCACTCTCTGGGTTAGGGTTTTCGACTACTAGAGTGCACAAAATCTTCTCAGTCTCTCATAATTGTTTTCTCAAACCTCACCAACCCATCACTTGACGGCGAGAATGGCGATTTTCTAAAAGTCTAGACTAATTTGGGTGCAAATCTCCCTTTTGAATTTTATTTTCATACTTGTTGAGTAGTATTTGAATCACTTGATGATTTCCATAGGTTTTGATTTTTGAGAGAATTTAGTTCTCCACTTGTGAACTCCTGTATTTAGATTAAACTGAGATCTATTTATGTGAAGTTGGTTTTCGAACTCACTAATTTTTTAACGTCGGAGACAGGCGAAATGCATAGATTTGCTTCACGTTGGTGGGAAGTGAAATGGACAGCTTTGGTTTACTTCGTTGGCTGCTCTTTGGGATTTTCACTCTTTTGAAACAGAATGAAGGAAAAATCTCGTGCATTTTTGGCTCCTTGACTTGGATTTTTTGTTTTTTTTTGTTTTTTTCCATTAGAGAGACCTGATTTGGCGCGGCCGCGGTGGTCTGGATTTGGTAAGCGATGACCGGGTTGAAGAAGAATATCAAGTTCGCATGTTCTTTTTTCTTGATATAATCAGATAAAACCAATTTTAATGTGTATAACATAAAAATCCCTACATGTCTTATTTTCATTGGGGGGATGTTAGACGTTAAAAATCAGTCCAACCAGTCAGAAGCGTCTCCCAATAAACCCCATTGTGGCTATACACTATTCTGATCTTTTTCTTATTATTATTATTTCACTTTTTTTTTTGGTTAAATATTGTCCACACCAATATATCATTTTGCAAGGCAAGTTAACGAGATATATATCTATATATATATATATATATATATATATATATAACAGCGATTTGCGTGTGATTAATGTAATGATCTTGAATCTTGTGCACCTCATTTGTAAAATTTTGAGGAGATCGTGAGAATTAGAAGAATCTGGATATACATGCAATGCAAAGCTTGATCTGAAATTGAAGAATGGTATTACCATATTAGGAAATTAATCTCGTTAATTTATTGAGTGAACGTCCTTAATTATAAGAGATTAAGCAATTTCATTAATGTGTTATATATTTAGGGTTGACTGTAGTAATTAATTAACCAACTTTAATTTATAACCTCAGTTTGATTTGTGGAAACTATGGCGTGTTCAAATTAATAGCTAGCTGGGAATAATCCTTTTGCTTGTTTTGTTTTTGGAACAATACATGATGAGGCGTTAATGCTTATATTATGTGTAGGAAAATATTAATTTAATTTGTATATATGGTATTATTGGAAACAAGCTAAAATATGATAATCCATTAACGGCCATTAATTTATCATTAGTATTAATAGGGCTCCATACTTACACAAGGCGGCCCGAAGAAAGCATTTGAAACTTTTTATCTTTTAATTTAATTGGTAGAAGAAAAGAAAAACTGAAAGCAAAATGTTATTTATTGGCAGGAATATATAACATTTATACTAATTAACCTCAATCAATAATCTATAGGATTAAGATTCTTTTTTGCGTTTTTTATAATGAATAGTTGTAAATTTATATTATAACAGCTGGGACAAAATTTATTATCTTATTCACTTTACCTTATATATATATATATATATGTGTGTGTGTGTGTGTGTCATGTTATCGTTCTATTTCATTAAAAAGTTTGGGCCTAATCCTTAGGAGTGTGATAATACTTCTAAAAAATGAGAATTGCTACAAATACAAAAAAATTATACAAAAAAAAACTCACAAACTGATGTGATTTCATAACATCCGTTAGATCTACTTTATAATAAACTTAACTTTATAATTTAACGTACCACATCAAATCACATCAATTTGTAAGTTTATTTTTGTGTAATTTCTTTGTGATTAAAGCATTTTAAAAAAAAAATTATTCTATCGAACGACGTACTCCATTTTGTATCCCAAGAGTATATTATGAATTCATTAAGTAGAACTCACTATTAAAAATCGGCTTACAAGAGGAGGGTGCTTAAAGACTTATAAACCACCAATCAATTTCATACTTAGTCAACATAGTATCATAACAACCGTCACGCTCCGTAGTCGACGTCTACAACGCTGGTCCCGACGCCTACACGAGCTGGCTGTATACTAGGTCTTTCCTAGCCCCAGGCAAACACTATAATGCTGACGCACTCCTTGTGCCGCACGATTGCAACCGTCGCAACATGGTCTTAAACGTGGGGCGACTCTTATACCATTTCTTATGAACTTACTAGGTAGAACTCACCCTTGAAAATCGGCTTACAAGAGGAGGGTACCTAAGGGTATATAAACCTCTAATTAATCTCATACTTAGTCAATATAGGATTATAACAACCACTACACTCCGTAGTCGACGTCTACAGCAGTCCCGACGCCCCACATGGGCTGACTATGGGCTAGGTCTTTCCCAGCTCCAAGTAAACACTGTCATGTCAAGGTCACCCACCGTACCACACGATTGCAACCGTCGCAACATGACCTTAAACATGGAGTGGCTCTAATACCATTTGTTAAAACCCACTAGATAGAACTCATCCTTAAAAATCGACTTATATGAGGAGAGTGCCTAAGGGTTTATAAATCACTAACAAATCTCATATTTAGTCAACATAGGATCATAACAGAATAGCATTAGGAACTAATGTTTTGTCAAAGCCAAGAAACTTTTTTTGAGTAGTCTTAACAAATGATGATTGAGACAAGATTCAATATTTTTAAATCACAAAATGCTTAGTTTTCATTTTTGTTGTAGGTGTAGCACTAAAGAATACATGTCTTTTCAGAGAATTAACTTGGATTTCTTTTGGCTCCCAATCCCAGTTCATGTACTTCTCAACTATATATATTAGAAGTAGTAATCCATTAATATAATAATGGAGTCTCACAGGATATATTTAAAGGAAGAGTTTTGTTATAAATGATTTTACGCACTAATGCACATGCTCATTCAACATAATGGATTAGAAAGTCGGACTTATATGAAAATTGTGCATATTTTTATTTTAGATATGAAAACAACAACATTGATACGCAAATCATTCCGCAAATCCGTTTGTAGCAAATTCCATATCTAGATTGTGTACGGAATTTAATTTGGCATTTAATTGAGACTTAAAACATGTAATTAAAAAAAGGCAACCATACGCTAGCTCACGATCATCATCATCAACGCTTGGAGAGGCCGATATACAAATATTAACCCATGAAGCTTTTCCTTGGGCCCAACTTTAAGGCTTCGATATGATGGGCCGGTTTTGTACGTAGGGCCGAAACCTCAGATAATTTCTTCGAAGAAACTTGGGATTTTTTAAATATATTTAAAGAAGTAATGAAAAAAAAGGAAGACTAATGAGTCTTTTATCTCATCGATTAGATAATATAGTGGCAAAGGTTTCCCAATACTGTGGAGCCTAGGACGACTTCAATATATCACGTGGAATTCATGCCCAAATTAACGAGGTGGCCGTACGTATAACGTGATTTTGTTAAAGGCGCGCAATGGATTTTCTAAAGAATTAGTCCCGTCGCCACTTGCCAATTAGTACTTTTACTTGTATATAATATATGTGCACTAACTAAAATTGGTATGTATGTATTAATAATTTAATAGTATTATATATAATTATAAGTAATGATTTCCCAATCAATTCAACGTGACAAATTAAGATAAAGTTGGAATTATAATATTTATATAAGGTACAGTCAAAAATCAAAATGAGTTAATCATGTCGTGGGAGCCATCATTTTAATTATTTCCATGACCACCATAGGTTATCATCTCATTCTCATGTCATAGTTCTAGTTCTATTCATAAAACACGTACGTACGTAATACAATTTGAATGTTACGATCGAGTATAATTTAATTTCCTACCAAGAAAGTAATTAATTAGACTCGACAATTAATTTATATATATGATCAAAGGAAAAATACAACTTGAATGTTGCATGTCCATTAATATATAAATTAATTAGAGGCTTCTAATAGTCATTAAGTGGGACGTTGTCCTCCTGCATGCATTGAAAACATATATATTAGAGATAGAAATTAAGTCGTTTTATTTTTCCTCAATATTATTCCCTCTTTTTGTTTTTTTTAATAAAATTATTCACGATTCAATTCACATCACATGGGAATTAAATTCTAAAATAATAATAATATTAAAAATTAATATTTTAATAATATTTTAAACTTATAAAATTCATTTTAACCAATCTCATTTTATTATATCTTTCAATCCAAACAAAACTTGAACTACTAGCAGCTAGTTAGAGTTGGGTGGTCGGTGTCGGTGTCGGTGTCGGTGTCGGTGTCGGTGTCCACATTATATATGCCGTATACGTTTTGCATGAATGTATCAATCACATGTATATTATAAGTGTATAAATTCCTCTAATCACCGCCGGCAAAATATTGACTTTGAATTTAAATTTTGGCTGCTTTATCGCCTAGGAAATATAAAAAAAATAGTTGACTTCACATTTATTTCAAAAAATCTCTGTAACAGTATAGATGAATAATGAAAATAATTAAATGGAATGAATGGATGAAATTTGAGATATTTATTGAATCTCAACAAGGAATCACGCTATCTTCTTCGAGAGAAGACTTCCTCCAAAACACTGGAATATTCCAGATAATCAAAAGTAACCGCCTCTATTGTTACAAGATTATTTATATTAAGAAAGTAATTGAAGTGATTAAACTGTCCTTTACTTATGACAACAGGTAATAGAAATGAACTAAATCCAGCTTCACGTTATGGCCCATGGTCCACGACCCATAAAGTTAGTCTGGCCCATAAAGCCCACATCCAACTTCATTAGGGTTCAGAATCTCACTTCTTTGACATTAGCAAGTCCCGAACTCACACAACACACAGCCACTACCACGATCTCATCATCCTTCATCTTCTCCCATTTTCACCCTAAGATTTCTCTACTATTCAAAGGCGTATTACAAACTCGTAGAAATTTTTTTAGAACAAAAACATTGTACAATTTTTATTATAAAAAAATTATAAAGTTTCTGAAGACCCATAAAACAACCATAAATTAATTTTTTTTGTGCAACATTAACATTAAATTTTGACGACAGGAGAGAGGAAAAAAAAATTTGAACTGTCGCTATAAGAAAAATAGATAATAATGACTCAATATTTGTGATAAAAATAATTATTAACTATTAAAATAGATTATTAGTGATTAAAATAAACTATTTACGACTAATAAATTATATTAAATAAACAATTTTTTTGTAGTGCGGCCAATTAATTAACAGATAAACCAGCAGGGATCATGATCAACGGCTACGCTGCTCTCGCACGGCTTCTAATTAAATCACAGTTGGCATCTAAAAAAAATCTATTCATTTATAATAAGATCTACCAGCCTTTTCCAAGAAACTTACATATAACGTAAAATTTGTTTATTCAAAATTGAGCGGCTCTAAAGCCACGGGATCGGGATCCGTCAAGGCAAAAAAAAAAATGATTTTATTTCTTGTATTTCTTAATAGTTTTAAATAATTATGTTTTAAAATTACATCATTAAAAAACACATCCTTTATTATTATGTAAAAACAAAAAAGGAATGTTACTCGACCTACTATCGGGATTCGGAATGTAAGTGGTCTGGTTTAGTCCGATTTCAAACAAAATTTAGGACCGAACTCATGGTATGGACCAATTTAGTATTTTCAAAAACTTATTATGCACTAGTTACTCCCCTAAACTTGTACTTTTGATTTTACCGATTTCAGTTCGGCTCAATCCAATTTTTCAATTTTAATATTAGTCTATATTAAGTTATTAGACTATTAAGATTAATATATATATATATATTAGCATTCGTTTTAGTGAATGTAAATATAATTAACATACATTAGATACTAATGGATATAATATTATATATAATATTAGAAAAATTATTTAAAATATATATTATATTTAACTAGTCCAATCCAATCCTAAAAAATTTAGAACAAAAACCGTGGTAGCGGCTGGTTTTGACATTATGGAACCCGGCTCACTAGGACGGTCCAAAATCAGACCATTTCCTCTAGTCCAGGCCGGTTTTTCAATTTTTCCTTACACTTCTAAGCGGGATCCCATGTGTGGGAGTAATATTTCTCTTCAAAATTTATACCATACGATATTATTCGATATATATATATATATATATATATAATGCATGGTATATGCTAGCTTGGACTGTGAGAAAATCAGCTGGCGTGCGGCTTTGACATTAATATCGCTAGCTAGCGACCTTGCCACTACTTATCTAGTCCAACTCTTCGATCTGATCATTACTGACCTTTTGGGTTTACCGCGTGATCATAACGTATTTTCATAGCCGACAGACACCGATACAAATGAATTTATGTACCCCACCATACTACTGGTCCTATGTACGCTGTCTTATATATGCAGGGTGCATGCATTCTTCATCTTTCAACTTGTTATGTTTTTGATCTTTCCAGTACCCCACTTTTAATTAGCCTCCTTTAGAAATTTCTTTTACCTGAATATTCTTCCTCTTCTTCTTCTTCTTCTTCTTCTCTTCTCTCTCTCTCTCTCCTCTTGATTTGTCTGCAGCTTTGAGCTTCGTAACAAAATATATGGATTTGGAACACGCACGTTTTCATCAAGTGGTTTTGTTTCTGTCTTTTGTGTGACCTAGAATATTCAATAGCACGTGTACACATGCAAATACTTTGTTGATTTGAGAGCTAACTACTAATTTGTACGTACGTAGTTTTCATTATACCTTTACTAATTTATCACGGCTTTTTGTAATAGGTTATTTAACAGAAAGGTGAAACTGATGATGCTCAAGTTCAATATTATTAATCAATTATGAGTTAATTAAGCTTGTAGATGCATGAATATGCCAATTTTAATTAGGTAGGTTCATGATATTTTGTGTTTGTTTTCATATAGTACGTACGTAGGAAGTATGACTTCAGATCCAGTAATGGTTTAGGTATTGGACCATATTCCTTCCAAACGAAATATATATACCAAAAAGGAACAAACCATATATATAGAACACTTTATGATGTTATTTCTGGTGAACAAAAACTGCTAAATGACTACATGATCATCGAATATAGCATATATATATATATATATATATTAATTTATAATACGTACTTGCGCGGCAGAAGGCATGCATCCAAAGTAAATTTATAATAAAGATTTTTATTATTTTCTTCCAAGGGCCGGATACGTGACAAGGTTATTTGTTGGGGTATGATCTTTCACCAGTTATGACGCTATACAATCAAATACTCACAAGTTGGGTACATAGTTTGATCGCTAGGATTTGATTCTAGTCCTTATTTTATTCGATCTCTATCTTTAATTTTCACAAAATTTACTGGTGATCACGACTCATCAATATCATCATCAATATCTCATGTGCCGATGTAATTCTGGAAATGAAATAGTGGTTAATGAAACCATGCATGAATCCGAAAGCCTGCCCTGCACGGATCCGATTTTTTACAAGGCTATATATATGTCTTATTATAAGAAAAATAGGTCTCTATAACTAATTAATTGTAATTAAAATGACTATTAATTATAATAAAAATAGACTTTTTTTATTGCAAGTAGTCTTTTTAATTACAGTTAATTGATTATATATACATATTTTTCTTGTAGTGTCTCAAGAGGATATGTCTTTTTAATTATAAGTATATTCAAGAATAATATTAATTACACTACTCTTATTAGAGTACTTTACAAGCTGTCTCGCACACTCTTTTTTAAAAATAACTATTTTTATTCTCAAGTTAATGTGTAGAGCAACCATGATATATACATAATTTAAATAGTAAGATTTGATTAGTAGGATTTAAATTTTAAGATTTTATTTTAAAATAAACCGTGTCATGTAAATACTTTATTAAGTGTGTTATCTATACTGGGCTGTACATAAAAAATTTCTTATAGTAGCCGCCCACGCACTATTAAAAAGTAGAAATTTTCATGCAGATATCAAATAATTTATTAATTTTTTAAAAAAGAATATACCTGATTTGCACACCCTAAAACCGTACAAATTATTTTCATCTATTTATTTATATATATATATATATATATATATATTCATAATCAGCTTGCAGCCATTAGGTAGCTAGGTCGTTTTCATCATTCCTTCAAAAATTATGAATTTATAATATAATGTACCACCTGTAATTAGTTTTCACCGATATATATACATGCAAATTGCCATCAATGCATGTAGCTAGCTAGCATGCATGCGCCGACGACCGCGTTGTTGGTCGACCTCCTCTAGAAACGAAAACATCAAGCTGGGTAAAACCGATCGAATTATTCCTCAATCACTTCCACGAGGTAGTAATTAATATGGTCATGACCGCCACCAGCGCCATTCGCGACATTTTTGTTTAAATTGTCTTTGCTTGTTTTTTAATATATAGATCATTTGTGGAATATTTCCTATGGTTGGATCTGGGGGAGTGCAATGGATCAATCGGTCCAGGTGGGGTACTTCACCGATCATACGTACAAAAACTCTGATCACTTTTGAGCAGATATTATTCATTGCAATACAGTTATATATATATATATAGATATAGGAGCTAGTGTGCAGTATCGGCCTTATACTCTCTATAGCAAAAGTACTGGAGACCATGGATTATTAAAAAATAATTTTTTTCATGTAATTCTTAATTATTATTTTTTTAAAATTAAATATGTAAAAATTGCACATTCCAAAATTGAAACTATCATTTCTAAGAGTAAATTAATAAAAATTAAAACCTTCACATTCCTTAACTTGGTGAAATTGCACGCAATGTGCAGGCTACGTCAAAATTACGGCCTGATCACTTGGGAAAGTAGGTATATGTTAATGTCCAAATTTAGAAAACCGAGGAGTATAATTAGTTGGTTCCCTTGGCTTTCGTCCGCGCAACTGGACCCTGCATGCCATTAATTAGCTGAAAAGAGGAATTTGAGAGGGAGAGAGAGAGGCCGGATGACTTCTCCAAGCTATTGAAAGGCTCAAAAAGGTGCGACTTTACCAGGTCAGGAATGGGTGGTGATAGATCAATTGCACATGCAAATTATAAATATGCATTATCCGGCCATGCCAACTCTATCTCCCTTTGACTTTCTCTCTCTACAACTATGCCCTCTCTCTCTCTCTCTCTCTCTCTCTCTCTCTCTCCCCCCCCCCCCCTCTCTCAAAGCTCAGTTATTTCCGTGTTTTGACTGTGCAATATTTTTGCACACCTCACTCTCCCACACGCATATAAAACCCACCCCAATCTCTTCCTAACTTCTTCAAACCATTTCATAACCCCCCCCCCCCCCCCAACAGTTTTCAACCAACCTTTTGTCAAACACTGATCATCATATTCCTTTAGTACTGATTCCTAGATAACCATTTTGATTTGATCATCTTCTTTTGTTTGTTTTTTATGGAGGAGATTGATGTCCCTCGATTCTTTCTCTGCCCCATTTCTCTTGAACTCATGAAGGATCCTGTCACAGTCCTTACCGGGATAACCTACGATCGTAAAAGCATCGAGAAATGGTTGTTCTCCGAGAAAAACAATACCTGCCCAGTCACCAAACAAATACTTCCAGCTGATTGTGATTTAACTCCAAACCACAATCTCCGGAGATTGATCCAATCATGGTGCATCATGAACGCTTCGCATGGCATCGAAAGGATTCCAACACCAAAACCTCCTATCAACAAAACCCAGATTGCAAAGCTCCTCAAAGAAGCTAAGTCTCCACAGTTGAAGATCAGATGTCTAGAAAAGCTCCGATCAATCGCCTCCGAAAGTGAAACCAATAAACGTTATATTGAAGCTGCCGGCGCCGTTGAGTTTTTAGCATCAATTGTTAGTAGCGCCAATTGTTTTGCATCAGAAGATCAATTAACTTCGGATGATGGGGTTGATTTGATCACCAGTACTGAAAGCTGCGAAGCCTTGAGCATGCTTTACAGTCTCCAAGTTTCCGAAGCCGGCCTAAAGAGTCTTGTCGGAAATGGTGAATTTATCAAAACCTTAATACGAGTGATGCAACGTGGGAATGACGAGTCTCGCGCTTATGCGGTTTTGTTATTGAAATCCATGTTTGAAGTGGCTGATCCGATGCAGTTATTCCGTTTGAAAACCGGATTCTTCATCGAAATAGTCCAAGTCTTGAAGGATCAGATCTCCCAACAGGCCTCCAAAGCTGTATTGAAATTACTAATCCAGCTTTGTCCATGGGGAAGAAACAGAATTAAAGCAGTTGAAGCAGGCGCAGTTTCTATTTTGATAGAACTTCTTCTTGATTCTTCAGAGCGAAGGGTCTATGAAATGATTCTAATGGCGTTGGACATGCTGTGCGGATGCGCCGAGGGGCGGGCCGAGCTGTTGCAACACGGTGCCGGGCTTTCGATTGTCTCAAAGAAAATTCTCAGGGTTTCTCAGGTGGCAAGCGACAGGGCAGTGAGAATTCTTTTGTCCATTTCAAAGTTTTCTGCAACTCCGGTTGTTGTTCAGGAAATGTCGGAGCTGGGCGTTGTGGCAAAGCTGTGCTTGATTCTTCAAGTGGATTGTGGGAACAAAGCTAGAGAAAGAGCTCGAGAGATACTTAAATTGCATGCTAGGGCATGGAAGAGTTCTACATGTATACCAAACTACTTGCTTTCTTCGTATCCATCTTGACGTGTGGGCAAGAGAATTGTGATCGCTTTCACTCTTTATAGATGGTACTTATTCTGTTTTCATGTACAAAATTGATTGGATTACATGGGTGCGAATTAATACGCCCACAAAAATATGATGAAACTTTATAAGATCATTAATGCAGCAAGCTTAATTAGCTGTTTCATTTCTCATATAATCTATATCATGTGAATGGTTTGGTATTATGATGTTTTCTGTCAAGGTCTAGCTAATTAAGTTCTCATTCAATTTGTTTGGAACTAATTGGAATGCGTGGATAAACTAAATCAAAAAACTACTACAATAATGAAAATTGAGGATTTCGAAAACAGTTTTTTTGCCACCCTTGCTCCAGCTATCACGGAACCTTCTGAAATCGCTCCTCACTTGCACTCCTAAGGTCAAATTCCACCAGGGGTGGGGATCAGCTTCGGTTCCCCCCTCCCTCCCGTTGCCGTTGCCACTGGTTTTTTGTCCTTTATGTTGTTTTTTTTTGTCCCAACTCGGGGTAGTGACATTCGGGGTTTCTCCGCAAGCCATCCACACCAATGCGCCTTATCGAGAGTTTCATCAAGCGTCGATAAGGGTAGGTAGTTGTTCGCGGGTGGAAATCACTGGCCTCTGATTGAGTTCTCTGTTGCCGCCACGTTCTGCCTCTCTGGACTTTGAGACTTTGGCGACATTATGATGGCTTGTCCGAACTTCTCCAACATGGCGCGTGGTCTATACGCAACACTATTATGATATCCCGATAAGGGTAGGTAGTGTATGAGATCTCACATTACTTGGAAATAAGAATTTCTTATTTTTTAAAATATTCTATTAGGACTCCAATTGTATCATTGACTAGTCCTTTTTTAGTATAGGCCATGTGTTTTGGACCTTCTATTGAGGCGTTACAAATGGTACCAGAGCCTATTCTAACCAGAAATGTAGGACTTGAGCTGTGTCATGCACCTACTACGGACAACTCGACAAGAGCGTCGAGCATTTAAGGAGGGTAGATTGTGATATCCCGATAAGGATAGGTAATGTATGAGATCCCATATTATTTAGAAATGAGAGATTCTTACTTTTTATAAAGTTCTAATGGAGCTCCAATTGTATCATTGACTAGCCCTTTTGGAGTATAGACCATGTGATTTGGACCTTTCTTTGGAGCGTTACAACTACAACCGTATTGTATACTCTTTGTGGTTCAATTTTTCAGTGTTCAATGTTGTGTTTTGATTTTATGTTTTTTGTTTTGTGCTTGTTTTGTTATGTAGTTTGTTATGTATTAAGAAAAATGAAAGGATTATTTTCTTTGGTTGTCACACTCCTCTTTTGGATGATGGTAGTGTTGATTTCATCTCCAATTCTTTGGAGGATGGTCGTGTCGATTCTCTCTCATTCTCTTAAAGGTGTAGGTGTTTTATTTTCTGTTTATAGAATTTTATACTCTCAAACAAATCGAGATGTAAATCTCTACAATTTCGTCACTTGAGATGGTATAGAAGTTTAGACAATGATCATCGTAAAGAAATTTGTGTGCGGGAATATCCCCAATAGTTGAGTAGTTTTGATTTGTAATATGAGTTTTTTCCTGTATTTATCAGATCATAGCTGTAACCTCATTTTTTAGAATGAAATGAAATCTTTTCTATAAAAAAGAAAGAAGTGATAAAAAAAAAAAATAACACCGACAAGATATATAATCAGGTGATCATTGGCCGGGAGGCTTCCTAGTTAGTTAATTAATTTCGTGGATGTGCTCGAAATTATGAGTTTCCAATAGTGTACTAGATATATGATTATGGAATATATATAATTTAGGCCGTAAGCCATTTTAATTCCCTTTTTCAGGTTTCTTAATTATGTCCATTTTTGTCTCCAATCAAGTCCGATATTCGATCGTACTTAAACTGTTTATAATTAATCCATCTGCGGCGCTAGAACAATATTTTTCTTAAAAAATTGTATGTAATAGATAAGCTAAAACCGCATGCATTTGTATGTAATCTTAACTAGCTAATTGTTTGATATATATTATCTTGAAATAATTATCAAATCAAAGTTCATGATTAGAATACTGCTTAGATTTCGTTTATGTATATTACTTTGATTAGAATATTACTTCTTTATTTTACTTGACCTACTTCTCTATTATTATAAATTATAAAGATATATATGCCTTGTATTCTGAACACTAGCTAGAGAATAGAAAAGATCATGTATTGTCTCACCGACCTCTTCTTTAATATATATATATATATATATATTATTGTAAATAGGATGTATATATATATACACATACACAGGTCATCATCATGAGATAGATAGATAGATAGATAGATAGATAGACAGACAGACAGATAGATATATATATATATATATATATATATATATATATATATAGTAGCTAGCTAGCAGCTTGGACATAATATCTGGATTCATTGTCGCGATCGAGGGGCAACAGCTATGCCTTAAACGCGGCACTCATGCTGGCCATGTCTTCGAGTTCGATCCATATTCTTTTTAGTTTTTCTAAAGCATAAGCGCCACTAGTCCTACATTTCTTAATTTGTGAGTGAATTACATGATGAATATATCTACGTTGAAGCACTAATTACCAGCCAACATGCAGCAGCTGATAACGAGCTATTCACTTTTCCGGCGTGTGCAGATTCTAACTAAAATTAAAGGAAATTATCGATCAGCAGCTAGCTAGAGTAACGTCCGTAATTAATCATCTCTACTTGGATACAGATCGAGCACGCGCGTGGCCAGACTTTTATCTATTAATGACGTGGCTAATCACATGTTATGAATATATCTCTCTTAATTACACGTTGAAATACAGGCTTCTGGTCTACCCAATTAGCTGGAAATTCGCCCAATCTTACAGCAAGAATACTGTTTTGATAGTAAATAATTATTTTAATTATAATTAAAATATCACAAATATATATATATATTTTTTTAATACAACTTACTAAATCAAATATACATGGCCCATTATAATCATACTCTATATATATATATATATATATATATCATGCTTAAGTGATCAGTCTTTATCTCATCGATTAGATAATATTAGCGGTAAAGCTGGTTTCCCACTTACAGTGTGGAGCCTAAGACGACTTTAACATATCACGCGGAATTCGTGCCCAAATTAACGATGTGGACGTACGTACGTGATTTTGTTAAAGGCGCGGAATGGTTTTTCTAAAAAATTAGGCCCGTTTGCCACTTGCCGAGTACTTTTAAGAGTAGTTTGTATATAAAATTCAGACAATTTATTTCGTAATTTTAATTTATCTCAATTATTTATTTTAAATTTTAACTCATATCAATCACTCATTTAATTACTATTCATAACTTATCTAATCTCATCTCTAAATCCAAATGAACTTAATTATATGTAATATATGTGCACTAACTAAAACTGGTATGTATATATTAATATTATTATATATAATTAGTAATGCTAATTTCCCAATCAATTCAACGTGACAAATTAAGATAAACTTGGAGTTATAATGTTTATATAAGCTACGTACAGTCAAAATGAGTTAATGTCGTGAGACTTGAGAGCCATCATTTTAATTTCCATTCCCACCATTGGTTATCATCTGTCATAGTTCTAGTACTATTCATAAAACACCTACACGTAGTATCGATTGAATATTTGATTGTTGGACTTTATTATATATATATATATATATATATATATATGTTACGATCGAGCATAATTTTCCTACCAAAGAAAGTAAGACTCGACAAATATTAATTATATGATCAAAGAAAGAAAAATACAACCTGAATGTTGCATGTCCATTAATTTATAAATTAATTAGAGACTTCTAGTAGTCATTATAAATTACTTCAGTGGGACGTTGTACTTTTCCACTGAAAACATAATAGAGATATGAATTCTTTCTTATTTTTCCTCAATATTATTCCCGCTTTTTGCTTTTTTAATAAAACTATTTTCGTTCATGTTGACCAACAAATTAATTATGATGCATATTCACATAGGAATTAATAAATAGTTATATTTATTTTTTGACAATATAATTATATATGACCCATTGTCTTATATAAGTGCTTAATTAATTATACATTTGGCCGGTCCAATTAATCCCAATAAACATTAATATAATAATAATAATAATAATAATTATAATAATTGTTGGGAATAGACCGGTTAACAAATAATAGATAAGAAGTAATGCAGTGAAAATACAACAAAGATAAATAAAACAATCACACAGAATACTTTGGACACCAAGACTTAAAGTGGTTCGACTTAACACAAACTTACGTTTACTGTTGGGTCGGTCTCAATGAATTCATTATAGAACAAAAGATGGAATATAGAAATTGAATCAGATGATTCTTACACTAAATCACTCAATCTCACTTACAAGTTACAAAACTCTTTCACACACTCTCAAATAGTTACAAAACGCTCCTCTCAATAATCTAAACAAAAATAACCGAGTTCCTTACAAAACTGCTGCGTTTAAATGAACGCAATCCCTCTTATAAGCTCAATCTCGCTCGAGCGAGACTACTCTCGCTCGAGCGAAATATTATTTGAAACGGTGTCAACCCTAACAATAGAATATTAGTTCGAAACGAGCATCAAGCGAGGCTGGAGCGAATGTCTAGGGTTGACTCTCGCTTAAGCGGGATGTCGAGCGAAAGTCGAGCGAAGTCTCTGCCTGGAATCTCGCCCGAACTGGAGATCGAGCGATAGTTGAGCGAACTCTCTATCTAGAATCTTGCTCAAACTAGAAGTCGAGCCAGGGTTAAGCAAACTCTCTGTCTGATATCTCGCTTGAGCTGGACGTCTCGCTTGAGCTGGACGTCAAGCAAGAGTTGAGCGAACTTACAGGTTGAAACTCGCTTGAGCTCCTGCTCGAGCAAGAGTCGAGCAAGCATATTGAAAATGTGCTTTCAACAATTAAAGCCACATCTCAACAACAACAATAATAATAATAATAAATAAACAAAGGAATTCTAAGTAATGATCTACACCACGTAGGACATACAACCCGAACCAACTCTCAATTCTCAACGATACTATTCTATGATCTATCGACCCTAATCAACACGTACGTACAGTTGGATGCACATCTCGGTTGTACGCGATTAGTTAATTATATCTATTAAATTTTAAAAGTCTTGATCTTAATTTGAAGCGATCTAGTCTTAAACTCAGAGCTAGCAACTAGCTAGAGATGGGTCGTCGGGGTCCACATTATACGTTTTGCATGCATGTATCAATCACACGCGCGTATATATATATATATACGTGTATAAATTCCTCTAACGACCGCCGGCAAAATATTGACTTTGAATTTGTAATTTGGCTGACTTTATTGGTAAGAAAAAAAAATGGTTGACTTTGCATTTGTTCAAAAAAAAAAAAGAAACTCGTAGAATTTTTTTAGAAGAAAAAAAAAATCGTACAATTTTATTTTTGAAGACACGTAAAAATTACAACATAAATTAATGTATCGATGTGCAACCTTAATATTAAATTCTGATGACAGGAAGGTGGAGCCAGAGGAAAAAAGAAAAAAAGGAAAGAAAGGAGGAAGAAATTCTCTAAATTATTTTAATTAATTAATGAGTATATTTATAAAGTAATTTTATAAAAATAATTTTATAAATTAATGTGATCTTATCTAATTTATTAGATTTATTTTATAATAAAATTAATTTGATAATTTGATAAACCACATCAATTATATTAATTTATAAAGTTATTTTGATATAATTCTTTGTGACCAGTTCAGTATTTCCCTTAATTAATAGATTATCCGGGATAAATAATCAATGGGCCAACGGCTAAGCTGCATGCTCTCACACGGCTTCTGGCCTCTGGGGCAGTGGCAGTACCGTTGCTAGCTTTTAATTTGCATCTATTGACATTATATCACATTATAAAAAAAATAAATATTTATAATATTTTATTAGAAGAATTATTGTGATAAAAATAAATTATTTTGATCACAACTAATTTTTCTAGTTGTAATTAAAATATTATAAATATTTATTTATTTTTATTATGTAAATATATGGATGTAGGTTTTATCTTATTTTATTTTATTATATTATATTATTATAAATTTTTTAAATTTTTATATAAATATAATATTTAATTATTTTTTTAATTTTGAAATAATAATAATAATATTAAAAAATAATATTTTATTTAATTTTTAATTCATCTAATCTGATCTTTCTCGTTTTATCTAGACGGGGCATTAATGCACGCTTGCTTGGACTGTGAGAAAATTAGCTGGCGTGCCGCGTGCGGCAGCCGGCAGCTTTAACATTAATATGGCTAGCTAGCTTGCCGTTGCCGCTACTTATCAAGTCCAACTCTTCGATCAGCTGATTACTGATCATAATTACGTATTTTCATCGCCGACAGACACAGATACAAATGATCAATTTATATATGCAATATGGTGCATGCATTCTTCATCCTTCAACTTCAGGTTTTGATCTTTTTCTTTCCACCCGACCACTTTTAGCCTCCTGATTTAGAAATTTATTTTCCCTGAATATTCTTTTTCTTCTCTCTCTCTCTCTCTCTTGACTAGTCCGCAGTGCCTTTGAGCTTCATAACAATTAATATATATATATATATATATATATATTATATCATATATGGATTTGGAACACGTTTTCATCATTTTTTTGTTTTTGTCTTTTGTGTGACCTAGAATATTCAATAGCACGTGTACACAAGCAAATACTAATTTACTGACGTGAGAGCTAACGACTAATTTGTAGTACGTACGTAGTTTTAATAGCTGGACCTTTACTAATTGACTGCAAAATAAAAATAACAAAACTGCGTACTTTAATGCATGTTTCAGATTCGTTGGGAAATTAGTTATAAGTTGAAATAGACTCAAGTTTGTAATTAACTTGGGCGACAATATCAAGGATTTTTGTAATAGGTTATTTAACAGATCAAAGGTGAAACTGATGATCATGAACAAGTTCAAAATAATTAATTAATTAGCTTGTGGATGCAGCATGAATATGCCCATGCCATTTTAATTAGGTACGTGAGTTCATGATATTTTGTGTTTGTTTTTATATAGTACGTACGTAGGTCGAAGTATATTGACTTCAGATCCAGTAATGGTTTAGGTATTGGACAATATTCCTTCCAAACGAAATATATATACCAAAAAGAAACAAACAATTTATATATATATGTATATATATATATAGTTGCTGTTTACTAATGAGGACTGGGTCACTTTATGATGTTATTTCTGGTGAACAAAAACTGCTAAATGACATGATCATGCAGATCATCGAATAGCATATATATAAATTTATAATACGCACTTGCAGAAGGCATCCATCCAAAGTAAATTTATAATAAAGATTTTTATTATTTTCTTCCAAGGGATACATGACAAGGTTATTTGTTGGGACATGATCTCTGACCAGTAATGTTATACAATATTCAAATAATCACAAGTTGGCGGCCGGGTACGTAGCTTGATCACTAGGATTTGATTTTCCTTGTTTTATTCGATCTGATCTATCTTTAATTTTCTCCAAATTGACTGGTCGTGACTCATTATGATCATCATCATCTCAGGTGCAGGCCATGTAATTCTGGAAATGAAATATATAGTGGTTAATGAAACCATGCATGAATCTGAAACTCTGCCCATGACGGATCCGACTATTTACAAGCATTACAACAAATACGACTTTTTGTTGCATTTTATTTAGCTAAGAGTTAAATTCTGTCGCAAATAGTAATATTTGTTGTGTTTTCTAGCCATAAATAGTAATATTGCGGCGAGAAATTAGGCATTTGCGGCAAGAAATTAAGTTTATTGTCACGCCCAAATAGTCACGGTTAACCCGCGATCTTCAAAACGCGACAAATAACTTTTTGTCGAAATTTTTAGACTTTTGTAGCGATTTTGATATTTTTGAGGTGATTTTGAGGTTTTTTAAGTGATTTTGAAATTTTTTGCAAGGACTTATCAAACGCCGCAAAAAGTCTTATGTGTTGTAGTAAAGGCTAGATATATAAGTCTCAGTAAATGTGAGGATACGTTCACTAAGTATATTCAAGAGTAATATTAAGTATAATCTTATTAGAGTTTGTAACTCTCGCACACTCTTACTTAAAAATAGTTATTCTATTTACAAGTTGGTGTGTAGAGCAACTTCAATCTATCTAACTTAAATAGTAAGATTTAATTTGTAACTGTAATCAAATTTTAAAATTTTTCTTAAGTTATGTCATGTAAATACTTTATTAGCAACTTTAGAATTACTACAATAAAAATTGTCTTTTCCTGCGTGTCTTTTCGTGACTAATACCATATATTTTTGTCGGAATACAATTTTTGTCACCAAATTAGATCGTAATAGACTCACAGGAATAGACTGGTAATTTTAAGGGCTTAAAACTACCATCGTAAAAATCGTGAGAAATATTTTTATTTTCAACGATTCTTTTTCTCGCAAAGAGTGTAAAATTTCATTGCAAAAAATGTGCTAACCATGGTTCATAGGGTTCGAAAATACTTATATATCACGATGAAAATCACAGGAACTAAGCTTTTAGGGTCAAGAAAAATATTTCCAACAATTTATGATCATTGGAAATGGTCTTTTATGAAATAAAATATATATATATATATATATATATATTACTAAAACATAATAAGAACCTTATACCTAAGATAAGATAAATGTAAATAATGTATTACCAATACACGAAGGTCATAAATTAAAAAAAAAATACTAGTAAAACAGTATCCTTATACCCCACCTAAAGCACATTAAGAATGTGAACAATATATTACAAATATACTAAGCCTAATAAACAATAAAAATATACTAAGCTTAGTGGTTATTTCAATAAATCAAACTTGATCAGAAACATAACATTCAATCTAGATAATGCTAGTTAGACAACATAGCATAGACAATACATGTATGCATAGATCTGATAACACCTTGACAAAGCCCCAAATATAAAGGTTGCCGCACTTTCAGTTGCTAGGTTGGCCACCGCTTTTACAACATATATGTACATTGGCACTATCTGACTCAAGTAGTGCCAAGATCTCTTGCAAGCCAACTATCAAAATTCATTGGTAGACAAAAATATATCAGAATACGAAGTTTTTATACAAGGCCCAAATGAGATAAATTTGAAGTTCCTCTATTACCTTGCTAAAAGAATACTGTTGCAATTGATGCCTTCTGTCCATTCCTAGAGTCTCGGTATTGGGGATGCCTAAATGGAGACATGGAAGAATCTAGACCAGCAAACCCATTTCCAGACTCACATCTGTCAAGATACCTTTTCATCTACAAACATTAAGCAAAATAAAATAAAATTAATATTTTACCATTACATACTGACTATGGCATCGTATGCATTAAATAGAAGAGAAAGAGGACCTTGGATTAAATAAACATTTGAGTAGACAATATGCTCAACTTGCAGTTCAGTTGGGTCCTCATTAGAATAAGATGATCAAGTGCCCTGCCTAGCAAAACATTTGGTATCAATATCTGATGATTACATAAATAACTACAGATACACTTAAAACTGAATACATAATCTGTATACCCTTAGCAAATGCTTGCTGGTTGTCTCTACAAATGTTTTAATATGATATTGACGCCACATTTAAGTTTATTAGTTTTTCCAAATTGGTTTAATTTTTTATGCATGTTATTCATTTTGGATTAAGTGTTTGCATATAATATTTTTAGTGTAATAGTTTATATACTTTTTAATTTGGTTTGATTAGCAAAGCAGTTGGAGTTGTCTTTTTGTGAAGTTAATGTTCAAATAGCAAACTCATTTTCTTATATTAATGATGTTAATAAAATCATCAGATCTTAAGATGCCCTCAGGACCTCATTTATACCTTGTGTGGACAACAACATTCATACCTCCTTAACATAGGTTAGATTCGCTATCTATAGCTGAATTTATTTTCTGCTAGTTTTTGTTAGTTAGTTGGGGAAAGGTGTTATCTTATGTATGAGTCTTTGAAGACATGTTTACATTTGCTCTTGCTTTATGATGATTTTAGATTGAAAAATGAAGGCTGCTAAGGCTACCTTTGATATCAGTATTGATTGGAATATAAATTTCTTTGACACTGCTGAAGTTTATCTAACCCATTTTTTAATTGAAAAATCTTTCCAGAAGTCATGGTTATCAAGCCTAAAATTAATTCAAACAATAATGAGATGGAGATCCAACAAAAATCATCAATTTTTGAAAAAATAACTACAAGTCTACAACATGCATGATAAATCTAAGAAGAAAATGGATTCTATTAGCAGCCTGTCATGCAGTCTAATAGCAGGGGAGAAACAACAAATTTGAAGAAATATACACAAGCTGTCTCAAGACTACTATTATGGTTTTGTATAGGAAATATACACAAGTTACAGATTTGAAGAAACAAAAACAAAAAAAATTGGCAATTGGCATGATAGCAGGGGAGAAACAATAGAAACCACTAAAAATGAAACTTTAAATTACATGTATGAGTTCTGGCAAGAAAAGAAACTAATTGAATAAACAATAACAGCCCATTTAACAATCTCCAACCAATGAACCAATCTGCATTCATAATTAGAACCCTTATCAAAAAATTTAGTTGTGTGACTTGTCTTTTTAAGCTAACTGACAGATATGACACGATATTTAGAAGAGGTAAATATAAAATTGTCTACCTAGAAGTGTCAATGGATGACACTATATAGGAAACCAACTTACTTGCTCATGGTCCATTCAAAGAAATGGGTCCTATGTAAAACTGAAGAACACCTAAAGATGTCCAGAGCTTTCAAAAATTATAAGAAAACAAGAATAAATACAAACAGCACCAAAACAATCACATACAAATAAAATTTAACCATCTCTCTTCAAATCTTAAGAAGAGCCAATCACAGAAGCAAAATGAAATGAAAACATGAAATTCAAAAATTTTCTTTATTTCTCCTTTGTATCCTTTAATTTTACTTACCAACATAAAACCTTAACAACACCGCTCAGTTCATTGTATGCATTCCATTAATATTCCTCAACATTCTACATCTTATAAAGCATACTAGTTGCTGAACAACACGGACCCAACTATAAATTAACCAATTTGGCAAACCAATTTTCACAATAAGCTCATTTGAACAATAGGCTAACACAAACAACCAAGAATCAAAATTACACTCTATTTTCTCATGTCATCAATGAAACCTGAGAACAGCTTAACACCGAGTCAAATATACGGCTTACCAAATAGAAAAATGGCAAACAAAGATCTTAACATCATCGAATCGCAAACTCCTAACAAAAACAAAAATCACATTTCTCAAATTTCCCAATGTTAAGTTCAAAAAGACCCAATCTGAAAATATAGAGAGCTTTGACAATCTAGGGATTGCTCTTAGAAAAAGGTGAAAGAAGAACGTTTGCAAAGGCTCTGTGAACAAAGAAACGTACCTTTGTGTGGGGGCTCGATTCGGTTTCCCAGGGAAAGAAGCTATGGTAGAAGGAGAGACAGGGAAGAGGGGAGGGGGCTGTCGCTTGTCGACTCTGAGAGAGAGAGAGAGAGAGAGAGAGAGAGAGAGAGAGAGAGAGAGAGAGAGAGAGAGAGAGAGAGAGAGAGAGAGAGAGAGAGAGGGGGAGGGGGGGGAGAACGAAGGGCTAAGCTGCTAAAGTGGTTTATATATTTTAATTTTTTTCATCAATTAGTTTGATGAGAAAAAATAAAATATATAATATATAAATGTTTTCTAATCATTTTAATTGGTGAAAAAATGCCTTTAATTTTCACATATTTTAATTCGTGACAAATAAATTTGTACAATATAATTATTTGGGACAATAAGTTTTGTGACAATATGAATTGGGTAAGAAAAAATAATTATTTGTTGCCAAAGTTAGAATTGGAATCTTTTGTGATTAATTAGTTTCACCCGTAATAATTCCATAATTCGTAAAATATATATATATATTATTTACCAACTTTTTCTTTTGATTCTATATCTATTAGAAAAAGTGAATAATATTCACAGTTTTTATATCGTCAGAAATAAAATAGTCTATTATAATTATTTCTAACAGACATTTTTAACAGATAATTTTTTATGACAAAATGTCATTAGTTGTTAGCAAATTATATTTGCAAAAAAAAAAAATTGTGAGAAAAATCACTTTTTTTTGCAGTGTATACGGAATTGTATATAAAAAATTTAGAAAAATGATAGATGCAATTGTGGACTTGCAAGTAGTGTGCAGTCGCTTTAGAAAAAAGTAGAGTCCACTATTAAAAAATTTAACTTTTTAACAGTAAACCTCATTTTTTTTTTTAACAACTACACGTTACTTATAAAACTATGTATAATATTATTCAAAAATTTATTATAGTATCCGCTCACGCACTTTTTAAGAAGTAGAATTTTTCAAGCAGATAGCACACCCTACCTAAAACCTTACAAATTATTACTTTCGTATATATAAATATATATATTCATACGCTTGCAGCCATTAGGTCGTTTTGAACATTCCTTCAAAAATCATAATTAATGAACCTCTTATTAGTTTTCACCGATATGCAAATTGCCATGCATGTAGCATGCATACGCAGTTGGGTCGACCTCCGGCTTTACAAACCGTCAAGGATTAAAACCGATCGAATTATTCCTCAACTACTTTCCACATGGACGTAGTAGTATGATCATCATGACCGGCGCCATTCACGACATTTTTGTTTAATTTGTCTTTGCCTGTTTTTTAGTAAATCATCTGTGTGGAATATTTCCTATATGGTTAGATCTGGGGGAGTGGAATGGATCAATCGATCGCGCGAGGTGGGTACATCATACGCATAAAACTCTGATGATCACTTTGATCAGATAGTCATAATTGATTGGAGTAATTAACTTTATGATTCTTTAAAATGTAATATTATATAGTCAAGAAGTGTACAGTATCTATGTAGTACTCACTTTGAAAAAAGTATTGGAGGCCTAGGGCGCTACTATTAAAATAATAATTTTTTCATATAATTCTTAAATTTATCTATTTTTTAAAGGAAATATATGCACTCTAAAACTGTAAATATCGTTTCTAACCATAAATTAATAAAAATTAAAACCTTTATCAATTACATGCAATCATGTGGCTACGTCACAGCTGAGGATTGGTTCCCTTACCTTTCGTCGGCAACTGGACCACCCTGCAATGCCTTTAATTAGAAAATACGAGTTTGAGAGGGAGAGGGAGAGAGAGGGGGAAGGAGGGATCGATGGATGACTTTTCCAAGCTATTGAAAGGCTCAAGAAGGTGCGACTTTGCCAGGTCAGGAATGGGTGGTGATAGATCAATTGCACATGGAAATTATATATATATATATATATATATATATATATATATATGCATTATCCGGCCATGCAGGCCAACTCCATCTCCCTTTGACTTTCTCTCTCTACAACTATGTCTTCTCTCTCTCTCAAAGCTCAGTTTTTTCCGTGTTTTGACTATGCAATATTTTTGAACACCTCACTCTCCCACACGCATATAAAACCCACCCCAATCTCTTCCTAACGTCTTCAAACCATTTCACAACTCCCCCCCCAACAGTTTTCAACCTACCTTTTCTCAAACGCTGATTATCATATTCCTTTAGTACTGATTCCTAGCTAACCATTTTAATTTCATCTTCTTTGTTTGTTTTTGATGGAGGAGATTGATGTCCCTCGATTCTTTCTCTGTCCCATTTCTCTTGAACTCATGAAGGATCCTGTCACAGTCCTTACCGGGATAACCTACGATCGTGAAAGCATCGAGAAATGGTTGTTCTCCGAGAAGAACAATACCTGCCCAGTCACCAAACAAATTCTTCCGGCTGATTGTGATCTAACTCCAAACCACACTCTCCGGAGATTGATCCAATCATGGTGCATCATGAACGCTTCGCATGGCATCGAAAGGATTCCAACACCAAAACCTCCGATCAACAAAACGCAGATTGCAAAGCTCCTCAAAGAAGCTAAATCTCCACAGTTAAAGATCAGATGTCTAGAAAAGCTCCGATCAATCGCCTCCGAAAGTGAAACCAATAAACGTTATATTGAAGCTGCCGGCGCCGTTCAGTTTTTAGCATCAATTGTTAGTAACGCCAATTGTTTTGCATCAGAAGATCAAACTTCGGATGATGGCCGAGTGGATTTGATCACCAGTACTGTATGCTGCGAAGCCTTGACCATGCTTCATAGTCTCCAAGTCTCCGAAGCGGGCCTGAAGAGTCTCGTCGGAAAAAATGGTGAATTTGTCAAAACCTTAATACGAGTGATGCAACGTGGGAATGACGAGTCTCGCGCTTATGCGGTTTTGTTATTGAAATCCATGTTTGAAGTGGCTGATCCGATGCCGTTAATCGGTTTGACAACCGGATTCTTCATCGAAATAGTCCAAATCTTGCGCGATCAGATTTCCCAGCAGGCCTCCAAAGCTGTATTGAAATTACTAATCCAGCTTTGTCCATGGGAAAGAAACAGAATTAAAGCAGTTGAAGCAGGCGCAGTTTCTATTTTGATAGAACTTCTTCTTGATTCTTCGGAGCGAAGGGTTTATGAAATGATTCTAATGGCGTTGGACATGCTGTGCGGATGCGCCGAGGGGCGGGCCGAGCTGTTGCGGCACGGTGCCGGCCTTTCGATTGTGTCAAAGAAAATTCTCAGGGTTTCTCAGGTGGCGAGCGACAGGGCAGTGAGAATTCTTTTGTCCATTTCAAAGTTTTCTGCAACTCCGGTTGTTCTGCAGGAAATGTTGGAGCTGGGCGTTGTGGCAAAGCTGTGTTTGATTCTTCAAGTGGATTGTGGGAACAGAGCTAGAGAAAGAGCTCGTGAGATACTTAAATTGCATGCTAGGGTATGGAAGACTTCTACTTGTATACCAAACAACTTGCTTTCTTCGTATCCATCTTGACGTATGGGCTGTGGGCAAGAGAATTGTGATCGCTTTCACTTTTTATAGATAGTACTTTTCTGTTTACATGTACAAAATTGATTGGATTACATGGATGCAAATTGGGCGCCCACAAAAATATGATGAAACTTTATAAGATGAATAATGCAACAGGCTTAATTAGATGTTGCATTTTTCGTATCTATATGTGAATGGTTTGGTAATTATAATGTTTTCTGTGAAGGTCTAGCTACTTAAGTTCTTATGCAAATTGTTTGGAACTAATTGGAATGCATGGGCAAATTAAGCCAAAAAACTACTACAATAATGTACGCCAAAGGTTTATCGAAAACAGTTGTTTTCTCCTTTGTTCCGGTGATCGTGGAACCTGCAGAAATTGCTCATCACTTGCGCTCCTAAGGTCAGATTTCGTTACAGGGGGTGGAGAGCTTTGGCTCCACCCCTCCCTCCCTTCCTCCCCCTTCCCTCCCGTTGTCGTTGCCGCTAGTTTTTTTTGTCCTTTATGTTGTTTTTTTTTGTCCCAATTCGGGGTAGTGACATTCGGGGGTTTTCCGCTGGCCACCCACACCATCGCGCCCTATTGGGAGTTTTGTCAGGTGCCAATCTACCAGTCAGTCGAAGGATTCAATGTACGAAGCAGTGTGTAAAGCTCCGTGCGGGGTAGCTGTTCATGCGTGGAAACCACACGCCTCCGATAAAGGTCTCTGTTGCAGCTAGTACGTGCTGCCTCTCTAGATTTTGCAACTTTGGCGGCATTATGATGGCTTGTTTGGACTTCCCTAACATGGTGTGTGGTCTACACGCGCTACTACAGCTGTACTGTGTACTATTTGTGTTTCAGTGTTCAATGTTATGTTTTGATTTTATGTTTTTTGTGTTGTGTTTGCTTTGTATTGTAGTTTGTTATGTATTAATAAAAAAAAAATTGTTTATTTTGGTTGTCTCACTAATCTTTTTGAGGATGGTGGTATTAATTCTATCTCCTCTTTTGAAAGATGGTGGCCTACTTCTGATCTATTATTATAAATTATAAAGATATATATGCCTTGTATTGTGAACAATGGCTAGAGAATAGAAAAGATCATGTATTGTCTCACAGACCTCTTCTTTATTTTCTATATTTTATATATATAGATATATATATACACACACAGATCACCAGATATATAATAGCTAGCTAGCTTGGATATAATATCAGGATTCATTGTCGCGATCGAGGGGCAACAGCTATCATGCCTTAAACGCCCTCATGCTGGCCATGTCTTCGATCCATTTTCTTTTGGTTTTTCTAAAGTATAAGCAGCCCTGCATTTATTAATTTGTGATTGAATTACATGATGAATTTATCTACGGTTAAGATAATTTGGGGGGCGATGTGTGAACGTAAAATTATATAAATAAAATATATGTTTATAAATTATCTTATAAGATAATTTTTCTTAAGATTTTTGTAGTTTGTTAACTATAGACCATTACAAACAGAAAAAAAATGAAATTATTGTTCTTACTTTCGATGAGGTATGAGGAAATTACAAACAACTAAAGGAAAAAAATATTAGGAGAATAATTTTAATAAAAATTTTGAAAATTTGAGTTTTGGGGGGGATAATTTTAAATATATTAAAAAAAATTATTTTTTTATATACTAAATTAATTTTTTTTTTTTAAGTTTGGGGGGAGTAGCCCCCAAGGGCATTAGTGGTTCCGCCCCTGATGGAGTTAATATTACCGTCTTTGAAGAAACTTGGGATTTTCTAATATATTTAAAGAAGTAACGAAAAAAAAAGGAAGACTTGTGAGTCTTTAATTATCTCATCGATTAGATAATATTATTGGTAAAGGTTTCCCATTACCGTGGAGCCTACGACGACTTAAATACATCACGTGGAATTCATGCCCAAATTAACGAGGTGGCCGGACGTATAACGTGATTTTATTAAAGGCGCGCAATGGATTTTTTAAAGAATTAGGCCCGTTGCCACTTGCCAAGTACTTTTAATTATATATAATATATGTGCACTAACTAAAATTGGTTTGTATGTATTAATATTATTATATATAATTAGCAATACTTTCCCAATCAATTCAACGTGACAAATTAAGATAAACTTGGAGTTATATATAATATTTATATAAGATATATGTAATGAAATGAACGTGAACGAACGCAGAGTGGTGGGACGGCTGCCGCTTCCTATCTCATCATTAAAATTATGTAAATGACCCTATCACTATTATTTTAAATCTTATATAGTGACTTGTATAGTGACTTGCATAGTAACTTGCATAGTAACTTCAAAACTTATAAATAGGGGTTTCAATTGTAATGAAATTCATAAGAAAATATAGAGAGAAAAGAAAGTTTCAATTCTTAAAAGTTCTAAAAAGTTTCTTATTTCTCTCTTGCAATATTAGTTTTCTTTCTTTAGTTTTATAACACGTTATCAGCACGAGGTTCTACCGATACTGAAGCTAGTAGTCTTCTACTTCAAGTAAGTTTTTCAATATATTATTTGCAGTCCTCGAAATAAATATTAAAGGTAATATTGCTGAATATTACTTGATAAAATTCTACTTTTATTCTCATGATAATGTGAATATATTTCTTAATTTCACAGATTTATTTTTGTGATATAATGTCAAATATTGAGATTTATTACTATTGACATTTCTGGAAAAAAGTTATTTATCCAGGATCCTTGATGAGATCCATTTGGATATGATGATGAACTTGTGAAATACAATCATAGAAGAAAATCATGTATCCCTGAAGGATCGTGCTGTGTATCTTATGATGAAAAATTATCTTACTGTGTGAAATGAATTAAGAGAGAGATATGAACACCAGAAGATGTAATCCTCTCAAAAGATCATTATGACTTATTGCACCTGAAATTGCAAGATTTTAAGAGTGGTATTGAATATTTTGCACTCTTTAAAAGCAGCTTAATATTAAAATTATGCAGTGAAAAGATTACTGATGATGATATTTAAAAAAAGACATTATTTTTCATACCTCGAATGTGCTCCTGCAGTAGCAATATCGAGAGTGAAAGTTCAACAAATATTCTAAACTTTTATTTTGTCTTTCAGTGATTGAGCTAAATAATGAGTTTTTGTTAATAAATTACCAGTTACGTCCTATTAATGATATTGAATTTATACCATTCCCAGAAGTGAATGGTACATCCTTTCAAAGGAACTAAGGGCGTAGACGTGGTAGAAAAACTACAGAAGTATTGGTCCCAAAAGCGACAACACTAAAGATGATAAAAATATATCGTATCACCAGAAGTGATCCAACTTAAAGAAGGGTAAAGGCCCTCAGAATAATTTTTCATAGAAAGATGAAGATGTTTGTTATAGATGTGGTATGACTGAACAGTAGTCACGTACCTGTTGTACGGCCAAGCACTTGAATTACTTATACTAAGCTTTTATATATAAGCTTATTAATATTTCATCATGTTTTGAAATAATGAAATATCGGTGCCTGAAGCACGACAAGAAATTACTTGGGATAATAAAATCCTATCTAAATTTGATCCTCTTACAAATGAATGTGAACCAGAAGTTCAGAGGATTATCTATTTGTATTGCAAATCAATTACAGGATATATTTACTGACACTAGAGGTGTTGTAAAATCATATATTACTGCTGTTAATACTTAAGCAAGAATTGATGTTCTCAAAGGACGAGTTGTTAAAACAATAATAAATGAGTCTAAAATACGCTTGAAGCGTTGAAGATCTATTGGTGCAAAAGAAAAAAAAATCAGTGCTCATGAAGAGACTGTATTTTCTGTATAAAATATAATTCTCCTGAAGAGGAAACCTCCTGAAGAGTATAACTTCTGAAGAGTATAACTTCTGAAGAGTGTAACTCCTGAAGAGGTAACTCCTGAAGAGTATAACTCCTGAAAAGAAAACTCTTGAAGAGTATAAACCTCCTGAAGAGGAACCTCCTGTAAAGGTGTTTCATGAAATATTTTCCCCTGGAGAGGAATAATGAGATCTCAATACATTTCATGAGTACTAGAAAAATTTATGGATAGATATAAAACTGTTGTCGACAACATATATGATAACACTTGACATTACTAGAAGTAATGAAGAAAGTGAGTTAAGAATTGTCGAAAAATGTTGAAAAAGAAATTATTGGCCAAAATGAAAAGCAGCTAGAAGCTGAATTACAATCGCTAACAAAGCGAGAGGTATTTGGACCTGTTATCCAAACAGTAAAGGGTGTAATGCCTATAAGATATAAGTGACTATTTATACGAAAGCGTAATGAGAAATAAAATTGTGCGGTACAATTTGTCGCACAAGATTTTTAGCAGAAACCCGAGAGTAATTATGAGGAAACATATTTCTTTGTTATGAATGTAATCACATTCATATTTTTAATCGATTTGGTTATTACAAAAAGATTAGATATGCAGTTAATGAATGTGGTCACTACATATTTATAAGGATCATTAGATCATTACATATATAAAGATATACGATACTTGAAGCATCTAATCCAAGTACATTTAGGAGTATGTACTTTATAAAGTTTCAAAGATCTTTATATGGGTTAAAGTAATCCGGACGCATGTGGTATAATTAAATCAACGAGTATCTGTTGAAAGAAGGATTTGAGAATAATCCTATATGCCCATGTGTTTTATTAGAATCTGGATTTGCCATTATTGCAGTTTACGTTGATAATTTACCTTGTTAGAACTCCTGAAGAGATCACAAGGGCTGCTATAAATTCAAGGAATGCATTTGAAAAGAAAAGATCTTATTATTTAATTGATAGATGAGTTGCAAGAATTTGAGACTTCTAACCTCATCTCTCAAATGCATTTGCTCTTCATAAAGCAACATGACATCCTTATTTAAAGGATTAGACAGTCGAAATGAAGAAGCAAATAAAGATTTTAAATCCTTATTCTCTTACTTTAAGTCTGTAATTTTTCTGTCAGACTCTTGAACGAGTCGTTGAAATACGGAAACCTTCTCGTTAAACTCCTCAATCTGACGATTTTTGAATTGTAATCGGTTGGAAAACCCGACAATAGAGGAGGAGTATCGGGTGCCGAGAGTCACCAGCTCATAAACGGCTTCACGATCTGACTTATTAGCAAGATCATTCGCTTGCTGCAACATGGCACCTGCGGAAGATGCAAGAATAATTTGTAATTGAGGTGAAGGACACCTCATATGTTGATCGTGAGAAATAGTGAAAGGAAATTGATGAGCCATTGAAAATTTGTAAAATAAGAATGCAAATACAGATGAATTATAGATATGAGAAGAAGATTTGATGCGTACTAAATAAAGTTAAAGACGGTTCTTATAGAAATGGAAATAAGAACAAGACAAACCATCATCTCTTCAAATCTCACTTTACAAGATATGCTGGATGCTAATTTCAAAAACCAGCGAGATTAATTACAGCTATCCCTATTTTCTTGTAAACGCTGAACATCTGCAGTTAGCTGCTGTTGTTGATATTGTATTTGAGCTCTCTCTCGTTCCAACTCTTCTACTCGTGTTTTCAGATCACGAGAATACCAGTCTACAAGTTTCTTCAGTTCTTTGTTTTCTTGTCTTAAATTTTTATTTTTTCTATCTTTAGTTGCAAGGGTTTGATGCAACTCGGATATTTGATTTTTAAGATAATCAACCTCACTCGTTCTGGCCAGTAACCTCTGAGACATGGTTATAAGAGAGGCAGCATATTGAGCACTGATGGTTCTTGATGTTGCAATAATTTCAGGATCAGTTTTACTATAAAGATATATCTCTGCTCCTATCATGATATTTATAGTCTCAGGAGAAAATATAAGTGGTTGAAGTATAAAAGGTTCATGATTCAAATCTGGGACATTAGAATTTCTATCAGACATAATATCGTTCTGGATGAACAACAATTGAATCTATGAGGAATGCGAGATCTTTTTGCTGGAGTAAACCAATGGCAAAATTGGTAATATTTAAACAACAACCCGAAACCTTTAAATCTTTTCAAGATCTCGTTTGTCAACAATGTCAAGCGGATTTGATTTTCCGCCGAACCGATAATATTATACCTCAAAGCTTTTACAACTTTTATCATACATAGATGGTTTCCAATGTTATTTCCGCCGTATATAAACAAGTTCTCCCTAATAACGTCGAATGAGAGGGAGAAAATTTTAGATGAAAATATTATCATGCTATTTCTAATGCATTATTTAGTTGGAGATCGTGTTTGAATTCTTAACCTGTTATATATGCTGAAATCATATTTGTTTATTAGTTGAAACACTAACGCATATTATCAGGGGGAGTTTAAGTATTATTGTAGATTTCAGATTTCTACTAAGTCTGTCAAGCACCTTATATATGAAATTATCTCTACTTTATCTGACGTATTTTAAACTCGTAATGCCCTGAAGTGCCAACACAGACAATATCAGATGGGGATATGAAGTTGCTTGTATCTGCCATATTTTCAAATCACTCAGAAATTATAAAATAATGCTGCTTGTATCATTCAAATCAGAAGAAGATATATCAAAGATATGATCTAGTGATAATCTGGCAGATTTATTCATAAAGGCATTACCAACTGCGACATTCAAGAAGATTGTGCAGAACATTGGAATGTGAAAACTCAAAGATCTATTGTCATACACCTTTCAGGGGGAGTAAATGTCCTGAAGAATTGTGCTGATTGTATTCTTTTTTCTTCGCTAAGGTTTTGTCCCACTGGGTTTTCCTCTGCAAGGTTTTAATTGGGCAATCTTAAAGTATTTGTGGATACATAAAAAGACTGTACTCTTTTTCTTTCGCCATTGATTTTTCTTCCCATTGAGTTTTTACTTGGCAATGTTTTAACGAGGCAGATTCTTTATGAGTGATCATTCAAAGAGAAGTGTAATGAAATGAACGTGAACGAATGCAGAGTGGTGGGACGGCTGTCGCCCCCTGTCCCACTACTAAAATTATGTGAATGACCCCACCACTATAATTTTAAATCTTGCATAGTGACTTGCATAATAACTTGCATGGTAATTTTAAGGCCTATAAATAAGGGCTTCAGTTTTAATGAAATTCATAAAAAAAATATAGAGAGAAAAGAAAGTTTCAGTTCTTAAGAGTTCTAAAAAGTTTCTTATTTCTCTCTTGCAATAGTAATTTTCTTTTTTTAATTTTATAACAATACAGTCAATTAAAATGATAAGTTAATGTCATGAGAAGCCATCATTTAATTTAATTCCATGCCCACCAAGGTTATCATCTGTCATAGTTCTAGTACTATTCATAAAACACGTACGCAATATCGATTGAATTGATTGTTAGACTTTATTATATATGTTACGATCGAGCATAATTTTCCTACCAAGAAAGTAAGACTAGACAATTGGCTATATGATCAAAGAAAAAAAAATACAACTTGAATTTTGCACATCCATTAATTTATAAATTAATTAGAGGCTTCTAATAGTCATTAATTAATTAAGTGGGACGTTGAACTATTCCACTGAAAACATAATAGAGATATAAATTCTTTTTTATTTTTCCTCAATATTATTCCCTCTTTTTGTTTTTTTTAATAAAACTAGTTTCGTTCATGTTGACCAACTAATTAATTATGATCATGCATATTCACATTGGAATTATTAATAAATAGTTATATTTATTTGTTGACAATATAATTATATATGAGTCATTTTCTTTTATAAGTACTTAATTTATTATATATTTGGCCGAATCCTATTAATTATCCTAATAAACATTACTATAATAATAATAATAATAATAATAAATAGTACAAAGGAACTAAGTAATGATCTACATGTAGGACGTACAACCAGAACCAACTCTCAATTCTCAACGATACTATTCTATAAACACGTACGTACAGTTGGAGGCCGTTCTTGCAATTGCATGGTTTATGTGGATGCACGTCTCGGTTGTACGCGATTAATTAATTATATCTATTAAAATTTAAAAGTCTTGATCTTCATTTGAAGCGATCCTAGCTAGTCTTAAACTCAGAGCTAGCAGCTAGCTAGAGATGGGTCGTCGGTGTCCAGTACATTATACGATTTGCATGCATGTAACAATCACACGTATATCTATACGTGTATAAATTCCTCTAACGTCGACCGCCAGCAAAATATTGACTTTGAATTTATAATTTGGCTGACTTTATTACTAAGAAAAAAGAAAGTTGACTTTGCATATATTCCCCAAAAACTAAAATTAATACTCGTAGAATTTTTTTAGAAGAAAAAAAAATCGTACAATTTTATTTTTGAACACATAAAAACAACCATAAATTAATGTCGATGTGCAACCTTAATATTCAATTCTGATGACAGGAAGGAGAGAATCAGAGGGGAAAAGGAAAAAGAAGGAATTCTAGAAACCGTTTTAATTAATTAATGAATATTGTTATATTTATAAAAGAATTATATAAAAATAATCTTATAAATTGATGGGATCTTATTTAATTCATTAGATTTATTTTATAATAAAATTAACTTTATAATTTGATAAATTATATTAAATTATAAAATTATTTTAATATAATTTCCTTCTGATTCGATGGGTATTACCCTTAATTAATAGATGATCCGGGATAATGATCAATGGGCCAATGGCTACGCTGCATGCTCTCACACGGCTTATAGCCTTTGGGGCAGGGGCAGTACCGTTGCTAGCTTTTGCACCTCTCGACATTATAAGAAAAATATATATTTATAATATTTTAATTATAATTACAAAAATTATTATGATAAAAATAAGATATTTTAATCGCGCATAATTTTTCTAGTTATAATTAAAGTATCATAAATATATTTTTTATTTTTTAGGTGTGAATATATAGATGCAGGTTTTATCCCATTTTATTTTATTTTATTTTATTATTAGAATTTTTTAGAATTTTATATAAAATATAATAAATAATTCATTTTTCTAATTTTGAAATAATAATAATATTACAAAATAATTTTTTATTGAATTTTGTATTCATCTCTTTCTCATTTTATCTAAACGGAGCTAGAATTAATGCGTGCTTGCTTGGACTGTGAGAAAATTAGCTGGCGTGAGGCAGCTTATCAAGTCCAACTCTCCGATCAGCTGAATATTACTGACCTTTTGGCCGGTTAATTTACCGCGTGATCATAAGTACGTATTTTCATCGCGCGCCGACAGACACCGATACAAATGAATTTATGAATCCCACCATACTGATCCTATGTACGTTGTCTTATATATATATGGTGCATGCATTCGATCTTCATCCTTCAAGTACTTCATGTTTTGATCTTTTTCTTTCCACCCGGCCACTTTTAGCCTCCTAATTTAGAAATAAATTTCTTTTCCCTGAATATTCTTTTTCTTATTTTTCTGTCTCACTCTTCTCTTGATTAGTCTGCAGCGCCTTTGAGCTTCATAACAATTAATATATATATATATATATATATATATCCTTTGAGCTTCATAACAATTAATATATATATATATATATATGGATTTGGAACACGTTTTCATCATTTTTTTTTTTTTGTCTTTTGTGTGACCTAGAATATATTCAAATATAGCACGTGTACACATGCAAATACTAATTTGCTGATGTGAGAGCTAACTACTAATTTGTAGTACGTACGTAGTTTTAAAAGCTGCAAAATAAAAATAACAAAACTGCGTACTGTTAATGCATGTTTCAGATTCGATGAGAAATTTTGGTATAGGCTAGAAAAAAAATAGAAGACATTATAATCAATAATGGTATTTCCTGTATTTTTTTTTAGTCGAGAGTTAAATTATGTCTTAAATTGTAGTCTTTGCTACGTTTTTCTAACTGGGAATCAAATTCTGCCACAAATTTTTCTAGTTAGGAGTCAAATTATGTCGTAAATAGTAGCATTTGCTATATTTTTCTAGCCGAGAGTGAAATTCTGCAGCAAATTTTTTTAATCGAGAGTCAAATTCTGTCGTAAATTAAAGCAAAAGCATGTTTTAGCAGCATTTTTATTTTTGCAACAAAAGTTTTAGACGAAAATTGTCTATAATAGTGGCATTTATCATTTAGCAATTAGCATCGCTAATTTCACTGTAAAAATTATTTTACAGCAAAATTTCAATCTATTTGCGACGATATTAAAGCGCTGGAAATAGTTACTTTTAATTGAATGAATATTTTATTTTATTTAATTTTGGTTCTCCTGTTTTAAATTTATTGAATTTCTTGTTGAACTTATTTTATGATTTTAAGTTATGAAATTTAAATTGATGTGCTTTCTTAATATTAATTAATATTTTGTATTTAAATTACTCTTTAATTTAAATTTGTTTTTTATTGGATTTTAAATTATGGTGTTGTTTTTTTTTTAACTAGTCATTGTGTTTAAATTAAATTATTCAGCTTAATATTTTGAAATTCTTTTCGTTGAATCAATTCTATAACCCAAATTGTGAAAATTAGACATCTTTTCTTTCCCTTCTTTTTTCTTTTTCCTTTTTCTTTTTCTTCTCTTTTTCTTTTTTCTCTTTTTCTTCTTTCTTTTCTTCCCCATTTTCCCAACAACCCACGCGACACCCTCAATTTCTCCTCTTCCGCCCGTTTTTTCCCTTCTACACCCAACATCGTCATGCGCAGCCGTAGCCGTCACCGCCCCTCCCATCCTCTTCCCTACTGGTTGGCGACCATCCCCCATCAATCTCAGTCGAACTCATACCGCTGATTGCCCCCACGCACGCCTCATATGTCGCGGCTCTTTAGTGCTCTAGCACCGTCGTTGCTCCACCATTGGCCACCACCTCTTTACCACTTCACCACCGGCCTCCCAACTATCTAACACACCATTCATCAGCCCTGATCCACCATCCTTGAAACCTCTTCATGCGCTCTCTCTTTATCCCGCTGTTCGTCTCTCTTTCTCCCGCTATTCCTCTCTCTTTCCTCTCTTTGTTAGTCTCTCTGTCTAGTTTTGGTTGATTTTAGTTTTATTTGGTGAATTATTGTACTTATTAGCCTGATTTGGAGCTTGAAATCAAAATGTTTATACAATGACTGCAGCTAATTTTAACATGTGTAGGAGATTTTTTTCTATTAGAATTCCAAGAAAACAAAGGATTAGGATTTTGAAGTAGCAAAACTTTATGATTCTCATGATTTGCACCTAAGTTGATGATTTGGGATGGGCCTTGAAGTTTGATTTTTTCTGTTAAGGTTGTTGTTGACATGAGAATCGTATATGCTCCTAATATCACTAACATTTCTGATTTTGGTTAACGGAAAGTATTATGATACATATACTTTATAATATCCTTTCTTTATGGGGGCAAATTCCAGTGTTATTTTGTATTGTTATTTTAGGGGTAGCATATATAATATTTGTAACCGTTTAAGGATTTTTGTTCTTTCTAGCACAAAGCCAAAGTAGAATTAGTTCATTTAAAATAGGATCTCTGGGCTGAAAAAGCGTTCTTTTCAAGTGAAGTTGTTAAATTCATGTTTTTTTCATTGCTATCTTGGTTTAAGCACTCCTGAATGTAGTTTGTGCGCACTGATCATTAATGTTATTTAATGTAAATTCAAGCATCCAATTTGCTCTTTTCAATGTTTGTATGATCCACTGGTAAAAGTTCCATTGTATGGCTGTGACTTCTATGCTTATGCTCTTTTGGCCTCTGGTTTTGTAGATCTAGTTGTCAAGTCTAGTCTAAAGGTAAAGCTTCTCGATTTTTTAATTATCATAGCTTTCTAACATGCAGTGAAGTTCCCCTTGTGGTAATGTTTAACCATTATTGTGCTTTTTTTTCCTATGCCAATTGTTTTTTTTTTATTTGTTAATGTAGGATTCAAGGCCATCTAAGTATACATCGATGAAAAGTTTAAACGAATCCAAACATGGATTTTGGGGTGTCTCTTGGAGGTTAATGGTTTAAAGTTGTTTTTCATTTGTTTTATTTTTTACTTTATTGATGACTTTTCTATTAGCTTTTAGTTATTTGTTTATATTAGGATTATGCCTTCCTTTTTTGCCTTTTGGTATCTTTTTCATTACGTTTCATTGCTTTATTGTAACTAAACAAAACATATAATGTTTCTTATTTCCAAAGCTAGAAAATAAGGTTTATGGTTTTTAGGTTTATGATTATTAGGTTTATGATATTTCGAAAACATATAAGAACTAAAAAATTATTAGGTTTATGATTTTTACTCCTTCCTAACTGCACTTATTTTATTTGTCTTTAAGCTAAAGTTTGATGATGAGTTAGTGACAAAAGAAGATGTAAAGAGTAGCATGGGTGATTTTGTGGTAACATCTATCTACCTATTAGTTCTTTGTAATTTTTTTGTAATAGCGTGAGTAATTTTGTTTATAGTTAATCTGTAATTTTTGTTTATGCAAAACAAACTCAATATTTTTGGGTTGAGTTTGTTTAGTTTAACAGCATGGAGTTATTTTTATAACATTCTGAACTAGTTAGCAGGGGAGAAAAGTACAAGATATACATATATTTCTTCTACATGCACTTGTAAGTGTTTTGAATGAACTTGTTCTGCATTGTACTGTGTTTGGCTGCTAGATTTATGATATTTACTTTGGCCTACATTTTTGTTGATGGATAACTCTTATCTTAAGTCCAATTTTCACTAAATTTGGGGTAAAGAAATCTAAATGGACCTTTACTTAATAAATTTGGATGGAGGTTTTGTGAAGTAGGTTTGAGTTGCTACTTACATATTAAAAAAAAAAAAAATTGTTGGTTTGAGTTGCTTTGTCTTTTTTGGTACATGAGCTAAATGCAAATTACATGGTGTGAGTGAGGGGCAATTCTATCTGGTTTTGCTATATAAACTAGATAGATTAAATGCATGGCGTGAGTGAAGGGCTACTCTACCAGGTTTTGCTATATGAACTAAATGAACTGAATGCATGGTGTGACTAAGGGGCAATTCTACCAGGTTTTGCATGACATATTTGATTTTTTTTTTTTAGTATTTGAACATTCTTAATAGCTGGCCAGTCATATTCCACTTTGTTAATTATATATTTAGGATGTTTGAGATATTTTTAACAGCAGGGCATTTTTACATGTATATTCCAGTGGTGTCTTATTCAACATCATTTATTTTTTTCATGTGTTTTTTCTATCCTCCCTGCATCTCCTTCCTCAAAACATGTTAAATGTTAAAAGAATATTTTTTTTTTTCAATTTGGCAGGTCTAATTAGTTTATTTTAGTTGTAGAAGCTTTTTTTTTTTTTTTGTATTTTTAAATACAAATAGAATTTAGGTAATTGTAAAAAGTCATATACTTTGTTTTATAACTCTTAAATACTTTTAAGAGAAGTGAGATGCTAATATTTATAAATTTTATGTTTTATATTGATGTAAAAATTTATGTAATAGAATTTCGTGATTATGTTTAATTATATATATATATTTTTTGATTTTGTATGGGGCCATTTTCGGCTTTTTTTTAGCCGGTTATATTTTTTTAAAATTCTTATACTATTCGCGGCGAACTCAACTCGTGGCAAAAAGTTTTTTATTTTTATTTTGTATGTCAAATGTCCAAATCGCAGCAAACAACACCTAATATTTGCGGATGAATCATTGCAGCCAGAATTTAGGTTTATGTCACGTTTAAATAACCGCGGTTAATCTACGATCCTCAAAACGCGATAAATGAGTTTTTGTCATTATTTTAAGGCTTTTTGTGACGACTCAAAATCGTCACAAATACTTTTATATGTTGTAGTGTCAATTGTAGGATCCAAGTTTGTAAACTTGGGCGACAATATCAAGGACTTTTGTAATAAGCTATTTAGGAGAAATGTGAAACTGATGATGAACAAGCTGTTCGAAATAATTAATTAATCATCTTGTAGATTCATGAATATGCCCATTTTAATTAGGTACATAAGTTCATGATATTTTGTACTGTTTGTTTCCATATAGTACCTAGGAAGTATATTGACTTCAAATCCAGTAATGGTTTAGGTATTGGATCACAATATTACTTCCAAACGAAATATGCATAAATGAGCAGTTGGGTCGACCTCCTTTACAAACGAAAACATCAAACGATTAAAACGATCGAATTATTCCTCAACTACTTTCCACATCATGGACATAGTATGATCATCACCGGCGCGGCGGCGCCATTCACGATATTTTTGTTTAATTTGTCTTTGCTTGTTTTTTAATAAATCATTTGTGTGGAATATTTCCTATATGCATGGTTAGATCTGGGGGAGTGGAATAAATCAATCGCGCGAGGTGGGTACATCATACGTATAAAACTCTGATAGTCATTGATTGGAGTAATTAACTTTATGATTCTTTATAATGTAATATTATATAGTCATGAAGTGTGCAGTATCTATGTACTCTACTTGATAAAAGTATTGGAGGCCGAGGGCGCTACTATTAAAATAATAATTTTTTCATATAATTCTTAGATTTATCTATTTCTTCCAAGGAAATATGCAGAAAATTGACTACTCTAAAACTATAAATCATGTTGCTACGTCAAAACTGAGGCGATTGGTTCCCTGAGCTTTCGTCGGCAACTGGACCCTGCACGCCATTAATTAGAAAATAGGAGTTTCAGAGGGAGAGAGAGAGAGGGGAGGAGGGATCGGATGGATGACTTTTCCAAGCTATTGAAAGGCTCAAGAAGGTGCGACTTTACCAGGTCAGGAATGGTTGGTACTGATCAATTGCACATATGCATTATCCGGCCATGCCAACTCCATCTCCCTTTGACTTTCTCTCTCTACAACTATGTATTCTCTCTCTCTTCTCAAAGCTCCGTTTTTTCCGTGTTTTGACTTTGCAATATTTATATTTTTTGGACACCTCACTCTCCCACACGCATATAAAACCCACCCCAATCTCTTCCTAACGTCTTCAAACCATTTCACAACTCCCCCCCCCCCCCCCCCCCCCAACAGTTTTCAACCTACCTAATTTTGTAAAACACTGATCATCATATTCCTTTAATACTGATTCCTAGCTAACCATTTTAATTTCATCTTCTTTGTTTGTTTTTGATGGAGGAGATTGACATACCTCGATTCTTTCTCTGCCCCATTTCTCTTGAACTCATGAAGGATCCTGTTACAGTCCTTACCGGGATAACCTACGATCGTGAAAGCATCGAGAAATGGTTGTTCACCGAGAAGAACAATACCTGCCCAGTCACCAAACAAATACTTCCGGTTGATTGTGATCTAACTCCAAACCACAATCTCCGGAGATTGATCCAATCATGGTGCATCATGAACGCTTCGCATGGCATCGAAAGGATTCCAACACCAAAACCTCCTATCAACAAAACCGAGATTGCAAAGCTCCTCAAAGAAGCTAAGTCTCCACAGTTGAAGATCAGATGTCTAGAAAAACTCCGATCAATCGCCTCCGAAAGTGAAACCAATAAACGCTATATTGAAGCTGCCGGCGCCGTTGAGTTTTTAGCATCAATTGTTAGTAACGCCAATTGTTTTGCATCAGAAGATCAAGCTTCCGATGATGGGGTTGATTTGATCACCAGTACTGAAATCTGCGAAGCCTTGAGCATGCTTCACAGTCTCCAAGTTTCCGAAGCCGGCCTGAAGAGTCTCATCGTCGGAAAAAATGGTGAATTTATCCAAACCCTAATACGAGTGATGCAACGTGGGAATGACGAGTCTCGCGCTCATGCGGTTTTGTTATTGAAATCCATGCTTGAAGTGGCTGATCCGATACGGTTAATCAGTTTGACAACCGGATTCTTCATCGAAATAGTCCAAGTCTTGAAAGATCAAATCTCCCAACAGGCCTCCAAAGCTGTATTGAAATTACTAATCCAGCTTTGTCCATGGGGAAGAAACAGAATTAAAGCAGTTGAAGCGGGCGCAGTTTCTATGCTGATAGAACTTCTGCTCGATTCTTCGGAGCGAAGGGTCTATGAAATTATTCTAATGGCGTTGGACATGCTGTGCGGATGCGCCGAGGGGCGGGCCGAGCTGTTGCGGCACGGTGCCGGCCTTTCGATTGTGTCAAAGAAAATTCTCAGGGTTTCTCAGGTGGCGAGCGACAGGGCAGTGAGAATTCTTTTGTCCATTTCAAAATTTTCTGCAACTCCGGTTGTTCTTCAGGAAATGTTGGAGCTGGGCGTTGTGGCAAAGCTGTGTTTGATTCTTCAAGTGGAATGTGGGAACAAAGCTAGAGAAAGAGCTCGAGAGATACTTAAATTGCATGCTAGGGTATGGAAGAGTTCTACATGTATACCAAACAACTTGCTTTCTTCGTATCCATCTTGACGTATGGGCAAGAGAATTGTGATCGCTTTCACTTTTTATAGATAGTACTTTTTCTGTTTACATGTACAAAATTGAATTGGATTACATGGGTGCAAATTGGGCACCCACAAAAATATGATGAAACTTTATAAGATCATTAATGCAGCAAGCTTAATTAGCGGTTAATGCATTTTTCATCGAAATTGGAGAAAAAAACTGATCAAGGACTACTTGCGTGTATATATATATATATATATATATATCTTCTTTATTGTTACCATTATTTGAAACTCATAATTTCGAGCAAACCCACGAAATTATTTAATTAGGAAGCCTGCCGGCCGATGATGATCACCTGATTATATCTTGTCGATGTACATTATTGTAGTAGTTTTTGAATTAATTTGTCCATGCATTCCAATTAGTTTCAAACAATTATTTGCAGAAGAACTTAAGCTAGCTAGACCTTGAAAGAAAACATTATATAATTACTTAACCATTCACACACACACACACATATATATATAGAATACCCCTTTAATTCAGGTTTCCTAATTATGTTCATTTTTGTATCCAATCAAGTCCGATATTCGATGGTCAAAACTGCTGTTTATAATTAATCCATCTGGTGCTAGAACATTTAATTTCTTGTAAACTTGTACGTAATAGATAAGCTAGAAACCGAATGCATTTGGACAGCTTGTTAGAGATAATATCAAATCAAAGTTCATGATTAGAATACTACTTAGATTAGAATACTTCTTTATTTTACTTGTTGGCCTATTTCTTTATAAATAGAGATATATGCTTTGCTAAACATTTGAGAATAGAAAATACGTATTGTACTCTTACCGACCTCTTCTATATTATATATATTTTATTTTCAACAGGATTTTTTTTTTTGTATATATAAATACACAGATCAGATATATATATATATATATAAGCAGCTAGCTAGCTTGGATTGATATATCTGGATCCATTATCGCAATCGAAGAGCAACAGCCATGCCTTAAACGCACTGATCATGTTGGCCATGTCTTCGATCCATTTTCTTTTAGTTTTGTTAAAGCATAAGCAGTCCTGCATTTATTAATTTGTGAGTGAATTACATGATGATCAATATATATATATATATGTGTGTGTGTGTGTGTGTGTGTTGAAGCATTAATTGCCAGCCAACATGCAGCACTAGCTCACGAGCTATTCACTTTTCCGAGTGCCGATTCTAACTAAAATAAGGGAATTATAGATGATCAGCAGCTAGCTAGAGTACGTACGTAACATGATCATCTCTGCTTGGAAGATAAGATCGAAAAGCATTAGATACAGATCGAGCGCGTGGCCAGTTTATCTATTAATGACGTGGCTAATCACATGTTATGAATTTCTCTCTAATTAATTACACGTAGATATACAGGACTTATGATCCATCCCATTAAGCTAGGGATTCGCCCAACTTGCTAAATCATATACACTTGGCCCGTTATGATCATATATATGCGCGGGAAGTTGACCTGGCATGCATGCAATACTATTAACATATAAATTATAATAATATTGGTAATTATGAGGCATAGATACATAGACGTGATCAAGAAGTTAAGATGATCGTATAATATAGATATATATTATATATATCAAGTACCTCAATTTAGATAATCTCTAATTTACATATTTATTAATCACACGATAAGAAAAATGAGTATCTGTGACGAATTATTTGTGGTGAAAATAATTATTTATTACAAAAATAAAATTATTTTGACAGGCTAGAATATAGTCAGTTTGGCAAAATATAGTTGGTGAGTGATAATTAATTTTCTTATAATGTCATATATATAGGCGTACAAACGCGTCTATCTAGAACAACCTAAACTAATTACATGGTACTTACATGATATGAACTTTTTCAAAGTTGTGTATTTATTGTATAATTACTAGCTGGCCGCCAGGGTTGTGCCATTCGTAGAGGTGATCTAGATTAATATTCTAATTAATTTACAAGAAGACTAAACACGCGAGTGACGCGCGTATAGCATAACTTAAATGTCAAAATATTCAAAGTTAAAAGCCTTAATTAGAATATTTGGATTATCCCGGCCAGCAAGAATTAGATCATAAAAGTAATAAAAATGAACAGGCCGACTATTAAACAAAGATGATATTTTATATATATATATATATATATTATGCATACGTACGTGGCCGTGCAACAAATGAATTTCAAATACATGGAGCTGAAATAGTAGTGCAGCCATGAGTAATCGTTAATTCTATGCTTATTTCGGCTTTAAGTACTCCAGTCGCTGTATATATATACGTACGTACGATCATGTGGTGACCATGGCCAGTACGCGGTGGCCTAACTCCTCCCACATTTCGAATTAATCAATCTAAGCCATATATTTATGTAGTTTAATTAATTTCTACGGGACAATAATTAAAGAGAAATTAGGTAGGTAATTTAATAGTCAATTAATATTTATATGATATATAGATGATCGATCATGAGCAATATTGATGATCATGATCATCTGTTGAAACGTTTCGCTAATATATGTCAATTTAATATAAAGAGAAATTAAAGTACTTCTACTATTTTAATTCAAACTTTTTGATTAATTTAGTGGTGTGCTTTTCGAATTTTAATTGTACTGATTCAAAGATTGAATTTGATCAAACTTTTAGAGCCCTTTACCCGATCGACATGGGTATCGTTCAATGCAAAGATTATTTGGGAGTTGTTTTCTTGGATCATGTGCTAATTTTACGGGATCATGCATGCATCGTATACATATATATATATATATATTAGCCTCCCCAAAATTTTAACCCAAATTTGCTAACCCAATCAACCCAATATTTTAATGTCTTTGAATTTTCCTTAGTTTGAATCTCGCGTTATTTTGCAGCAGCTCTCAAACTTTTTCAAGGCTAGCTGAACATGAGTTCGTACGTGGTCTTGAGGTGGTCCCTTAAACATGTGGTTTATAAATTCTCTAAATTAAGTTCAACGAGTAGCCAATAATTTAATTAACTTTTATTTTTGAATGCTTTTGAATGAATAATATATATATATATATATATATATATAAGGCAGGTCCACAAAACAATAAATAAAAGAGGACTACTATAATAATCATAATCAGATCTCATAAAATTAATTTCATAAATTGATCACGAGTTTCATATAATTTATTAAATTTGACAAACTATATAAAATCTAATCATTTATAAAATTTATTTTATGAAATCTGATTATGATTAAAATATTTTTCTAAATAAAATACATAATACGTACCAAGCTAAGCATGCAAACTAGGTGGTTTTTCCAAGTTTTTTGCATCAGCCAATGATTTTGTAGCGCATTTTGACCAGCAAGTTAATTAATATATATAGAAAACTATAATTTCTTCTGACCAATTGCGACTGCTAATTGTACGATTCTTGCAAGTTGCATCTTTGGTATGCAGGCAGTACTATTCATGGTAGTTCGATCACTTCTTCTACCGTCAATTTTGAAGAACATACAATCCACAAACTGTAGATGGGGCGTGCGTCGACTTTAATAATATGTGAATAATTTTATTTGAAAGTTTTTATATCACATGGCATCTGCGTGGCATAGTTTGATTTAAAATATAAATTTTAGAAGAGGAATTCTGGGAGGCAGACGGGCGGCGGGACTGCTTTTGTTTGGGGGCAGTCCGTCTGCCCCCAAGGATTCCTCTTAATTGATTCTCATCATTTTATCACTGATGCTGACGGGTGACAAATTGGAGTTGCCATAACAAGTGATTAATAAAAATAAGTCATTTTCAGTCTCGTGAGTCTTTTCTTCCTCTACTCTTCGGTTCGCATGACTATCCCATGTTCCCCTTTCATTTTTGGGAGAAATCCACTTGATGAATAGCTGAAATTCATCCGTGACTCGATTTCGACAATCATGGATGTGGCACAGTTATCTTGAACCAGCACCCAAGGATTCACACGTCTTCGACTAAGGTAAAGTGTCTATTTTTTTAGATTTATGGAGTCACCCAATAATCTATATTTGTTGTAGTGAGTCCCTTTCCAATTCGAAGTCAGCTGTTGAAGGTGCTGCATTCTTGACCTGCAAAAATGATGAAGATATCACTGATTGATCAGTCTCTTCATCAGTACTGTATATAGAGTATAATCAAATTTCGAGAGAGAAAATATATTAAAAGTTTACTACTAACTTAGTGTGTGAAAAAAAAACAAAAAAAACTTGGTGTTGAAGGACGTTTGAGCTTATCTAAATCAATTGAATTACCCATGAGTATTAATGGAGAACAAATTACTGATCCGAAAGGTAATATTATTAAACATTGCATTCCTTACTTTTCAAATTATTTTCTATATATTGTTCATGAATATTGCTTGGAAAAGATCTCTTAATTAGATCGATGAAATAAATGAATTGTTTATGCATGAGCCTTCACAATTACAAATATCTTATGTTATTAACGATAATTATACCCACGTAATAAACACTTCCAAAATGAAAAAGAAGGCCGGGAAAAAGGCATACATTATCCAGTAGTACTCGACTTTGGAGAGAAAATAATCAAATATATATATATATATATATGTATGTATGTATATATAACTACAAGTACTACCACTTTGCGAATAGATAAGGAACTTGGCTATAAGATTGGTCTTAATTATCATGTCTTTACGTACTTTTATGGATTATTTCACGGTAGTTTTCCCATTCTATATCTATACATAATTATAACTATAGAGTATGTAAAATAAGATAACAACGATGAAATCATATTCCTCATATCCTCGAGAAAGTTGCATGATGATCATCACTTGACAAATCGAACGGGTTGATCCAATTAGAAATCATTGGATTTGGCTGATCTTGTGCTTCGGGTCCGAGCCCTGGCAACTCTACTAGATCTGCTGCTTGAAAGTTATAATTCAACATCATTTGAGAAGTACTCGACCACACTACTTCTTGATCAGAGGCTATTATGTCTTCTCCTGGTAATGGATTGCTTGTGCCATACTTCAGAGATTGTTCAGTTCTATCAGCTTCATGATCATGATGCTTCTGAATAGAGGAATCTGATCCACAAAAGTACATCTGGTTATTGGCACTTGGAAAACTTTCCACAGAAAGCTCATGAGAAAGAGTAAGCTGGCATTCAAAGAAACCATTGTCTTCCACTAATTGAGTGCCCGAGATCATATTAGTGTTTGATATACTCAAAGACTCCAATCTTGAATCGAAATCACTAGGAAGTTCTGGCAACTCAAACCCTGTCTTGGAATCCGGGTTTTGATTTAAAAATTTTGCATAAAGAAGTGCAAGGTCAATATGTGAACCATCGACGTTCATCAGTGACGAGCTTCCCATTAATGGATCATGTGGGAGATTCCCATCGGACAGACTTCTTGACTGGACACCATGATCAGTACTAGATAACCTTAAGGACTTCCCCCTTCTGGGTTTCCGGCAGCCGCCACCAACAGGTACATTCCGGAGGGATCCGCCTTTAGTCCAATACCTTCTACAGCCCTTGCAAAAGTACCTTGGTTGTGTCAGGCTGTAGTTGTTGTAGTAGCAAAATTTTGTGTTGCAAGAACCACACCGTGGACAATTTGGAGATACCTTATCAACTTTTGGTTTCCATCCGCTATCCATCATGATCACCAACTGCCTCAAACTCATGCATATGCTTCATGAAAAGCCCTCTCTCTCTCTCTCTCTCTCTGAGATTGGAGGAGAGGGGGACTGGGCTAGGGGAGTTCAGTTGGAGAGAATGCTCGTGACAACTGAGATATATGATGGGGGTATTGGCCGGGAACGTTTATGCAGCCCAATGCATGCACACAAGTGGAAGGGGTAGGAATGGCTTGGAAATGCGTATGTCTGCACCCCCATGCACGTGAAAGTGCATGACAAGTTGGGATTTTCTGGCGCCGTTGAGGACAACAGGTGGCGTAATATCACTGCCCCCGCCGTAGGCTGATAAGAGGTGTTGGTGATAATTTGCCACAGCGATAATGGCGGGGATATTGAGGGTCATAAGGGAAGCAATGGCCTCGAGACTCTCATTTCAAGTTTCTTCCAATGGCAGACATTTGAGAATAAATTAAGTACCATATCGCTTGATGATATGGTCCCCTTAATTAATTAAGTGGTTCTTGATTTCCACCCACCTATCCCAGAGATTTTAGTATTTTACATCCCTATGAAAAATGAGTTTCCATGTTCTATAATTCCTTAAAATTCTAACACATCTTTACATAGAAGCTCACTAATCCGTATAAAATTCTAATGAGCTATTGAAGTTCCCGATAATTAGTCATGATCGTAAGCTCTCGCATCAATTTGTGTGGCTTTTATAATAAAAAAAGGCCCTATGTATTTTCTTATTTGGATTTAATGTGCTGATACTAGATCGAGCATGCATTTTACTTCTGTCTTCAATATCTTCCTTGTGTTAGATTATTTCACGACACTGAGGAGGACCGAGGAGAAAGGTGTTCTCCGTTTTCCCTTATGGCCGACATTTTATAGGAGTTGCGCGTTCAAGGCACGTTCATAAGTTCCTTAAGGAGGAATGTCTCATTAGTCGGTTGTTAAAATTCGTAACGAACAATCCCTCGGATCATGGGCTTCTTGGATCATGCCACTTGTATTTTACGATGTGAATACCATGATTCTATGAAATAGTGAGCAACTCAATCTCTTCTTCTTCTTCTTCTTCTTCTTCTTCCTCTGTTTTTTTCGTTTTTTGTCTGGACAGTGAGCAACTCAATCAATCGTGAAGAAAGCCAATATATATTTTTTGCCCCCCCATTACAATAATTATTAGCATTTTTCTCTCTTTTATTTTCATATATCAACGGGTTTGCATATCCAGTCTCCTATTCAAGACTGTAAATAGAATTTCTCATAATTTTTTACACAGCACAGAAGGTGTTCTCATATCATTTACAATAATTACGACATTAATTAATTACTCTTAAAAAATATAGAAGGGAGGGGGGAATTTATTATTTAAAATTTTGATACTTACCCCAGAACACAATCAGGTGCACTAAGTTTTCTCACAGAGGCCGAAATAAAATTAACTAAAAAGACCAACACAAAAGTCCACAAATTCGGGGATGTGGCCAAACATTCACTCTAATTAAATTCGCAACATATCCCCAATCCTTCACGAACTAAGGCTCATGAGTCAATAAACTGAGTTCTGCGTCAATGAACGGAAAGTGATGAGGTTTTCTATATACATCGAGTTAATGATAGCAATGTTGCTCTCAACAATGTCAATACAACAAACATCTACCAGCTACACCCGTTTCAAGTAGACAAAATTGTTAAACGCTTTTCACATTGAAAATATGACGATTCGGAGGGAATTTAATGAATATTAAGATGAAATAATACATGTATATGGTACATTACTAAGACAAAATTTGGCAGACTAGAGATGATCGAAAGAACATCAACGCCAACAAACATTTGGAATTCTTGCAACGAAGAATAATGACTGTTCGGGCAATGACTTCATACATACTCGGACCGGTAGTTTCCAGGTCTGAAAGATACCCACAACAGGTAAGAACTCATCTTATAATTCCTCTACCGTGTGCTATAGCTGACCCAACCTTTCCTGTTGAACCACAAAAGCCACCAATTTAAGCATCAGGATGACAGTTATATACTAATAAAAAGAAAATAAAGTCCCTTCAATAGCTCCGATATTTTTGGGATACAGCCGCTTGGAATTCCATTCATTGATGTGAGGACTCCAAGCATATAAAGGTGCTGCATTGGCATAATAGGCCATTTAAACTCAAATGTTGACGCTTATTGCTTCAGAAACCACGAAACATGTGGAGGGAATGAGATAATGTAACATCCCTCTCTGACGCTAGTCTGCTTTCTAAAATTATTGGTTTTAAAGATGTAGATTTCGGGCCAAATTTTATCTTAAGGATGCAAGTTTATACGTGTTGAAGAATTAAAATAGGTTAATGTGGAGATTTTGCGTTTAAGTATTAATATATATTTTCAATCGGGATTTAAGAAAGTTAAGCTTGACTATTTTATAGGTGATGATTGGATTTCTGTTGGTACTGTAATGAGGGAGATTCAGAATATGTTAAAATGTTCAGGTAAGCAGGGTTCATATGCTAACTTTGCATAAAAAGAAATGAAATGAGGTTAAATTTGAAAGTATGTATTCTGTTTTTGAAAAGGAAGTTGAAAATGACCTCAAATGTTTGTTCTACATGTGCATAAAAGGTTGCATAAGAGAAAATATTTTTTTGTCATGACTGGTGTAAACATAAGCTTAATTTTGTGCATTTTGTTTCTAAACTGAAAAAGAACGAATATGAGCCTATTTGAAAAGAGATGTTTTGGTGAAATAGAAAAGTTTTGATACATGACATCTAAAAATTTTGCTATGAGTAAATAAAAGAAGTCTTGATTCTGATTTGGAACATGTGAAATGATATGAAGTTGTTCAGTATTTTATTTTTGATAAGCTGTGGCATTTGAAAATTTTGGCATGAAACTTTGAATATGTATACCGAAAGAAAAGATGATTTTGATGTTTTGTTTTTTTATATGACGCTACCACGGGTAAGAATAGTGGATACGTGGCCATATCATGGGTAAGAATAGTGGCTATATGGCCATACTACAGGTAAGAATAGTGGATATGTGGCCCTATTATGGGTAAAAATTGTAGATATGGCCTGACCACGGGTTATAAATGTGACACAACCCTACCACAAGGGTTAAACATGACATTTTGTTTTGATGAGATGTTTCAGACTTTATATGCCAAATGATTTTTGAATAAGAAATTATTTTTTTTTAAAGGTTTCGCTCTAATGTTTTGTAAAAGGTTTATTCCTGCATTCTGAAAGTAAAGGTTTGGTTTTCTTAATTATGAAATTAAGATGTTTGTTTTGCATGATAAAGTTACGAATGCTCATGTTACATACTAACATATGCTCACTGCTTACTGAGTTGATAGCTCATCCCTTATCTCTAAATATTTTTTAGATGAGTTTGGATATTTCAGTCAAAAATCGAATTATGAAACATTAGGTGAGATGATTTAAGAATAGTTGTTTAAGTGTAGAGAGCTTATATAAATATTGACAAGGTTTAGTAAAGAAATATTATTGTATTCTGGTGACTTAGCATTTTTGGAATTGATACTATTAAGGAAATGGGTTTTGAAACCAAGTTTTATATGATATTTAGAAATTTGGAGTCTTAATTATACTGTTAAAATGTGAATGTTTGTGATAGGAAGTAACTTCCCGACCCCTGCAGAACCGGGGCATTACAAATAACGAGGAATGAGAAGGGCACATTGTGATGGCTTCCTTACACTTCTATGGGGAGGGGACAGACAAATTCAAAGGCTGAGGTGAGAGGGCTCTTGGATGGTTTAATGTTGTGCAGGCAGCAGGGCTTGTTATCCATGAAGGTGGAATCAGATTCCAGGGTGGTAGTAGTTTAGCTAAATGGACAAGGTTGTGTATCCCATGGTTTCTCCGGACCTATGCGACCAAGTCAATATAGTCAAGAAGTTTTTGCAATATCCTCATCAGCATTGTCTTTTGAGAAGTGAACCAAATGGCGATTTACTTGGCTAATTGGGAGCGAATGACGTATCACGAGACTGCAATCAATGGAATAAGTTGCTGAGAGAGGTACGGAACCTTTCCAGTCGACAGAATGGGAATTCCATACATGCATTGTAAACAAATTTTGTTTTTGAAATAGATCAAAGAGAATATGGGTTTTTGCACACCTTGGTTTTGGACTCTGAAGATATTTTTGTATCACTCAAGGTGTTCTGATGTAACCATAGTTTTCTACTACCATACGCGAGGATTTTATTTTTTGATCATTAAAACCATAGGTGAGGATGTTTAAATAAAAAAGATGTCTAGGTGTGGGTCGAGGCTTTCCAAGGCCAACCTAAGTTGAGGTGAAAAAAAGAATGACAGTAACATACGGTCAAAGAAACCAAAACATGTCATGTTAATGTGCATAAGGCGGAAAATACAAAAAGGCTATAATTCATACTACAATAAATTGCAATGGACTAGAAATGACGGAGGAAATGTCCTGTGGCATGACACCAGAAAATTAGGAAATAAAAAAAAACTAATATTCATAATTTTTGGATAACTTTAACTTCCAACCTTGGGTTCTGATAATGACTCAAACAAAGAATACATAACTAGGAGAACAGACCTAAGGTATATATAAGTTATTGTAACACAGGAACAAAATTATTCTTATATCTTTTTTTTTTATAGGTAAGCAAGAACATTTATTGATAGCAATAGTTATAGCCCATGTACACAGGTCGTAAAAAGAGAAACACCTAAGCATGATTAACATGTATCTTTTTTGTTTTGCTGACGAGAAATGAACACTTCCATGGTAGAAGAAAGACAAAAGATGGGAAGCATAAATCATTGGAATAAAAGCTTATACCTGCAGCATCTGCATTAGTTTAGGATGCTGTTCCAGAAGCTGGCAGAGTTTATCCCGATCGCTTAATAAAGACTGCCATGAAAGGGAATTAACAATGATTAGAATGAACAAAGCATGCTAATAACTACATACGTAGAATTCTTTAACATGGATTATTCATAAAAATACCTGAATAGCTTCTGGAGATTTGAAGTACTCATGTAATGACATTCCTGGATCTTGTAGCTGGTGGATTGCAACATCCCCCTGCTGATGTAAGACTGGCTGTTGAACAAGTTCCACTTGCTGTTGTGCATGTGAAAATTCCTGCTGTTGAGATTGATAATAGGAATTGATGGGGGACATTTGTGACTGTTTTAGCATCTGCAGTGGATGTGCTTGCATGTGAATTTGATTTTGCAAAGGCACTCCTTGTTCTAACTGCTGTGAAGCTTGAATCGATGGCCTAGGATGCTGAGGCGGCTGTGGAGGACGTGGAAGCTGAGGGGGTTGTAATGGCTGCAACTGGGCTATGGAATGTAATGTTGGAATCGACGGCTGAGGGATGGCGAGACTCTGCAAGATACTTGGTGGGTTCTCACCAAGCTGCTGACTTGCTGTGCTTCCATAAAGGGTGATGGGGATCGAAGCTGGTCGACTGAAACTAGTGGATGGCATCAAGGGAGGTGGTAGATAAGATGTTCCAACACTAGTTGGATTGTATAGTGAGGATGGTGAGGTAGAAGTTTTAGTAGATCCTAAATTAAAAGGGCTAGATGAATATGGAGGCGGTGTAGGTGGAAGTGGTGGAGGGGGCCTAGCAGATCTGGGAGAAGGGATGGAATTCCTTGAATACTTGGAATCTGGCATGGGAAGGGAAGATATAAATGTTGCTGAACCGTTGTTAAAGGTGGATAGGTAATCTGACTGAACCTGAAAAGAAAAAAAAGACGTGTAATTACATAAATGCAGATTAAGAAAAACACAGTAGACAGCAATGCTGCTGCAAAATTTGAGAATAAGGGGCAGAAATTCTCTTACTTGGAAGGCTCCAGGAAGTGACTGCTGTACATCCATTACAGGGTTAATAAATGGCGATGATTGAATAGGAAGTACGTCAGAAGTCTGAGATATAACAGGCAAGATTGTTGGAGGCGGCGGCATTGGAGGTAAAGGAGGTTGATTTGGAGGAAATCTCTGGTCATAAAGTCCTTGAGATCCCATAGCCCCAGGCACATTAACAGGAATTTGTGGATTGTTACTTGCATAAATCTTTTGTGGAGTCATCCTAGACTCCACTGGCAATTGCAAAGATGATGCTGACGAACCATTGTAAACAGAGGCAGGAAAACCAGAACTACCTGTTGCTGCTGCAGAATCAAACCTGCCTGAGATCTTAACTGGAAAAACATTTTTCTCATCGGACTGCTCAAAATATTTCTTATCTGAAGAAACACTTGGTTCTCGAATCAATCGCATTTCAGGACGCGAGACTGACATACGTGAAGAAAACTCACTCTGGACATTTTCATCAACATTAGATGCAATTGTAGTACCCAGGTGAGAAAACTGGCTATTTTCATTGACATCACTCTCTGTCTCTTCAACAATAGAGCGGGGAGAACTTTGCTCCACTATGAGTGGGGCAGGCTGCTGTAGATTATCGTCTGGCTGAGGAAAGGGCAATTTGTCATCAGATTCTGACTCCTCTCCATCAAAAACTATATCAATTCCCTGAAGTTCATCATCTAGCTCTGTTTTCAATTGTTTCGACTTGAATTTCTCCAAATCTGTGCCATTCTCAGGACCTACATTCTTCCCTAGTGCTGCTGCCTCCCCAACAACTGTTGCCATTGGATTCTGGCGTTCCCTTTCTAAGGCCATAAATTTATCCACATGTATTGAGGGCGGCCTTCCACCAGTAGATCCAACTCGTGGGACAGGTATTACATTAGAATTACTAGTATTATCAATACTTCTTTCTCTTGCAACATAGTCATCCACATGCATAGATGGTGGCCTGCTGGTATTTGGCTTCCGCCCCCTGAAGTTGTCCCTGCGAGTAGAACCAGAAGGGGCATTAGGTGGTCCCAATCCCCGTGGAAATGCACCTTGGGCCACAAGCTCAGTCGGTGAATTTTCTCCTCTAGCACGTTTACTTAGACCATCAACTGAAGAAACTTTTCTCTTTCCAGAAAAAGCTGTCTGTGATGATCTATCATCAGGACATTCCCACTGGAACTTGTCTCCTAATCCTCCTAGGTAAAGATAATCATCATCCTTGTCAGCACTGCCATCAGCCATCCGATACATTTTTGATGAACCCCTAACATAATTTGGCAACAAAAGAACATTTTTACTCGAAAAAATATCATCCACCTTAACAGAACTGGTAGGCTTCTGCAACATTAACAACAATGTCTTTGCAGACTCTGTGGCCTACAAAAAGGACAAGGTATTGGTAAAAGTCAGGTAGTAAACAACCAACCAAGGGGAAAAGAAAAGATCGTAAGCAAAGCTAAATTTTAAATATAACTATACCCGATACAAAGAGGTGTCCACATCAGAGGGGGCTGCATGGTCATCAGCAGTGATCTTTGAATTCAATGAAGTAATCATTTCATGGATGTAATCAATATTTTCTTCAGAAAAGCCACCAGTCCCAGGCATATCATCAGGAAGCCCAAAAAGGAATTTCAATGCAACAACACTGTCCAAGTTCAAACTAACCAACAAGCACACTGTAAGTCTAGCCAGTCAAATCAATTTCAGAGAATCAATGTATCGAAAGATGACATTAATAAGTACAATCAAATATTACTCCATCTGAGAGAGGAAGAGTTTGGTGGCAGTAACTAAAGATAACACGTGATCAACTATGCTCATACAGAAGACAAGGGACATATATCCTCGAGTCGTTCAGATCAGCAACTATTTTGCCATTCCGGCATAAAGGATTGAAAAAGCTAGTAAACAAAGAAATCACACAGCAAGCAAAGCCAAAAGCCTAAAACTAAAATCCACAGCAAGTTCCTTACATAATAAAATAACAGAGGGCCATCAACTAATTGCCAATGACCATTGCTTCAGTTTATTTTTGATAGGTAATCAAGAAATTTTATTCATAGAAGTAGGCAAAGCCCAAATAGACAAGAAGTATACATGAGAATAACCTAATTAGAGTTTACAAACGAAAGTAGAAGATCATGGACATTGAGCCCATTACAAACAATCACCCATAAGAACAAAGTTTTAAAAAAAAAAATTAAGCCCATCCATTGTTCTCTCATGGTCTTCGAAGCTTCGATCATTTCTCTCCCGCCAAATACACCAGTACACACCTACAAGAACCATTCTCCAGATTGTTGCCACTTGTGAGTTGCCTCAAAGACCTTTCCAGCTTGCAAAGAAATCCACTGGTCTAAGAAGCATGACCCGTGGCAAGTCAATTCTCACTAAAAAATCATCTCACATGGTCCTGGTCATCTTGCAGTGTACAAACAAATGATCTACTAATTCACCATTCTTCTTACACATACATCAGTCCTACACCATTGCCCGGCATTTCCTTAAATAATTTATGGTGAAGATCTTGTACTGTCTATACAAAAAAAAAAAATATCTGCTTTTGAATGAGCTTTTGTCTACCATATACTCTTCCACAAGAATGTGGTCATTCTAGGGCTCATTACATTTTGGTAAAACGATCTAACGGTGAATTTACCTTTCTTGGAGGGGCTCCAGCTCATCTTATATATAATACCCTCTGTCATGCTTAAGGAATGCAATGCCTCGTAACTCTATTATAGTCTCCAACTCCCAATCTTGGACTACCCTAATGAATTTTACATTCCATTTAGGGGAGCTACTAGAAAGGACCAAGAGATCGGTTATTGCTGCACCCTTTCTCAAGCGAGCTCAAAAATTGTAGGGAAGATGTATTGGAGGCTTCATTCACCCCACCGTTTGTCATACCAAAATCTGACACCAGAGACATCGGTCACCTCAATATGTTCATGTCTTCGGAAGATCTCCCAATGCCTCCTTATGTATTTCTATAAACCCACCTCATATGTGCCACGTACCTCATTCAAGCATCATCCTCCTCAAGCCTCCCCAAACTGGGAATCTATAGTGGAGTTCCATAGGGCCCCCCTTTCATGTCAATACCTCCACAACCATTTACCCAATAGGACTTGGTTGAATTTCATCACGTTACGAATCCCCAATCCACCCCCCAACAAACCAATTAGTTATTGCGAACACAATATGATCGAGATTTGCTCCAAGGAAGATAAGAGTATCATCATTCCCTACCATAATCAATGGAACCATAATCACCATTCCCTACCATAAAGCCATAGAGAAAACCACCTTCCACAAGACCCGTAACCATCTTACTAAAAGCTTCCATGACGAATAAAAAAAGTAAAGGAGAGAATGGATCCCTCTGTCTAAAACACGGGAGGAGTCAAGAAAACCCAGGGGTGAGCCTTTCACGAGCATAAAGAATCGAATTGTAGAGATGAAAAACTCTATCCACTTCTATCATTTCTCCCCAAAGCCACATCTTCCAAGTAAATAAAGTAGGAACTTCCAGTTGACGTAATCATAGGCTTTCTACATGTCTAATTTGCGAAGTAACCCGAGTTATCTAGATTTCAGTCGTTCATTCAAAACTTCATTTGCAATTAAGACTAAATCTAGGAATTTTCTATCTTTACAAATGCGTTTTGCAGCTTTGAAATTAACTTTTCCATCACCATAATCAATCGATTCACTAACACTTACGAAAGGAACTTAGAAACCTCCTTCACAAGGCTAATGGGGCGATAGTCTCTAATATCCACAGACCCCAACTTTTTGGGAATAAGTGCTAGGAAAGTAGCATTAATATTTTTTTTTTTCAAATCTGACATTAGTATGAAATCTTGGAAGACCCACATAAGGTCACCCTCGATCACTTCCCAACAAGCTTTGAAGAAACCCATCGTAAAACTGCCAGGGCCTAAGGCCTTGTCACTAGCCATGCCACATATTACTTTACAAACTTCATCTTCCTCAAAAGGCCTCTCTAGCCACCTTGCGCACTGCTGATCTAATGCTGAAAGTTAAACCAACCACATCCAGTCGCCAATTGGGTTGTTAAGATAAAAGTTGTTGGTAGTACTCCGCGATGTGGTTCTTGATGACTAATTGATCCAAGGGCACTGCACCACCTACCATCAATATAAATAGTGTTATTCCTCATATGAGAATTAGCCACCTTATGAAGAACTTCATGCACTTGTCTCCATCCATAAGACATAGCTCTCTTAATTTTTGTTGCCAATAGATCTCCTCAAGCAATGTAATTCTTTCAAGTTCAGTGACTACCAAGCTCTTGTGGGTTCTCTCAGATTCAAAGAGAGTTCTTGTCTCCTCCTCACCCTCCATACCCTGTAGCTCCTCCAACAGAGAGCGCCTCTTCTTCTTCTTTTCTTTTTTTTTGATAAATACCAAGAGAGCGCCTTTGTTGCATCATATTGCCAAAAATTTGTTCATTTCATTGCTTCAAATCCTGTAATGTTGTTTAGCTTTCTTTCCATTATGAAGCTTGGAGAGCCTTGGAAATTATAAGAAGACCGCCATTGTCTAACCCTACCATCAAAACCATCAAATTTAAGCCACATATTCTCAAATTTAAAATACCTTCTACCCCCTTGGATGCCTCCACAGCCTATGATGATGGGGAAGTGAACAAAGCATAATCTGTGTAATCTCCCTTGAGTTACATCTGAATGCCTGACTAAAGCGCTCTTGCGGGTTCTCTCAAATTCAGAGAGAGTTCTTACCTCCTCCTCACCCTATAGCTCCTCCAACAGAGAGCATCTGTAATAGCCCAGCACACCAAAGCCCAACTCAACCCTTTTTTTCTTCCCCCCCTCCCCCCCCACCCCCCACCCCAACCATTCTCCTTCCTTCTCGTAAATCCACCCACTCTCTGATTCTCTCTCGCTGACAAAACCCCTCCCCCCATCATCACCTCCCTCCCCCCCTCCCCATGTGTATGTCACTCTTATATGGTTTAAGTGTAGACCTTATTTACGCTTGAAATAATAAGGGAACAAAGGTCATTGTACGTGCTGTCCGGCAGCATATTTGCAACCTAGAAATTAGGAGTTTATCAATTTTAGACGATAATCTTTTAAAACAAGTCTAAGTTTAAGTTATTAAGGATTGTGCAAAATTCTAGAGTTTTTTTTTTTTTTTTTTTTTATAAGTAAACAATTTATTGATAGAAATAGGCAAAGTCCAAGTACACAAGATGGTATATAATAGATGAGACCTATCTAGATCGTGGGTGGATTGTGCGATACAAGGAAATCATGAAGGATTAGGCCATTAAAATCTATAGCTTGAGCCCATAACAATAAAGTGCGATAAAAGTGAGAAAGAAGCTCCACCCGCGTCCGTTCCTTATCTTCAAAGGTTCTATAATTGCGTTCTTGCCAAATGCACCACATAATGCAAATAAGGACCATCTTCCACACTAATTTGATGGGAGTAACACCTCCAAGAGATGTCCAACTAGCCAATAACCTAATCACCGTAGCAGGCATTACCTAGGTCAAGTCAACTCGGCTGAAAACATCATCCCACAAGTGTTTGGCCACTTCGCAATGTAGCAAGAGGTGATCCACAAATCTCCTGAATTCTTGCACATGCAACACCAATCTGTAACAATGATTCTGCGCTTTCTCAAGTTATCAGTGGTTAGGATTAGAGAGTAGTGCAAAATTGTAGAGTTCAATGAGATCATTTTTAGATAAGTTGTTGATGGATTATAATGGCCTTGAAATAGGTTCCGAGTGACCGTTGGCAAAGGAATATCGTGACTATTTTAACTAAAAATTGAGGTAAGTGGCTCTTTAATGGGATTTTTTTTTTTTTTTTTATAAGTAAGAAGTAAGTATTATTAATGTGAATAAAATAGTCATAGCCCAAGTACACAGGAAGTATACAAAAGAGCCCCTAAATATATTCTAGAAATTAGAAATAAAGGACAAAAAGTTTTGAACATTGTTCCTATGTAAGACAATAGCTGAAAACCATAACCAAAGGGTGTGAATAAAAAAATCCTGCATCTCCGCCAAGGTGCGCTCCTTGTTCTCAAAGCAACGATCGTTTCGCTCTGTCCAAATACACCACATAATGTACAACGGCACCATTTTTCACATTGTTACCACTTGAGGACATCCCTGTATCTTCCTCCAACACCACCACAAGTCCACCACCTTTGCTGGCATCACCCAAGCAAGATCAATCCAACGAAAGACCTCATCCCACAACATCCTCCCAACCTCACAATATAGTAAGAGGTGAACCACTGATTTTCCATGTTTTTTACACATGTAGCACCAATCTAATAAAACACAATCTCTCTTCCGTAAGTTGTCTGTAGTCAAAATCTTTCCAAGCGTAGCAGTCCATACAAAAAAAGCTATCTTGGAAGGTGTAAGCTATCTTGGAAGGTACACAAGACTTCCCACATAATTTTCCATGGGAAAGGGGCATGCTCTTGTGTGACTAAGATTCTGTAATACGCCTTGACTGAGCACTTTTTGTAATCATTGGACTTCCACTTCAAACTATCACCTGATGTCGAAGGAGTCCCCATTGAATGTAATACTCTGAAAAAATCTGCAACAATAGATAGTTCCCAATCATGAAAATCCCTAATGAATAGGATATTCCATTGGTGAGAGCCATGAGAGAAAACACACATATCAGCAACAGAAGCCTCCCTATTAGCTGCAATACGATATAGAGCTGTAAACACTCTATCAACCACAATGCCACACCAAACATCCCTCCAAAATCTGATTTTGTTACCCTCCAAATACATATCGAATGTGACTTTCAAAACTTGTTCAGCCCCTCCTAATAGACTTTCATAGGCCCATCCCATGACCCCCCAACCTTAAAAGAACACCAACCCCCCCCCCCCCGGCCTCTCCATGTCTAGCATCAATGGTCTCCTTCCACAACGATCATCCTTCCAAATGATATCTCTACAACCATTTTCCCATCAGAGCTTTGTTGAAAATACGCAAGTTACAAACCCCCAAGCCACCATAGGAGATTGGGGAACACACTGCCTTCCAGTTAACCAAGTGGAACTTCTTTTCCTCCCCCATGCCTCCCCATAAGAAAGCCCTGAAAAGTTTCTCAATTCTTAACGTCACCCCTGTTGGCAAAGGAAACAATGAAAGAAAATAAGTGGGGAGATTGGTAAGGGTGCTCTCAATAAGGGTGAGGCGACCCCCTTTCAATAAATAGACCTTTTTCCAACCCGCAAACCTTCTTTCAATCTTCTCCACTACCCCATCCCACATGGCTCTAGCCTTGTAGGTTGCACCCAGAGGGAGTCCTAGATACTTCATTGGCAAGGAAGATACCGAGCAATCCGGCTTGCTAACCTGCAAAAATGAGGAATTGTACCCACTGGAACCATCTCGGATTTACCAAGATTCACCTTAAGCCCCAACACTGCTTCAAAGCAAAGTAGCAATGCACGTAAGATTCGGATTTGGCTAGCATCCGCTTCACAGAAGATTAGTGTATCATCTGCGAACAAAAGATGTGAGATGTTAACCGAATCATTATTACCATTTCCCACCTAAAATCCAAAACTGTAACCGCCCCCAACTGCAGTCATCACCATCCGACTAAGAGCTTCCATAACAATAACAAACAATAAAGGAGAAAGAGGGTCTTCTTGCCGTAAATCCCGAAAGCTCTCGAAGAAACCCGCAAGCGTGCCATTGGCCCATTAACTAGAACCGAGAACTGTACAGAGGACATGCAATGCCTCATCCAGGAGATCCATCTACCTCCAAACCCACACTTCTCAAGCATGTATAAAAGAAATTTCCAATTCACATGGTCATAAGCCTTTTCCATGTCAAGTTTGCAAAGAATGCCTGCTTTCCCTTCTCGCAATTTACAATCCAAACATTCATTTGCAATCAGCACTGAATCGATAATTTGCCTCTCACAGATAAAGCATTCTGCGACTTGGAGATGATTTGTTCCAAAACAGAGCTTAGACGGTTAGCAAGAGTCTTAGCAATGATCTTGTAAACACTACTGACCAAGCTTATAGAGCGAAACTCTTCAATAGCCGAGACCCCAATTTCCTTGGGGATAAGGGCAATAAAGGTTGCATTTATGGATTTTTCAAACTTTTGGAAAGAGTGAAATTCCTTAAAGACCTGCATAACGTCACCTTTGACAATATCCCAACAAGTCTGAAAGAAACCCATCGAATAACCATACGGGCCCGGTGCTTTGTCCTTGGCCATAGCTGAGATGACCTTGAAGATCTCCTCATCTTCAAAAGCTCTCTCCAATATACCATGAAGACTTTAATGGGTTTTTAATCAAAGAACTGTTGGTTTTGTTTGGAATGGTACACTTGAGTAATATATTTCAAACTTGTGTAAACTTTGGATTTGTGCACCTTCTTATGCTAATTTGGCTCTACTATGGGGTGCAAATTTTGTAATGGTTGGAACATTTGAAAAATGCTATAAGGCTTATTAAATTTGAAAGTTAAATGTGAAGTTTTTTTTTTTTTTTTTGATAAGTTAGAAATTTATTCATCATAAAGAAATAGGCGTAGCCCATGTACACATGAAGTATACAAAAAAAACACCTAGGTTCATTCCAAAGCTAAGAAAGTGACGACAAGAACACATTGACTGCCCCACCATTAAGAACAATAGCATCAAACCAACTATGTACTGGTAAAATACTTCCATATTTCATCTACATTACGTTTCCTATCATTCGAACACCTCTCATTTCTTTCCAACCAAAGGCACCACATAACACACAAAGGAATCATCTTCCATGATATGAATAATGTATTTGCGACATGTTTGACATCCCTCACGGTGTGATATCTTCGTAACATGATATCTTTGTGGTATATTGATGCTCTTGTGGCATCAAGTCTTCATGGTATGATATCTTTATGGTTAACAGTGATTTCTCTATTATCATGTGACCTTGAATATATATTTGGCTGAACATGTTAGTTGACATAAGATTATATTGTTCACGTTATTTTATTAAAAATTTATTCATTCTTATAGTCAAGAAAATTGCTAACTCCCACACCCCCATTAAATTGCTACTTACTGAGCACGTGGCAGCTCACAACATCATTTCACATATTTTTCAATTGTCAAAAGTTCATTCCTTTGAAGTGATAGCTTTTGAGCCATTCCAAAATGGACTTGGTTTAGTCAATTAAAGTTGGAAGCTCTGGGGATTAAAGGTTTTGTTGCATGAAGTTTTGGTTGTACCGGTTTTCTTATTGTCATAATTTAGTTATTTTACAGGTTTTGATAGAGTATCTGTATTGTAATTATTTAAAATTTAATGGCTCTAACCAAACTTCTGAATAGGTTTTTTAGGATCATTGTATTATTGGATTGAATAGTTTGGAGGATTTGCATTTGATATATATTTGTAAACATGGAGAGAATTTTGAAAATATAGGCAAAACTCTATCCATTTATGATTTTGGGTTTGCGGCGTTAAAGTGCCTATGTTGCATCACATTACCAAAAACTTGTTCATTCCATTACTTCAGATCATGTTTCAATATTTTAGCTTTCTTTCCATTATGAAACTTGGAGAGCCTTGGAAATCGTAAGAGGACCAACATTGTCTAACCCTACCAACAAAACCATCAGATTTAAGCCACATATTCTCAATTTTAAAATACTTTCTATCATCTTGGATGCCTTCACAATATAAGATGATGGGAAGTGATCAAAGCATAACCTAGGTAATCTCGAGTTACGTCTGGAAAATGTAACTCCCAGCCAAGAGTAAAAAAAACCTATCGATCCTCAACCAAGATGGGAATTCTCAATTTTTTGGACCAAGTAAGCGCATCTCTAGTTAATGGAATATCCATAAGCTCCTGCTCTAAAATGAAACCTAAAAACTCACACATGGTAAGAGTGATGTGGGACACACCCGATCTTTCACTCAGGATGCGAGTTACATTGAAGTGCCCCCCATGCAGCTTGGTAACACCCACCAACTAAGATGTCCCGCCAATTCTTCCCACAATGACCTTCTCTCTGAATCAACATTAGGACCATAAATTTCAATGAATGCCCATTGGAAACCGTCTTCTAGAAGAGCAAACCACAATGAACTCACCCACACTCCACCCCTTCCCCCACCCTTTTATTGAACATAATTAGGACGCCATTGGATGAGTACAACCACCCTACATGTTGACCTCTCCATAAGCCCCAAACTAATTCACTTCTGATGAATCCCAATTTGGTCTCCTATAAGCAAATAATATCACTCTTCCATTGACTAAGTTTTTAACTTGGAGCCATTTATTATACTCATTGCCCCTTTATTGTCCATGATATTATTTTTGGCTTCACAAAGCAACCATCTTACCCCTCATCTTAAGACGCCACTACTTAGAGCTCTAATCCGGTTCTCCCTCATCTTTGATGTAAACCTCGAGTTCTTTTTCTCTTTTTTCAGCCAAATTAAGGTATCGATCATATTTAGATTGTGCAAATCTCCCACCTTTATTATTGTGAGTAATGCCATAAATTCATCTTCAAACCCCACTGCTTCAACTTATAATGCAATCTACACCTCCAAACAATATATTGTCCATGTATATAACCATGATGTTAATCATCATCTAAAGTACTGGATATAACAACTAACAACTTTATGCCAAGTAATTTTCTATCCCACGGGAAGGTTACATGCATAAACACGTGCACAACAACGCAACAAGCAGTAACCTTTCTCAACCAACAATCCTTCCCATGGTTTGAATCCCATACCTACGATATGCTATAAATGGCATTTGTAGGCTATATGGCAAGCAATGAAAAAATCTCATGACGTTAGTTTGATAAAGAACTCAAGCAACCACTAAAAATGGTAGCTTTTACATGCTACACACCAATGAGCCCATTAACAACTTACAATTACATAGCTATAGATTTGCCAAAGTCATTGTCTAAAACCCAACAAAGCAAAATATATGAAAAATAATCGCTACAAACTTGAAGTTTGGGCTGTGAAGGATACATTGCTCAGAACATAACATCTTTTTTTTATGGAAGTAAAATTATTATATATATATATATATATATCAATAGGAGTAACCAAATATACTGGTCATATACAAGAAAACACCTTGCCCATACTAGCTAGTCCCAAATGACTCAAAAGCCCATGTAAATTAGAAATTTATCCAAAATACATCAAGCCCGAATTGGAATAGAATACACCTCCCCAACCCCAACCCCCCCTAAGCCTAATACTCCACTTGAAACTCCCTCTATGAGGAAGTCTTCATGATGCCCTCACTTTCATCCTCCCTCGACCTGAGCTACTCCCTTAGCATCGTAATTGACTGCCCAAGAAAGACGCTTTAACTCCCTACTTTTTTTAAACTTGACTTGGTTTCAAGCAAGTGACCTGCCTTTATTGCAGTGAGTAGTGCTTTAAATTGGTATTCACATCCTCTATATGAAAGCCCCACAATATGCTGAATCTCGTTAACTTTATGTGAAACCCAATCTGATGGTAAACCTACTATGTTGTTTGTTTGAGGAAGAGAAACCAAGGGAACCTTATCCTCAGACAATTCCCATCTACTCTCCCGACCCTAGACCCTCCTCCTCCCAAGGCACCAACGGTAAAACCGCAGTTTCCTCCCCGCAGCATCCTGCATTCAAATCCCGAACCTCCTCAACAGCTATATTGTTGTTGTCCATTGTTGTTGTCACTATTAGAGGTTCCTTCACCAATGTTTTAAATACCATACCGGTGGGCATACCAGTCAAGGCACTGTAACGAAATATTTCAATACTGGTATCGTTTCGTATAATATTTGAGAATAGTCTATATATATAAAAAAGTATATATATAAATACATATATAAATTATATTTTAAAATAATAGTCAATATATGAATAAATTATATATATAAATATATGTAAATAGTTTAGTCTGAATTAGGGCAAACAAATAGCAAGAAATGGGAAAAAAAAAAGTAAAATGCCTAAATCTGGTACGATTGAAATACCGGCCAGTACAAAATAGGCCTAATTCTGTACTGGACAACTGTCCAATATATTTCGATCATACTGGCCAGTACAGTACGGTATTCAAAACTATGTCCTTCACCTCCAGCATAGGTGATATCGTTCCATCAATGAGAACATTGCTTGTAGGTGCTCCACCCCTTGCAACCCTTTCTGTGTCACTTGGTCAAAGACTCAAACCCTACTACTCCCTAAGGAGGCATAGAACAGGTAGGGGAAGCATTACCTTCTGTTACCATTTTAATGAGAACATTGCTTGTAGGTGCTCCAACCCCAACAACCCTTTATGTGTCATTTTGTCAAACTCTACTACGCTCTCAGGAGGCATAAAATAGGTAAGGGGAGCATTACCTTCTGTTACCCCATTTTCATCTTTTAAAGCAGCTAATCAGCTTCTTCCAAAGTACTCAAAACCCTGGACAGACCCCCCATCTTGACTTGAAAGTGAACCCCAGAAAAATGTACCAACCCCAAATGCAACTGGTGACTCAGGGCAGCCAAACGGAAAACTAGCGTGAACATTGATGCCAGCTTCCGACAAACCTATTTGTGATAGTGTTGAAACTGCCCCTTGCATTAATATGATGTTAAAGGATGAGAACTCTATTACCCATCCTTAACTCCCAAAAAATCCATCATGACAAATAAGTTTTAAACAATCCTCTATCCCCTTACCAACTAATGAAGTTGTTGTCCCACATAGGCACATGAACTTAGCTATCCTCTTACTACGTTCAGAGATGGGAAAGCTATTTCCTCCCTCTTTCGTAAAAACGGAAGTTTTTTATTCCACCTTCAACCACCTCTCGCATTCCATCTTAAACGAATCAGCATCACATGTCATCATCCTCTGGTCCCAAATCATAGCATCATCTCCCAAAACATGTAGATGTGATGTAGATATGCACCAGAGAAGTCAAAGGAGTGATTTCTTGAAGAAAATCTGATCATCGGAAGTAGGACCAATGCCAAAGTGTCCTCAGAGTAGTTGCCTAAGCTCAATGGTATTGTCTGTGGTGGTGGAGGCGGCACAGATTTGACGGACGACAGTTTGAGAGATCTCCTTGATGATTATGTCTCATCGCCAGAGGGAGGATCGACGTCGGAGTGCCCTCAAAAGGGCCGTCGAAGCCCGTTGATATTGTCTACGTCGAGAAGGCACAGGTATGGTGGTCAACAATGCCTCCAAGAAATATCCTCAACATCTTCTAGAAATTTGGGAAATTCCAAGTCGCCGAGGGGAGGACCAATGTTGGAAGTGCCCACACTAGGGACGCCGGAGTCTGTCAGCTTTGTCTGTGGCGGTGGTGGGGTATCTTAGGTGAAGGGTGACACCGGTCAGTGCCTTGGTTTAGGGGCGATGGCGGGGTTAGCCTTTTCCTCTCATAGAGCATAACATCTTGCTTAGGTTGATTAATAAAAATTGCTAATAAATACAAAAGAAAGAGGGCAAGCAAACAATATTCAGGTCACCAAAATAACAAATTAATGAATATAAATGCAAGCAACAAAGTGGTGGCGACAAACCTTTTGTCAACATAAATCCAAGTCTATAGATAAATACCCACAACCACCTCTCCTCATAATACATAAAAGAACTCACCTTTTCCCATCAATGCAAAAGCGCACAGCACTCAAAGACAAAGTGTCAACAGCCTCAATTGCATCTGTGGACAAACCATCTTTGGTATCAACTGATGTTAACAACTTTTTCCAGCAGCTTAGCATAGGGGGTTGCCTTCTCCACTCAAATTCACTGAGAAGATTATCTTTGCCATCCCTTTCATCTCCTCTCCCTAGTTCAAGCTCCTGAATATCAGATTGAATATGAGAGGAAATAGCCACTAGAGCACTTCGACCTTCACTGCAAGAACCCAATTCACCAAAGGCTGCTAGGCATGCAAGTAACTCTTTTCCAATCGGTAGGACCTGGAAACAATCAAACATCCAACGACCGATAGTGATCTTTGACATTTTACAGCATTTTACAACAGAAACTTCTATCAAATAATTAACAACATATATATAGCAGCATGAACTTAGAAAAATGAGCTTCATTTCTATGGAAGGAACAAGTAGTTACCACACAAAACTTGAGGAGATAACGTAAGATTATTAAAAAGTCTTCAGCACTCATAGTTTCAAAATTGCACCTGATAAACCATTAATAATTTTAAAAGTTATTTGGGTCGATTCACCAAATATACAAAAGAATTAACAAAAAAAAAAGGAATATAAAACACATTACTACTCACAAATTGGATCTGCCAGGGTATTGCCTGGGTGTTCGTCCATTACAAAGTAGTGAGATGAACTTAAATGCAGGAATGCACCAACTAGTCAGAGTAAGCCCATATTTAGTTGAATATTTACTGTCTGGAATATGTTGTGTGTCCAAATCAATGGAATCAATAACCCTCTCCAACACCTGTGTGAGCATATGAACAGCACCTTCCTTCAAGCATAGAGCCTGCAAAAGAATGTGATTGTGAGTGTAGAAGAGTGTGATTGTGAGTGAACCCAATACAGGATAACAAAACCCATATATAGTAAAAAAATAACAATAAAACTAGTGAAAGATTAGAAAACCTTGCCACAGGGATGCTCCATTAAGCCAGCAAGAAAATCAAGAAATCTGTAAACCTGAAAATTGGGAAAAAAAGAATTACAAGTAGAAGTATCAGGCTAGATAAACACGACTGTAATGTGAAAGATAATCTTCACCTTGTAAACATCCATGTCTGATGGAGAAGAGGAATCAGAAACACAAGCACGAGTCCATGAGAATATGGGTCGTAATAGTACACAAGCATTCTCAGCATTTTGGCAAGCGATGCGAATTATTAGAACACGTAGCATATCTTGAATGACCACCAATGCCTATTAAAAAAAGACTTAAAAACAGAATCCCAAATACAATTCCACCCTTTCTCAACAGTATCAGAGAAGAGAAAAAAAACAACTAATCCAGAGGAAAGTGACATACAGATATAGCATATTGTTGGATAATTTGGGCAAGTTTGTCAAGCTGTGGTGTCAACTGGCTAAGCAGCTTTTCAACATGTCCCGGTTCTAGATACCAGTTGACCTGTTTCTCCTTCCGAGGCCCCAATAAAGTCCCAATGGCCAATGTTCTAAATGCACACAACAAGGGCATCCCATTTTTCCAAAGCCAGATACCTTCTTCAGGAAATAAATCATTCTTGCAATACAAAAGAGATTTAAGAATAAAACTAGTAAACCATCACAAAATGCCAGTCAACACATTGACAATGGAAGAAAAAGCATATGAAACTTATCAGTCAATAAACAGAACCAGAATGGAGAATAAAAAACACTCAAGCTCATCCAGTCAACAAGAATACAACGGAAAAAATCATTGCGTACTTATAATAATAGCAACAATGACATTTATAATAATGGAAAACTTGCATACCAAAAGGCACAGCAAACTGGACGTTTCTTTTGGGCCCAAGGCCAGGAAAGAAGCAGCATGAACACTGGCAAGCAGTGAATGGAAAAGGCCAGGAGTCCAACCACATACTGGCCAAGAAGCAAGTGCCGAGACAATCAGATGGCACACGGCTCCAAAACCAAGTGCAGAATCCGGATAAGGAGAGGACAGGTCTGCTGCACATGCAGCTAGCCTTGGACTACAAAGTAAATAATAAAAACTAAATCATATACAGACAAAATGGCCACATCTCTCAAATGCAAACAGATGGAAAATCCAAATTACCTTACTTCTCGATGCAATCGTAGAAGGGCATTCATTAGTTTTGCATTTCGGTGTTGCTCCTTAGCTTCCTATAGGCATGCCAACGAAACAGGTTCTATTCAAACACAACTTTGGTATGGGTAGAGAACGTCATGAAGGTCATGACATTCCAACAGAAAACTCAATTGTACCAGAAGAAATACAAGAAGAATTACCATAAAAACTATTAAGTACTAGAGTCTCATATCAGCCAGGCCAATTCTTATGTAGCCACAATGGCAGTCTTGAGGTATTACATGTAGAAGAATATATTTTTTGATAAGATGTATGAAGAATATATGCACCCAGTGAACCATTAGAACAAAGAATAGGGGCAGACCAAAGATACAGATGATATCAAAAGAAAAGATGATATCTTACTTATCTATGCCTATCTCATTTCTATCAATAAAATTTATCTCTTACTTATCAAAAAAAAAAGATGATATCAAAAGAAACAGGCCAATCTCATGCACCAAACAAGAATATTATCATACACCAAATACTGGAAATCCACCACACTCCTTGACCTGGATAGAAAATCCCATGCATGCAAACATTAAATAACATTACTGAGGAAAAAGGTTCAGTATCAGCATGCTCCTCGGTACTTGACAGCAACTGACCACGCAGACACCCTAAACTTCTTGGTTAATTATTATGAAAAACCAACTGCCAGGTATCAGAACAGGTCTACAATTCATCAGTCACCCATTTCTGTTGCAACATTCTCACATAAACACCTTTTCTTGCAGCACCATATAAACTTACCTGCTCTAGAGCGAGGACAGTGCTTAAATCCTACAGGTTATCAGAGGAAAGGAGCTTAGTCTATTTATGTTATGTGGAGCCAATTTCACTTGATGACTTACGTTCTAGGTGTTGGGTTCATGTAACCTTTACATTTCAACACATAAGGATAGTTAAAACAGTTCCACGATTTTTTTATTTTAAATGGCTCCATCTTCAAGGCCAGAATTAAGGGAAGTTTCCACTTAACAAAGCTTGCTAAATTGGTTTTGAACTACCAATGTCACATACAGGGCTGTCCCAATGGCTAGGCAAATTACGTAAGGAGTCCTCTAAATAAGAACCGCTAGGAAATAATACTAAGTGTATGCTAAGAAATGAAAATTCCTAAAATAGCTGCAGTAGATAAATAGTTGTGCTCAGCCTGTGCATAATTAAGAAGCCAGATTCTTAAAAGACATACCTGTAATTTTTGCAAAAGGTTGATCAGTAACACCAAAGAAGGAACCAAAAGATCAACTAAGCTCTGCTCACGATTACGTTCTAATAGTAAATCTGATGTAGAATTGCACTCTGTGCCCTCGTCAACAAGGTAATCTGTTCAAGAGGAAACAAGAGGATGATCATAAAAAACAGCAGACATCTGCCAAGACTATGAAAAGTATATGATATTACAATGTCAAGGGCCCGCTTCAATGCAAATTAATTAACTAGTGGAACGATAAAATTCCAAGGAACAAAAGATGATAACAAAGACCTCACTGCACTACAAACAACACTGAAAGAAATTAAATTAATTACATGCATTTTTTTATCGGTAACCAAAGTATTTTATTCATAAAAGTAGGCAAAAGCCCAAGGATACGGGAAGTATACATTAGAAAGACCTAACTAAAGAGAATTAATTATATGCATAACAGTATCAAACATGGTTTGGACAAAAATTAAAAAAAAAAAAAAAAAAAACAACAACAACAACAGAAGATAGCGGCTCATGGTACCTAAGTATATGTGTCTATTTATGAGAAATGTTTGGCCTACAAAGAGTATTACAAAAATGAAGCTTACGAAGTAACATAGCCTGATGTGTCAGATCTACTTTATAATTAAAAAAAAAAATTATAAACTGGTGTCCACATTAAAATACGTAGTTTGTAGACTTTAGTAATTCTCTTTGTACGTCTAGCATTTCTCCTGTAAAAATATTTCTTTCATGCACACACACTCCCATATAAGAAACACCTTTCTGGTAAGTATCCAACAGAGTAAACCACTAAAAAAATAAAAAACAAATTTACCATAATTGTTTGAGGACCTCTCCAGCATGAACCTGCAACTAACCAGAACGGCATAGATAACTGCCGTGGCACCATCATCATACATTGCAGCAGCAACAGTCTACGCCAAAAGAACTAAAATGAGCCAAGTCAATATTACAATTTTAACATAAGTAATATACAGACAATTACATACTGAGTTCTCCGAAATAAATGCCAAAATTCGAAATGCAGTTGTCAACTGTGCCACAGAAGAGTCACGGAGCGTAACACCATCAAAAGATTTCTCAGAAATATATTTTCCAAGAGTCTCCATAGCATTGACATCAAAACCGCTGGAAGAATCTCCACCAGCATTCTCACCATCAGCCAGATCTGACACGAGAACGGTAGTTGAAGTTAAGGGGGCATGGGCATCTCCTCCAGAAGCTAATACAGCAGCATACCGAAGAAGACCAGCCGCCCCATTCTTATGATAAACAACACCAGCATCTATCAATTCCAACAGCCTTGTAGGAGCATCTTTTCTATTTGACCCTGGAGAAGAGGAAAGGAGAGCCCTATGGATCTCTAAAGCATGTCCAATCCAAGAACACAGAGACAATGCCGTTGAATCAGTAACAATGACTTCAAGAATCTCAGCAGCAGAGTGAGAAATTACAAGATTTAGGGGTACAGCACCTGAACATCCAAAATTCCATTGTCATTTGAACAAGTTTAAACATCCCAAGGAAAAGTGTTTTATACTAGATTTGTTTTCTCATTCAATTTTTTTAATACAATAACTTGTTCTATTTTAATTTCAAACCATTGACCAGACATAAAGCTTTAAAAAAACTACTAAAACGACTATATGAAAAACTGACTGATTGACCAAAAGTATTTTCAAATATCTATAACAGCATTAGCCCATCAAAAAGAAACCTCATTAGATGAATTACGCATGTAGGTGACCCATTATCTTCCTTCCTCTTTGTCATTGTTATGGACGCTTTGAGTCGTATGATTGATGCATCTGTTGAAGGTAACTTTGTGTAGGGTTTTAAGGTGAGTGATGAATCTTGGGGCTACAACACTGTTTCTCATTTACTCTTCGCAGATGATAATTTAATTTTCAGTGATTCCAATCAAGATCATCTTAGAGCTTTAAGAGCTTTGCTGTTATCTTTTGAAGCTGTCTCCGGGCTTAGAATCAATTTAACTAAGTCTAAAATTGTTCCAGTAGGTACAATTTAACTACTTTGCCTATGAAATATCTCGGCTTCCTTGGGAGCCACTCACAAATCAGTGTCTATTTGGGATCGGGTGATTGAGAAAATTGAGAGGAGATTAGCTAGCTCAAAAAAAAATTATTTATCAAAAGGGGGCAGAGGTAGCTTTATTAGAAGTACCTTGTCTAACCTTCCTACTTATTTCCTCTCTTTTTTCCTTGCATGCAGGAGTAGCTAAAAGAATCGAAAAAAAAAAATTCAGGTATTTCTTATGGCATGGTATTGGTGAGGAAAGAAAATTTCACTTGGTGAGCTGGAATAAAGTTTGTGTCCCAATGTCATGTAGGGGTTTGGATATAAGGAATTTAAAGCTTTCCAGGCTCTTCTTGGGAAGTGGCTTTAGAGGTGCAACAAAGAGAGTAATGCATTATGGAGACAGTTTGTGGATGTCAAATATGGAAACATGGAAGGATGTGGGGAATTGGTGTACTGATAGGGTGAGTCTACTGTGCATTACCTTTGGATGACTGGGTCAAAGAGCTTGCTAGCAAATGTAACTGTTGTAATAGACCACAAATAGAGACTCTCAATCATTTGTTTATTCACAACAACCTAGTATGCAAGTCCATTAGGTTGGGATGGGGGGATTTTGTAAATAACATTAATTTCAAAGTAGGGAAAGGGACCAGTATTTTTTTCTGGCATGATCTATGGTGTGAAGATTCAGCTCTCAAATCTATTTATCCTAATATCTTTAGATAGCTAGCAGGCTTATACTCTTTATGAGCTGTACCGTGGTGCATGGAGGCTGATTTCAACATTACTCGGTTCCCTAGTGAGCATTATGGGCACCATCGGATCTCCAAGGCCATGGAGGATTTTTCAGAATTCATTTTTGATCTAGATCTTATGGATCTTCCATTAGTTGGGGGCAAATTCCTTCATGGGAAGCCCATTTTCTGGAGGTTAGTCAAAAATGCCTTGAGCAAGTTTGTTCAGATCATTATCCTATTCTCCTAGATTGTGGGGGCATTCACAGGAATCGTCGTTACTTCAAGTTTAAATATATGTGGCTTGCACTCTTGGTGGTCTTCCTATCAAATTTCTGGGACGCCTAGTTTTGTTCTTACAAGTAAATTGAAGGCCCTGAAACATGACCTAAACAAATGGAACTTGGAAGTTTTTGGCCATATTGACAACCAGAAGTCTACTCTCATGGGAGAATTGCAAAAGTTAGAGGCAAAAGAATTGTTGGGGTTTCAGAGGAGGAGTTCTTGAGAAAGGGCACAGTTATGGAAAATTTAGAAAGGGTTTTGGTGGCAGAGGAGACCTCTTGGCGACAACAATCCAGGGTTTTATGGCTGAAAAAAGGGGATAAGTGTACAAAGTTCTTTCACAAAGTAGCCAACTCTCGTAGACGCAACAACAATATAGAGACGCTCCACTCAAGTAATCAGGTGCTTTCTTCCATCCCTGATCTGTAAAATCATATTGTGCAAAACTATGAGACTCTCCTCACCGAACCAATTTCTTGGAAGCCGAGACTTGGTGCTACGCCTTTTGAGGCAATAGATTCTCAGAGTGCAAGTGTCTTGGAAAGACCTTTTGTTGAAGATGAGATTTACAAAGTTATCATTGGCATGGCTAAGGATAAAGCACCGAGTCTGAATGGTTTTTCAATGGGTTTCTTTCAAATTTGCTGGGACATTGTGAAAGGTGATGTGATGCAAGTCTTTCAAGAGCTGCATTCCTTTCAAAATTTCGAAAAATCTCTTAATGCAGCGTTCATTGCTCTCATTCCCAAAAAGCAGGGGGCATCGATTATTGAGGATTTTCACCCCATTGGCCTGATCAATGGTGTTTACAAGATCATTGCAAAGGTTCTTGCCAACCAGTAAGGTCCTGTGTTGGGACAAATTATATCGAAACCTCAAAATGCTTTTATTCATGGAAGACAAATTCTTAATTCGGTGCTCATTGCAAATGAGTGCTTAGACCATAGATTGCAGGAGGGAAGACTAGGTATTCTTTGCAAACTTGACATGGAGAAGGCCTATGACCATGTAAACTGAATTTCCTTTTATATTTGCTTGGGATGTGTGGTTTCGATGTTAGGTAGATCTCTTGAATGCGGCATTGTATCTCCACCACTCGATTCTTAGTTCTACTGAACGGCACCTCAGCGGATTTTTTTTATAGCACTCAGGGTTTACGGCAAGGAGATTCATTATCTCCTCTCCTATTTATCATAGTTATGGAGGTGCTCAACCGTATGGTGAAGGCTGCTGTGGATGGAGGATTCTAATCTGGTTTCCCCGTGGGTAATGATACTAGCTCTATTATCATCTCACATCTTTTATTTGTAGATAATAAGCTATTGTTTTGTGAAGCGGATACTAACCAGATCCAATCATTACGAGCACTCTTACTTTGTTTTGAAGTAGTCTCGGGGCTCAAGGCGAATCTTCAAAAATTCGAGATGGTTCCGGTGGGTGCAGTCCCTAATATCCTCAATTTAGCAAGTTTACTAGATTGCAAGGTATCTTCATTGCCTATGAAATACTTGGGCCTTCCGATGGAAGCTACTTTCAAGGCTAGAGCCATATGAGATGGGATGGTGGAGAAGATGAAGAAGAGGTTGGCGGGTTGGAAATAGATTTATCTCTCGAAAGGGGCCGTCTCACCCTTATCAAGAGCACTCTCTCTCGCCTTCCAACTTATTTTCTATCTTTATTTCCTATACCTGCAAGGGTGATAACCAGGATTGAGAAACTTCTCAAAACATTCTTATGGAAAGGGTTGGGCGAGGAGAAGAAATTTCATTTAATTAGATGGAAGACCGTATGTGCTCCAGTGATGCATGGGGGGTTGGGAGTGCGTAATTTGAGAACTTTTAATAAAGCTCTATTGGGAAAATGGCTTTCGCGATATCACTCGGAGAGGGGGGATTTATGGAGAGATATTATTGATGCTGGGCATGGTGTTGCGTGGGAGGGTCGGTGTTCTAAGGAAGGAAGGGGAGGGGGTTGTTATGGGTTGGGCTTATGGAAGTGTATAAGGAAGGGGTGGTCATGCTTTGAAAAGCATATTCGATTTGTGGCTGGTGAGGGCAATCGAATAAATTTTTGGAGGGATATGTGGTGTGGAGATCGTGCATTGGAGAGGGCTTTTCTAGCCCTCTATCGTATTGCTACCAACAAGGAGGCTTCAATGGCGGATATGCGACTCTTTTCCCTCGGCACTCATCAATGGAATATTCTCTTCATTAAGAATTTCCATGAATGGGAACTTGCTATTGTATCCGACTTTCTCAGCTTACTCTATTCCGTGGGGAACACCTTAACACAGCATGATAGGTTAAAGTGGAGGTACAACAATCACAAGACATGTAGAGTTAAGGCGTATTATAAAATTTTGTCAACTCAAGACTATTCTCCATTCCCTTGGAATAGCATTTGGCGGTCTCGGGTGCCCTCCAAAGTAGCATTCTTTATATGGAATGCCGCCCTTGGAAAAATTCTGACTACGGACAATTTGAGGAAGAGGGATTGTATAGTAATGGATTGGTGCTACTTGTGCAAGAAGGGCGGCAAATCCGTGGATCATCTCTTAGTACATCGTGAGGTCTCAAGAATGCTGTGGACTGAGATTTTCCAAAGAGTGGATATTCCTTGGGTCATGCCTCTAAGGGTGGTGGACTTATTAGGTTGTTGGAGGAAGATGCAAGGTTGCCCTCAAGTGGTAGCAGCGTGGAAGATGATTCCGTTGTGTCTCATGTGGTGCATGTGGTTGGAAATGAATGTTCGTTGCTTTGAAGACAAGGAACGCACTATGGTGGAACTAAAGAATTACTTTCTCCACACTTTCTTGCTTTGGTTCTCTACTATTGCATTAAATGGGGACAATATTCATGATTTTCTGTCTTTAATTAACCTCTCATAGAATGTATTAAGTGTTCTTTTGTATACTCTCTGTGTACACGGGCTATGCCTATTCCATTTCTATCAATAAAATTTATCTCTTACTTATATAAAAAAAAAAAAAAACTAGAATCAAAGGGGCTGCAATGGCTGAATCGTATCAGATCTCTAATAATCTGTTGCACTGGAATGTGGATTTTAATAGAGAATTACAGGATTGAGAAGTGTGTGAAGCTGCTGATTTCTTTGCAAAATTATATAATATGAAGATCTATCAGAATAGGGAAGATAGGCTGCTATGGGTGCATGATTATAATTCCAGATTTTCAGTGAGATCTTACAACGTGTTTAAATAGTCATGCTGACTCAGTATACCCCTAGAAATGTATTTGGAAAACAAAGGTCCCTAGTAAAGTTGCGTTTTTCTGTTGGCTGGTGTCACTTGAGAAAATTTTAACCACATATGATTTGAGGAAAAAATGTTTATTTGTAATTGATTGGTGTTTTATGTGTAAAAAAGATGGTGATCATCTTTTTTTCCACTGTGAGGTTGTAATAGCCTTGTGGAATGAGATATTTGCAAGGGTTGGCATCGCTTGGGTTATGCCATTGCAAGTGGTGGGTCTTTTTGGCTAGTTGGAATGGTTCAGTGGGTAGTGGAGGCAGTGCAGCAGTTATGACATAAATGACTTAAACTGGCACACGACTTGTGCATTGGCTATTGTTGTTTGGGATGTTAATGGAGTTTCCACTCATCTAGCAGAACGCATTAATTTGATAAGTTTAATAAATCAAAATTTGCGCTTCAATTCATTTGACTGGTCTATTCTTAAGTTTTCTATGCACTTAAAACATTAATATTCTTTTACCAGTAATCGTAAAAATTTGTTAAAAAAAATGCAGAAGGCATATCCTAGGTAGACAGGAAACTTAATTGCAACTTGGTATATAACTCTGTATTCATAGAGTGGTTTAACTTCCTATAAAAAAAAAAAAAAAAATCCCTACTAATTAAATAAGTTTCCCAATTAACTTGCTTCACAAAAAAGTCGTCTTCTCTACATATGAAGAGAGAAAAAGGAAAAATATTAGTGCATCAAGGATCTTTTCTCTCCGTACAACCTCCTCCTTTTCTTCTTTTTTTCTTTGCTGTCAACTTTCTCTCGTCGGTTGTGGAAACTATTAATGGGTTTAAGGTGATATTAGTGCTGGTAACTTCGATGGGGCTGTGTCGTGAGGTTTATATTGATCATAAATCCTTCATGTTTAAGAAGGATAGTGAGAGGTGGTGGAGAATCATCGAAAAAAGTCGAAGAGTGGTGAACTTCATTTCTGTTAACCGAGAAGCTCTGGGCTGCTTGTGTGATGTTGTGCGGGATTCTGCAGCTTCTTTGGGACAGCAAGAATTTCTTAGAACTCAACAAAAAGGCAACCAAGTGCTAGTGGCTCAGAGGGGACATAACTCCAATGGTAGTTTTTTCTCTCTTTCAGAGTTTGGCCTGAAGAAGAAAAGAGGTTTACTAGTAGTGTCGGAAGGGAGGAGGGGAGAGGGGAGAGGGGAGAGGGGTGGAGGAACTCCAGGGTTACCCTGAAGGAACTTCTTCCTTCTTCCTCTGCTTTGAATGGTCAAAACAGAGCTGCAGGGGGAGTGGGCCAATTTCAGCAGGCTAGACACAAGGTAGGGGATGGTGGTGCTCAAAGGTCGTACAGTGAGGTCCTTCAAACGCAGAAAGTAGTGCCTCGAGCCATGAACTCTGTTAGGCAGCAAGGCATGAATCGTAAGGGAAAGGTATAGTCAGGCAATGAGGACAACAGGGAGCTATTTGGCTCAAAAGAGGAAATAGTGGTGCTGCAAGCATTGGCAGGAATGGAGGCTCAAGTGGGAGCTTTATTGGAGGACATTTTAAGCTTGAAACAGTGCGTTAAAGTAAAGGCAATTGAGGGCCTGGGCCTAGGCCATAAAGTCAGCCCAAGTGATGAGAAAGGAAGGGAAGTTGGGGGCAAGTTGTGACATGGACTGGGTCGATCCATACAGGCCCATAGCGTGTTTGGAAACCGAAGACCCTCAATTTCTCGGTTTTGGCACAGGGACTGAGTCACCCTCCTACAGTGCCGATAAGCGGCCAGCTGGTCGCCGACTTGGCACAGAAAGTTTCACTGGACGCCGGCAGTCATACTGGCAGGCCAGCGCAGTCATCTCATCGGGAGGAAGTCGAGGATGCTTTGAGAAGACTTTGAGATCTGTGAAGCGTCGGAGGCTTCTAGTAATGCATCGGACGGAGATTTTGGACTGCCGGAGGTACAGGCTTGCCTCACAGAGGGGGATGTGTCATCAAGAGAGTTGGTCGTATAGGATGAGAGTGTTCTCGAGGAACTTCCCAAGGAAGTGAGTGGAGAGTTCCAGCTGGCCACTGTACCAGGAAAACAGATGCGTCATTCTACCCAAGTGGTCGAGATAGATGGGGAAATTTCAAGAAAAAATGCTACCCAGGTGATCGAGATGATGGAAGGGCAGAATGCTTCAGGAAGCCCCACTCCTCTATGTACCATTTCTCCACCATTGAAGCCAGATCCTAAACCTTTAGATTAGGTGTTGAGTAAGGAGGCAAACATTCAGCCATGGCTAGGGATTTCAGCTGCAGGATATGAGGAGCAATTTAAGGCTCTATTGGTGGCTTTGGAAGCAAATAGACCATCAAAGAAGTCAGCGTTTAAACAGAATCGAGAGTTGAGAAGATTGACAGGCTCCATCAATTATGATAATAAGGAGGGTCATGTTGGACGGGAAAGGGTGAAAAGTTGGGGGCGTTGTTTTTTTTTATGAAGCCTAGAATGCTATCAAGTATCATGGAATGTGAGGGGGATCAATAATGTTAATAAACGACTTTGCATTAGATTCCTTCTTCGCAATTGGAAAGTCAATATTATGTGTCTTCAAGAGACCAAAATATCTATTGTTGATAGAAGCATCATTTGTAGTCTATGGGGCAGTGCATTTGTGGGGTGGAGCTACTTAACTTCTGTGGGGGCCTCAGGCGGCGTGTTGCTAATGTGGGATAAGAGAGTGGTGGAGGTAGTAGAGGTGTGCACTGGGTTCTTTTCCATTGCTGCATTTTTTAGGAACACGGAGAATGGTTGGGAATGGGCTCTGGCAAGAGTGTATGGGCCTAATGTTGATAGTGACCGTCGTTCTTTGTGGGAGGAATTGGCAGGTGTGTATTCTTATGGGAAATCTCCTAGGTTTTGTGTGTGAACTTCAATGTTGTTCGTTTTACGAGTGAGAGGGAAGAGGCCTCCTCTTTGACTGGGGCAATGGAGGACTTCTCAGAGTTTATTTTTTACCTTAATTTGGTCGATCTTCCATTGGTAGGGGGACTCTATACGTGGTCCAATAGTTGAGGGGGGTCTAGGCTGGACAGATTTCTAATCATCGTGGGAGACTCATTTTCCAGAGTTATGCCAAAAATGATTGCCTCAAGTTTGCTCAGATCATTTCTCCATTTTGTTAGATTGTGGAGGCATTCATGGGGTAGAGGCTATTTCAAATTCGAAAACATGTGGCTCCCAGCGGCTGATTTTGAGGAAAGGGTGAGGAATTGGTGGACTTCCTATTCTTTCCATGGTTCCTCAAGCTTCATCATGGCAAAAAAAAATTTAAAGCCCTAATAAAGTTAGACCTAAAGAGGTGGAATATGGAGGTGTTTCGGCAAACGGATGAGCAAAAGCGTCTTCTTTGGGAGGAGTTGAGTTCTCTTGAAGATATTCTTTTCTTTGCGAAAGGCTGAGGTGGTGGCGGAATTAGAGCAAATATCTTTGAGGCAAAAATCCAGGTTGACACGGTTGAAGGAATGAGATAAATGTACAAGTTTCTTCCACAAAATGGTTAACTCACATAGGCGGTACAATGCCATTGAGGTTCTCCAATTGGGTAACATGGTGTTGCATTCCCAAAAGGAGATCCAAGATCATATCGTGAGCTACTATAAAGAGATTCTCCAAGAGACCGAGGAATGGCGGCCTAAGGTGGATGGTTTGACTTTTGACCAGTTGGATGATAGTGTTGCAAGCTGGTTGGAGAGACCGTTTGAAGAAGATGAAGTGCATCAAGTGCTGCGTACAATGGGCAAAGACAAAGTCCCGGGTCCCGATGGATTTACTATGACTTTCTTTCAAAAGAGTTGGGAGGTAGTGAAGGGCGACGTGATGCAGGTTTTTCATGAGTTCCAACTTAGTCAAAAATTTGAGAGATCCATTAATGCCACCTTTATCGCTCTAATTCCTAAGATGGCAGGAGCAATGGAGTTGAAGAATTTTCGTCCAATAAGTTTGGTTGGATGGATGTATAAAATCATTTTGAAGGTGCTAGCATGTCATATGAAGTTGGTGATGGACAAAATAATTTCTAAACTGCAAAATGCCTTCGTTCGGGATCACCAAATTCTAAATTCAGTATTGATAGCAAATGAGTGCTTAAATAGTCGGTTAAGGGATGGTCTTCCGGGAGTGCTTTGCAAGTTGGATATGGAGAAGGCTTATGACCATGTGAGTTGGAACTTTTTGCTTTATATGTTGAAGAGATGTGGTTTTGGGAAGAGATGGTGTGGTTGGGTCTCTCATTGTATTTCGACCACTCGCATCTCCGTGTTAGTGAATGGCAAGTCGTGCGGTTTTTTTTCAAGTTCAAAGAGTTTGAGACACGGGGACCCGTTATCTCCATTCTTATTTGTTGTAGTAATGGAGGCGTTAAGTAGAATGGTAAATATTGCTGTCCAAGGAGGCTTTATAACTAGTTTTGCTGTGGGAAGTCATAATAACGGTTTATCCGTCTCCCATTTATTGTATGCGGATGATACCCTAATTTTCTGGACAGCGGACAAATCCAAGCCTTTAGGGCTGTACTATTGTTTTTTGAGGCAGTTTTGGGTCCCAAGGTAAACTTGGGAAAGTCGGAAATGATTCCGGTGAGGAAGGTGACGAATATCAACCACTTAGCCGAGTTGTTGGGGTGTAAGGTGGCTGCATTACCATTGAGGTACCTTGGACTCCCTTTGGGAGCTTCTTTTAAAGCAACAATTATTTGGGATGGTATAGTAGAGAAGGTGGAAAAACGTTTGTCGAGGTGGAAGCGGCTTTACCTCTCAAAAGAGGGGAGGTTAACTCTCATCAAAAGTACCCTCTCCAACCTTCCCACATACTATCTCTCTCTCTTTCCTATACCAGTGGGGGTGGCCAATCGAATTTAAAAACTTTTTAGAGAATTCTTATAGGAGGTTTGGGGGAGGAGCACAAATTTCATCTAGTGGGATGGCCCAAAGTGTGTAGCCCAAAAGAGATGGGTGGTTTGGGGTTGCGTAATTTGATCATTTTTAACAAAGCACTTTTAGGAAAGTGGTTGTGGAGATTTCACTTGGAAGAAGACTCATTGTGGAGAATGGTGGCGGTGGAGAAGTATGGAAGTGAATGGGATTGTTGGAGCACAAAGGAGGGGCAGGGGCAGTATGGAGTGAGTATTTGGAAGTTCATCCAGAAGGGGTGGGAGGGGTTTGCAACACACATAAATTTTGTAGTTGGTGACGGTACAAGAATCAGTTTTTGGCTTGATAGATGGTGCGGAGAGAGGCCCCTACATGCCGTCTTTCCAAGAGTTTTCAAACAAGTGGATAACCAACATACCGCTGTATCTGATGTGTTGTGTCGCACTAATAGCACAATGTGTTAGAATCTGATTTTTTCAAGAAATATTCAGGATTGAAAAGTGGATGAGGTAGCAGATTTTTATAGCTTCATTTACTCTCGGCAGGTTGGGGGTATCAGGAGGGATAGAATGAAGTGGACACACTCCAGAAACCATAAGTTTTCACTTTTCAGTCAAGTCTTTCTAAAAGGTATTGCAAGACTACCAGCCGGTGGGGTTCCCTTGGAAGGCCATATGGAGAGCTCCGACACCACCTAAAGTCGCTTTTTTCACGTGGACAGCGGCTCTAGCTACCATTTTGACAGCTGATAACCTAAGGAAAAGAGGGGAATTATAGTGGAATAGTGCTACTTGTGTAAAAAAAGTGGGGAAACTATGATGTGGCAAGAGAGTGCTGTGGATCTGTCTTGGGTCATGCCCAAGAGTGTTGCAAGAGAGCTATGGGATGGACCACTTAGAAGGGCTGATCTATCTTGGGTCATGCCCAAGAGTGTTGCAGATCTCCTAGCATACTGGAAAAGATACCATCAATGCAATAAAATGGCGGCGACGTGGCGAATGATTCTTTTATGCTTATTATGGTGCCTATGGATGGAAAGAAATGAAAGATGCTTCAACAACAAAGAGAGGACTACGGGGGAAATCTGGAACTTTTTTGTATCCTTTTTTGTTCAACGGTTTTCTGCTATTGTACTAAAGGGATGGAATGTTAATGAGTTTTTGAGTTCTTTTCAGCTTGCTAGAATATAACTAGATGTCTCTTTTGTATACTCCCTACGTACATGGGCTTTACCTAATTATTCTCATCAATAAAGATTATTACTTATCAAAAAAAAACTTGCTTCACAACTTATCAAAAAAAAAGTTCTTTTTACTTATTGGTCCTTTCAAGAGAGAAGTATGCCTTACTAGTACTTTCTCTTATTTCTCCTTGTTTCCAATGTGCCTACTTGATAGGACTTGAGTGGTTGTAATTGGCATTTATGCCCATTCTTTGATTAATAATACATGTTTACTTATCAAAAAGAAAATAATAAAGCAGGAAAAAACAAAGAGCGAGCAGGGTAAGTGGACTACCACTAATCTTGGCATCTGGCTCCAATTCCTTCACAGAATGTAGTGCTTCAATTAAAACTGAAACAGCCTACAAAAATGATAATTATGAAGAGTTACGGAATTGCATTAAAGTGTGTAGCCATCTAATGAGTCTCTGCAATGAAAAACATGATTACGTACAATTGAAAAAAATGTTGTGCTAACTGGTTCAAGAGCATTATCAACTATTTACCATGATAAATTACATCAGTGTTGAAAGGGTTACTGCTAACTAAATATTCCACCTATATTATGTGTCCAAAGCCTCAAAGAAATCATAGCAAAGACCTTGGCTTGAATCCCTTCTTAAAGACAACTCACTAACATCTAATCTTTTACTAGCACCCAAAAATTATATCATATCAAACATATTAAAACCTATGTCACCTGATATGTCATATTAAACACCTGAAGTATTTTAGAAAATTGATAAATATATCTCAGCACAAGAGAAGTATCTGGCAAATCAATCACAATACAATCATCAAACCACCCTGAAAATATTATATGATGCTAGTTCATCTCCCATACTGTGGTGACTGCATCAATTGCACTAAAGTGAGACTTCTAAATGCCACACAGAATAGCTTAAGATAGCATGCTCATCTCTACCTCTGGAAAATATCCAAGAGCCAGCAGAGCCTGGCGTCCACAGTCAGACCTGCAAATCATTCAAAGACATCCAAGTCAAACCATTAAAGTGGTTTTAAAAATTGAAAATTTACAAAGGAGAGAACCTGTCTTACCTAGATAGGCCACAAAGTTCCCACAAAAGCCATAAAAATTCTTCCGAGTGTTGAGTTGATGTAAGCAAGCGATCTATGGCATTAACCTGCACCAAAGCATTAAAAAACCACTATACTTAGCAACAATCCCGTAATAGAATCAGAAAACACAAGAAACAGGACTGAGAAATTGTGGGTTTAATCAAGAATTGAACTAACCACCCTCAAATGCACCCCAACAATCATGCCAACTTCCCGAGGGCTGCAAAAGAAACCCTTGGATATTAAAACAGATGCATACCGAAGAGGAAGAAACTCTTCCTTATTCAAGTCATCCCCACCCCGTAGGGCATTAATTATTGTAGCTGAAAGTTCAGGATGGTTTAGCAGAAATATTAAGCCTGAAAAACAAAAAAACACAATTAGAAACACAAAAGTTGTAAGTCAGATTAATAAATATAACACGTACACTAACAAAACCTGAGCGACAAAATAGAAGTGAAAAGATTATGGCCTCAATTGACGATGCAATATCCACAAATACATCCATGGCAGGTCCAACTTCAGACCGCAATACTGATGATGACAACAAAGCAGCTGACAAAGGGAGAAATCCCCTTTCCTGCTTCCACAAAAACATGCTAAATATCAGAATCACCATGAATTTATCTGCCATTTAAAGATATAATTGATTGCATGCCAAAATTCCACTCACAAATTGGAGAATAAAGGCTCCATCAACCAATGACAAATTGAAATTTATAAAAACAACTACTCTCCCGAATAAGGGTTCTCTTGTATAATTCTTGTGTAGTAGAGAGTTAAGAATGCTATCCTCCTCAAATTTGACTGTTAGAGTGCGAGTTGTAGTAGAGCTAAAGGGAAGATTGATTGAGAGTATATCAAGGCCACACTGCGAAGTGCTCTGTGCTTGATCAAGGGTGTCAGTTCTAATTTTGCTTGTGTAAGGAGTTTGTGGTGCTTTTCCAGGCCTTATAGGGAGTTCATTACATAGCTTGTGGTGTTTGGTGTTGTATAATCTCTGCAGGGGTAGCTGTTTTTGTAGGATGGGACATGGTGGGTTTAGGGCATAGTTGGTGGTTTCTTCTTTCCCTTTTGATAAGGTAGTTTTCTTGTACACTTACTGTGTACTCGTGGCATACCATTTGGTTTCTAATAAATTTGAAAAACTTATCAAAAATATATATTGTACATATATCCATACATTTAAGTAAGCTCACACTTGTACTACACAAATACGCAATTACAAACATGCATTCATAAGTAGATGCATATCCATGATCTGCTTGAGATGAAGAACTAGTACACTGATATACCTTGATAAGTTCTAGCAAATGCGAGTCAATATCTGAAATTGAAAAACAACAATTTGATGAAGCAATCAGGCTATTGGTTGCTTTATACGACAATACTCCTTCTGTTTGACCAAGAATCAGTGATCTGCTTGCACAGGCCACTGGAGAGGGGTCTTCATTTAGGCCATGTGAATTTATCAACTTCTGCATTTTTTATAAGTAATTAATCAGCATCTGCATCAATAATTGTCAATAAACGTAAACAAGAAATTAAATTACACAACTATGGAATTTTGAAAATGCAAAGGTACTGACGACTGCATGTCTCAGATACTAACAGAAACAAATGCAACAAAACATTCCAACTGACCAGGAGCCTCTTAAGTTCAGATCTAGCACTGATAAGCATGTTCAAGGCATCTCTTGTAACCCTACCAACAGCTGAGAGAGCTTCCAAAACAGACAGAACTGCACACTGAAAAAGAGAGAAATTACCTCAATATTTTTTTTTTGATAAGTAGAGAAATTACCTCAATATACCAATAAATAAGTTATGAAAACGTGCCAACAAAAGCACAGGCTCAGAAAACTCAAAGCATACCTCATATCTCGAAGCAACTTCATAAAATCGTAAACGGTGGAGGACATAAGTTGCAAGAGAAGCAACATCGTGACGCGGTTTTTGCAACAACAACTTCAACAATTGACTATAACCTTCACTAATACCAGGTGGGACATTTTCATCTTCCCGAGGCCACCAACCAAAAAATCCCTCGCATCCAATTGAAAACTGAGTAGCCCGCTCGACAACACCTAGTAGTAGCAATGTGATGGTGATGGAATTTGGCTTGTCACAGCCAAAAATGTGTACAAGATGCTCCAATCCCCCGCTATTTACAAAGTGAAAGCAGCTCTCTCTACTAGAGCACAAGAAGAGAGCCACACTCAACCCCAAAAGTACATTTTCTTTCTGAATGCAAGATAAGAGATCAGAACAGATAGGATTAAATATCAGGACAAGTTGATAGAAAGGAAAGGTAGAGAGTATATGTTCTTTTATCCTTTTTTCTGGTTCTATTTGTTATGTTAATTAGATGTAACTACATGGTGTAATATATGAGTGAAGAAGATTGTACTTAAATCACCTGTGAAAGATCATGATGTCCAAAATTTGAGGAGTTGCTGCTAAAATTGAAGTACTTGCTGTACAAATCCACCAACAATTTGGAATTAACCAAATCAGCCTCAAAATCAACAAAAGTGCATCCAGCCAACAAGTCAACAGATCCATTCTCGGTTTCCTGTTGCACTTTATAGAGCTCAAGAAGCTCTTCCCTGGCCTCACCAATAACGCTGAGCAACTCCTTAAAATTTGTTGATTTGCCCCTTGTAAGATTTTTGGCATTGTTTGCAGCATCGTGCAACTCACATGTAACATATGAAGAGGCTGCTGAAACCAAAGTGCTTACGACTGTATGGACTGCATCCCCAAGTGTCGACAACCTCATAATCTTAAACAACAGCTGTATAAATTGCTTAAGCTCAATCGATATATCTAATGCAGCAACTGGAATGGACAAAGCATTCAAAGAGGATATGGGTTCCTCAATTGTCAGGTTAGTTGAGTGCAATGCCAGCGGGAGATCTTCCAGCTTTCCCTCAGCAGAACTAACTAAATTTCTCAATGAGTTATCATCAAATTCTATATTGAACTGCCCCAGATCCTCCGCTGTATTTCCATATATAACCAAACTTAGACTGCGGTAGCTGCCCCTTACAACCAGATGATTAGATACAACAGCCTGACAAAATAATTAACTACTTTAGAATACAACTAAATCCACCCAAACACAAACCTTCAGAGTATATGCTCTAAAAACACAGTCAAGATGAATCGAAATCATAGATGAACAAGGTGATATCATCTGACTTGAATGCCAAATTGAACCTTATTTGAAGTAAGCCCCAATGACTAATCCACAAGATATTGATTCTCAGAAGGACAGAATCCTATCACACTCATACCACAATGAATTTCTTCATTCATTTCTGAAGGTGTACAATCCACAATAATTTTTTTGATAGGTAATAAGAAATTTTATTCCATGTAAGTAGATATAACCAAGTACACAAAAAGTATACAAGAGAAAATATCTAGATACAAGCTAAAGAGAGACACATATAAAGCAAAACATTACAAGAATCCCCATCCCTTACAAGGTTATGCACCCAAAAACTAAGAGTATTAAAGAAAAAATCCCTGAATTCCACCAAGGTTCTTTCACGGTCGTCAAAGCATCTCCCATTTCTTTCTAGCCATAAACACCAAAACAAACACAAAGGCACCACCCTCCAGAAATTTGCACTGCCTCCCCTACCCATAGAACTGTTCCATTTTGCCAAAAAGTCCACTACACGCAATGGCATTACCCAAACAGTACCAGCCTTATGAAATATTTCATTCCACAAAGCTGTCATCACTTCACAATGAAGAAAAAGGTGATTAATAGACTTGCCGTCCTTTTTGCAAATGTAGCACCAATCAATAACAAATAATCAATAACAATACACAATAATAGACCTCACAAGCACAGGAAATCCTATCACACCCATACCTCAATGAAGTTCTTCAATTAACTTCTTGAGGCAAACAGCTTGTGTACATCTTTTAGTGACCTTATCACTATATGTGTTCTTTTGATCAACAGCCACCAACATTTCTTTCAACAATAGTGAAGTAAATGAAAAAATAATACATTGATCACAAAATAAAATGCATCTTCATGGAAAAAAATGGCACCATTTATAAAGAAAATAGTACTTTTAAGACTTTATGAGAGTAATGCTAGATACTCCTCGGGCCAGCAAGCTTTGTGCAGGCCCTTTGAAAAAGAAGTTGGACCAAAAAATCCACCTTTATGGTGAGTCCCACCTTTTTTTCAAAAGGATTGTGCAGGACTTGCACGCCCAAGGCCTTCACAAATCATTTTTTACTTTATAAACATCGATGTCTGCACAAAATTTATATTTTTGGGGAGAACATATATGGGAAAAAAACTGTCAAAAGAAACACTACCCAAGCAAGTGGCCAACCTCGAGCTAGATTTAATTATACAATAATTCCAAGTTCTCACATGGTGGTGAGTATTTAAATATTAGAACGCTGATAAATTTAAATTTTCATAAAGGAACTTACTACACATGAAGTCCATATATTCTGACCAGTCATCCCTTAGAATTCCTCACAAAATTCCTCAATATTAGATTTATGCACACTCAGGCAGTCTCCGTACCCTTTCTCCATTGTGTATAAGTAACCCATTGAAGGACATTGCAAGTGTGTGTAGTAAACAAGCAGATTGGAAACATATCACAGAGTTAAATAGCACAACAACAAGGTTTCAACTAAATTGGCAAATGAAGCAGTGCAACAAGAACGTCGGTCAGATTACCTCCACTTCTAGCACATTTGATGAAGAATGAGAATACAGAAAAGGCAGGCAGAGGCGCCTAAACCTTGTCTCTGCCTCACACTTAACAAACACTTCCAAAGCAAACGAAGGAGGTGAAGTAGCCCTGAAACAGACGTGATCAATAGTCAGTCTTAAAAAATTCTCTCTTATATATCATCCAATAATAGCAGGGCACGAGTTTGATCCATTAAACCAATACTTCAAACATCATAAACAAGTTTTTCACTTGTCAATTCAACCAAATATTCCCAAGTTTTTTAAGCAAAATTGCATATGATCAGACATTGAAAATCAAATAGTCTAGACCAATCCACCCATGTGACAATATATTAATGGCGGAACACAACCTGAGCATTTTTTCAGAAAGCATATAAAACTAGTACTTCTTTCTCACAAATTATGGTACCACTACACTAACATAATCCCGTTGAGATTTTTACTTCAAAAGTAATACATGCTTGTTAGTTTGAATCAAGTTCATCTTAATTTAACTGATAAATGGAAGCGTTAAATATTAAAAGTAGCTACAAGCGCCACACACCCAAGAAGCGATACTGCTTGAGCTGCTGAAGAAGCATTTTGTTCGAGGAACTCACACGCAGTTATTACGACGGGTTCAGAAAACAACACCTGGATAAGAATAAGGCATTAGTAAAACGCAGCATTTAATTAATTATATGCTCAACATCAACTAATAATATGCTCAACAGCTTAGTAAAACTGAGCGTATTGAGTAATTTCCTATGCACAGTGGTTCATTAGGAGGCAATTTAAGCATAGGCCGCAGTCTGACATATGCTAAACATGGTAAAAAATTCAAAATTAAATCAACAAAGTTGCTACACATAATTTGAAAAAATAAAAAGAAAAAAAAAAACGAATCAGAAGAACAGCGTCATAAATTGTAATGTAAGAATATAACGCTACGAAATTCGGAGAAAGCTGGAGTGGGTTACCTCGTCAACATACTCGTCGAGATGTGGATGGTTGAAGGTCTGGGCAAACAAGACGTAGGGTTCGGGTCGACCCATTTGGTTTTTGCGGGTCTTGTAATATGATTCTTCAATGGAAAAAATGGGGAGGGGTTGAGACTTGGATTGGAATTCTAGGGTTTTGGACGTTTCACTCTGGAAATCATGTTTTACGTTTGATTTGCCACCGACTCGGCAGAAAGGAGAAAGTGCGATTCTCGTAGAGAGGGAAGAGAGCTTTTCCAAACTCTAAACGCAGGCGTCGTGCGCAGGGCTCGCGGACGACCTCCAACGTGGAGTTGAAACGCACCGTTTGGTATAAATAAATAAAACGGTGTGTTTCGGGCTGAATACGGTTAACCTCTCCTCTGCTGTCTAAACGGTGCGTTCGTCTTTCTTTCTTCTTCTCCCGGATTGCTTTGGTTCCTCTTCTTCCCTTTCAGTCTCGTTCTCCTTCCCATTGCTTAGGCTTGTTCTTCTAGGTAGGATTTCACTTGTCCCGATTTTCAAATTTTATTTATTTCTTAATAGTTTTAAAAAAAGTTTAAGAAAATTTCGGATTCAAAATCCAAATTTTCAAATCCAAAATCCGAATAAACAACCCTACCATTACATAACGAAACCTTGCATTTCAAACGTTGGAAACTCCTATTAGGTGCGCCGAGATTGAAAGTGATGGTCTAAACCGAAGTCTTTAGGGTTTCGAAGGTTATATATATGTACTTTGTAATTTCTTTAAGAGGTTTACTTGCTGCAATTAAAGCCTTTCACATGAACTTTGTAACAGTTGAGAGGCTTTAGCTGCAGCCGGGCTGCAACTAATATTTTTTCTTTCTTTAATTGTGTTGTCCTTGTTGGTTATTTGCAATTATCTATGATGGGTCAGTTAGTATATGTAGTGGGGTGGGCTTTGTCTGAGTCTTGTGGGTCAGTAGTGTAAGTTATTTAACTTCTTGTAAGTTGGGCCACGTATCCTGTTGAACGTGAAGTTCAATAACTGTTTCAGTCAGTTAGTATGAATTGGGTATTTATTTAGTCACCGGAGAAAAATAAAGAATATTCAAGTGTTTTATCTACAATTGTGTTTGGAGGTTTTTCAGCTCCTCGAAAGTCAAAGTGTTCAATTAATTTACAAATATTATCTAAGTCGTATCAAGTGGTATCCAGAGCACGGTTCTGGACACCATGGCAGACGGCACTCGCCACGCCCAGTTGAATGAAGTTATAGCTACTTTGAAAGGCGAATCCTTGCAGTTGAGAGAGAAACAAAACCAGCAGAAGAGGGTGTTGGAAGGCATCTTACAGCAACTCAATAATCTTGCTTCCAGCTATGATCAATTGGCTGTGAATACTGCAAAATAAAACTTAGAAGCAAGCTCATCAGGTATGCCTCTTAAAATTAATGGTAACCCGCTCTTTATGGGTGGAGGGAGTATCCAAGCAAATACATTGCAGTTGGATTTCCCAAAATTTGATGGATCTAATCCAATGGAATGGATCCTTAAGGCCGAACAATTCTTCTCTTACTTTAACATTCCAGATGAACAAAAAGTGCAAATTACTTTTTTTCATACAGAGGGTAAGATCTTAACTTGGTATGGATGACTTTCTGAGTCTAGTCCAATCAATACTTGGGATGAATTTTTAGTGGCTCTTAAAACTCGTTTTGGTCCATCTGCTAGTTATGAAGACCCCATAGGAGTTTTCACCAAACTCAAACAGTCAAGTTCTGTAGAGGAGTACCAGAGTTAGTTTGAGTTGTTGTCAAACTGAATTGCTGGAATTATTGAGGAATTCAAAGTGAGTACTTTTATAAGTGGACTGAAAGAGGAAGTTAAAATTCCAGTAATTATGTTCAAGCCAACAACTTTGTCTGTAGCCTTTGGACTAGCAAGGTTGCAGGAGAAAGAAGTAATAAGGAAAACCCAATCCCATTACCAAAAATACCTTAACCCTTAACCCATTTCCCAATACCAAAATCTCAGATTACCCACAAACACTTCCATCCTTAAGTTACCTGCACTGCCAATTAAAACACGAGTCAAATTTCCTGACCCTACTTATAAACCACCCTTTAATCCCACCAAAAGGCCTTCTATGCCTATTAAAAGATTAATTACGGCTCAAATGCAAGAAATGAGGGACAAAGGGCTGTGTTACTTATGTGATGAGAAGTTTCATATGGGACATAAGTGTAGTAAACCTAGACTCTTTTTATGGAGGGAATGGGCCGGGAGAAGAAGAAATTGAGGATGAACATGTAACTAGGATCCAGGCTGAAAAAGAACAAGAGGAAGAGATGGTTGAACTGTTAGGCATATCTCTACGTGTTATAATTGGCTCCGTATCCCCAAAGACTATTGGGGAGGATACAATGTCAGGAAGTTTTGGTGTTGATAGACACTGGGAGTACTCATAGTTTTTTGGATCCAAATATAGCAAGGAAAGTGAGACTGTTAGTGCAACCAAGCACACTATCAGTTTAGGTAGCCGATGGGGCTAAGCTTCCTTGCCCAGGTTTATGTAGGGTTGTTCCACTTCATTTACAGGATATTTTAACTACACATAACCTGTACTTATTAACTCTGAGAGGCTGTGAAGTGGTACTTGGAATGGATTGGTTAAAATAGTTTGGTACAATTCTATGGAATTTCACTCATCTGGTTATGAGATTCTATTTTCAAGGATCCTACACTACGCTATGTGGAACACAGAGACCATAATAAGAAATAGAAGAAACTGAGCACATCAAAGGGATGGCAAGAGGAACTGCTAAGGGAATATGGCTACAACTAATAGATAGTCAGGGGGAAGACTAAAGCAGAGACTCCACTGAAAATACAAGAGGTACTGTCTAATTTTACAAGGATTTTTGCGGAACCTAATGGTCTTCCACCTCCAAGGAGTTATGATCATAAAATTCAACTTTTGGAGAGAGTACAGCCTACTTTTGTTCAACCATACAGATATCCTTACTACCAAAAAGAAGAAATAGAAAAGTTGATTACAGATATGCTTAAAAGTGGCATAATCAGAAACAGTCAGAGTCTTTACTCATCACTAGTGCTATTGGTTAGAAAGGCAAATGGAGGATGGCGAATGTGTGTGGATTACAGGGTCTTAAACAAGGACATAATGAAAGACAAGTACCATATTTTGAATATTGATGAGTTGTTGGATGAATTACATGTATCTCAGATTTTTTCTAAATTGGACCTGCATTCTGGTTATCACCAAATCAGAATGAATCTAGATGATATTCCTAAAACTGCATTCAGAACCCATAAGAGTCATTATGAATTTTTTAGTCATGCCATTTTGTTTGACTAATGCCCCATTAACTTTATAAGGTTTGATGAATGAACTTTTCAATCCTTATTTAAGAAAATATGTTCTGTTTTTTTTTTATGATATTCTAATCTACAGCGAGTCAATGCACGAGCACTTGCAACATTTAAGATCAGTTTTGCAAATCTTACAGTCTCCACAATTATTTGCAAAAGCTTCAAAATGTGTATTTGGAAGTCAAGAAGTGGAGTACCTGGAGCACTTAATATCTCAGCAAGGGGTCAGAGCAAATCCACAGAAGCTAAGTGTCATGCAGCAGTGGCCTACCCCAAAGAATCCTAAGGCATTAAGGAGATTTTTTGGATTAACTGGCTATTATAGACAGTTTGTGGAGGGATATGGCACTATTGCAGCACCTCAAATAAGAGATGTATTGTGTATTAGTTAAACGTCGCTGTTTTAATAAATGAGAATGTAATAACAGTCTTAAACTGTAAGTCGTATTGGTCATTAAAGGCTGAACGACATGGTGTGGTTTTATAACAAAAGAATGTAATGAGAATCGTTTAATTCTCCTTATTCGATGATGATGAAATTCAGTATAAAAAGGGGCCAACAGTTGGGAATGAGGTCAACTTTAGTTTAGATTCCCTAATCCTTACGTCTCTCTCTTTATCTCTCTCTCTTCTATTATTATGTTACAATTAGTTACTCTCCATATTCTTCAATAATTTTTTGGGAAAACAAAGGTCCATTATAGATAGTTATGCAGCTTCCAAACAATTAGATTAATTTTATGGGGAAAAAAAAGCTGCACAATATTTTCAACTTTGAAACACTATACTTTTTTAATCTTAATTTCTGTTATTCTTATTTGATATATGAATAAGGAATAAAAAATTTTAATTAATTTAAAAAAAATAATCTCAAAAAATATATATATATAATTTATAAAGGTTGAAGAAGCTGTGTGGTATAGCTTTTTTAAATTATGCCTGTACATAATAACAAAACTCTTGTTGTAAATTATACCAAGTTCATAATTAATTGTAGACCGTTTTTACGGCCTATAAAATGCAAAGCTGCAAACTTTATTTTTAATCGCAATTTCATAGATTATAAAAACTCCAAACAAATGTCTAAATAATTATATTTCTATTGTTTCAAAAAGAAATATATTTTTATAAACTATTAGTTTTTAATGAAATAAAGAGATCACGCCAATCTTAAAATTTTTTTGTAAATAAATTTTAGTCTTAAAGCATGAAATGCCGCCTTAATAGATCCGTTTTGGAAATAAATTATGTTGGTTTATAAGTTTCTTTAATGACTTGTTAAGGCGAATTCATGTCCAAACTTATCGATCTTGTGACACACTCGCCTCAATAAATTCCATTGAAATGATCTCGAAATATTGAGATTTTAGTAGTTTTAGTTTAATTATAAAAATAGAAAATGTTTGGTCAAAAAGTAATTATAAAAAACAATCTTACAGAACAACCTTGTAATACATTAATTGTAAGGTAGTATTGACATACAATATCAAATCATAATAATTTAAATAATATACTATAATTATCTTCATATATTTATAATTTTTTGACGAAAAAATTATAAGTGATCAAATTTTTTTATCCAAATTACAACATGAATTCACCCATGCAGATGCAGCTATATATGTTAGTTACATAATTTCAATCAAACGAAAAGGTGTCGCCATCAAAATAAAATCAGTAGACTGTATATTCAGCCTAGAAAATATATATATATATATATATATATAAATTGTACATACTCACCACTTTTTTCAGTAATACATTAATTGGGTAGTGAAAAGTATTAAAAAATATTGTGAATGGTAATAAAAAAGTAATAAAAAAATTTAATATAATATTAAATTATAATAAAAAGTAATAAATAATAATAATAAATAAGTAAAAAATAATAATAATAATATAATAAAAATATGTAAAATAATAATAATAATATAATAAATAATAATAAGATTATAAAAATATTTGATATATTCTCGTTGCCAAACGTGATCTCAAAACTAAGCATAGTTCTCCCTTCGGACGAAGGCAATCGAGGTATAATTCTACTATAGTACTACAAAGCAATTGATAAGTTCTTACACCAATCGATAATTTAATATTGTTTTTCAATTACGGGTAAAAATGCATTGGATGAAAGATTGAGTATTTTGGATAGGGCATTGCCATTATAATTTATATCCCTTAATTTATATTATCTATTTTGTCTTTTTAATATGGTAATGTGGTGCCAAGTTATTTATTTAAAATTTAAAATATATATATTCAAAATAAAATACCTCGCAAGAATACAAAAATGTAAAGACTAAAAACCTCGAATCTTGTTATTCTTTTTATGTTTGTGTTTTAATTTTTTAATTTTTTTTTTACAAGCCTTGTGGTGCCACGTCAATAAAGCATAATAAGAGGTATAAATCATGACGCATAGTAAAACTTTCCTTCTTTTTTTTTTTTCTTTTTTTTTTGTACAAACACTTTCCTTCTTAATAACATGCAAAACTTGGAAAGTAAATTGAAACTGATTTAGAGGAATACATCCATAAACGGGTCTTCAGTATCATTCATTCCCAATTTTGTGGCCTCCCTTATAAATCTTCATGGTCTTAGAATGGTAGGATTGAGAAAATTGATAAGAGATTGGTTTGACGGAAAATGATTTATTTGTCTAGATGAAAGATAATTAAACTGATAAAAAAAATATTTTGTCTAATTTTTGAATGTATTTTTTTTTTTATCATTTTTTTATTGCCGGTTGAGATGACCTGTACAATTGAGAGAATCTTCCCTACTTTTTTAGGGGGCTGTTATTTAGGATAAAGCTTCTTCATCAATTACTTGTGAAGGTTTGGAGATTCGTCATTTGAGACTTTTCAACAAAATTTATATGTGTTTTATTAAGGAAAATAATGCCAAAGAAAGTCACAAGAAATCGACATCCTCATGAATATTTTGTAATTATTGTAGAGAGATTTGTGCTATGCATTTCTTGCTTTTCAAATTTTGTAATTGATGTATTTTCTAGAATATTATAGCTGTAAGTTTTCTAAGATAGAATTTCAAGTATGTATAAATTACTCTGTTAAGAATCAATACAATTGTGTGAAAAGCTTACATTCAAACAATTTTAGCTGTCTAATTTTATATATGGTATCAGACAACCAAAACTCCTTTGAGAGTTCGATCCAAAATCCAACAACGTCTTCTTCAGCCCTAACATTCACCCCCCATCCTCCACCGAAACCTCACTTGTTGTGTTCAATATCACTGCTCAAGTTAATGAGAAACTTACACCTTCAACCTTCCACAATAGCATGCTTAATTTGAGACACTTCTCATTGATTACGACCGTATGGACTATGTTAGTGGTGATTCCCAGTGCTCCATATTTAACGGCATTCCCCAATCTTCTAACAAAAAAGTGCATTGGACTAGAAAAGATAAGTTACTTCTCAGTGCAATTCTCGCTTCCACATCCCTCACCATAGCACCACTTATTGCTATGACAAAAATCTCCCATAAGACATGGAAGAAATTAACAACAATGTATGTAAATCGTTCACGTACAAAGACAATGCAACTCAAAGAAGAAATTACCTTGATTTAGTGAGGGAATTGTTCGATTCCAGACTATCTCCATGCAGTTAAAGCACTTGTTGATGAAATCGCCCTCATCGACCATCCCATTTCGAGTGATGTTCTCACCTTATATGTCTTGAATGGCTTGGGTCCCGATTTTATAGATATTGCTACTCCAATTAGGGCAAGAGAGAAATCTCTTGCGTTCGAGGAATTACACGATCTCTTCATCGGATATGAGAGTTATCTTTGTTACATGGAGGCGGCCACATAGTAGTTGGTAGCCGCTGTGAATTTTATCGCAAGACGCACAAGTTCTCCTGCTGGTCAACAAGGCTCAAACTGTTCTCTAATGGTCAACAAAAGAATCAACACGAGCCTAATAATTTGGGCCACTCCAACAACAAGTGTTTTTCAGCCCAAATGCTAGTTTTGTGACCAACTGGGCCACGCGACAAAAGCATATCTACATCTGCAGTCCAAAGAAATGATGGCAAATTGCACTGCCACATCCCACTGGTTCTAAAAAAATGGCTTCTTGACTCAGTAGCGTCCCATGACATTACTGGTATTTCACAAATTTGTCAATTGATTCTGAATATGATAGGATTAACAAAGTTATTCTTAATGATGGTATGGGTTAGCGGTCTCACACGTTGGTTCATTAGCCCTAAATTCATCCACAAAAACCTTTTATCTCCTCGAACATTTTGTGTTCTCAACATTCATAAAAACTTAATATTTGTACATCACTTTACAAAACAAAATAAACAACGGAGGTGACATTACTCAAAGGTGCACGCAAAAATGACGTCTACATGTTCCTGAACTCATTGGTGACTTCTTCTCCCAATATGGTTGCAAATGTGCATGAACGAATATCAATTGATGGATGACACAAGCACCTTGGACATCCATCATTTATAATTTTTCAAAATCTTGTTAATCATTTTTCCCTTCCGCTTAATACAAAAAAAAAAAAAAATCATCTTCATGTATTTCATGTCCTAGGAATAAAACAAATCAAAAGTTTTGCACCTCTTGAGATTATTTATACTGATGTTTGGGGAACCACCCATGAAACCAATTTTGATGGTTCTCGCTATTATTTCAGTTTTGTTGATTATTACATGAAACCAATGCCTATCGAATTGTCACAAAATCTGGAGTTTCAAACATTTTTCCTCAATTTCAAAATCTTATCAAAAAACGATCCAACTCCAAAATTAAGAGTTTATACTTTGACATTGGTGGTGAATATCTAAGTCTAAAAAAATACATGTCGCTTAAAAGTATAAGTTATTACACTATTACTCCATATACACCTCAACAAAATGGTGTCTTCAAGTGTCATCATTGTCTTGTGAAAATGAGTCTCACTCTTCTGCATGACGCCTACCTACCTCTCTTACTTTGGCCTCATGCATTTCAAACCGCTACATATCTAATAAATAGTCAACCCACTCATCTTTTAAACAACAAATGACCATTTGAGGTCCTTTTTGGATAAAAGCCCAATTATCTTAAACTAAGGAAATTTGGGTGTGTCTGTTATCCATTTACAAGACCTTATAACACTCACAAATTACAGCCCAAATCCAACCCATGCATCTTGGTTATTTTCAAAATCAAAATGCATATAAATATATGGACCTAACATCAAACCGAATTTATACTTCACGGCATGTGACCTTTGATGGAATATCAAGCCCAAACTCATTGCTCGGCCCACAATTACATGGCAACCCAAACATGAAATTGACATCTCATTCTCCTTCTTTGCAGGAACCATGCCATTTTCTCTTCCAAGAGATGCGATCCACTCCAGTGCATGCGAGAGCTTCCTCGTCTTTGTCACCATCACCAGTGATCTCAAGAACTCGGCTGCTGTCGACGCATAATCTTCAGGTAACAATCCTACTCTTCCTTCACAATATTGCACACACTCACAGTTAACCCTAGGTTTTCTTGATTTAAATTGAGATTCTCCATCCACTAATTTGAATTTAAATCCTCTCATTACAAACTCACCCAACAATTAATCATGAATTCTCCCAAACAAATGAACTTAACAACCCTAATCATCCCGAAACCCCACCAACTCGAACCCATCAAATGACCATTCGGTCAATGAACGACATCTTCAAGTCAAAACAAGCGTACACAGTCACCAAGCATCCTATTCCCTCATCCCTCGAAGCAACGTGTGTAAATCAAACCTTATCTCACCTCAATGGCGTAAGGTAATGTCCTGTGAGCTCATTGCTCTAATGCGACATAGAGCTTAGCACTTGGTCCCTCCACCCAAAAATCGTAATCCAATGAGTTGTAAATGAGTTTTTAGAGTCAGAGGGAAGACTAATGGTTTAATGGAGAGATTCAAAACAAGGCTTGTTGTTAAGGAGTATAATCAAATTCTTGGAATTGATTATAAACAAATTTTCAGCTCCGTTGTTAAACCAGCAACTATTCGATCAGTGTTAGCCACAGTAGTCATGAACGGAGGGGAACTAAGACAAATGGATGTAGCAATATGTTTTTGCATGGTAACTTGATTGAAAGAGTGAACATGAAGCAACCTTCCAGCTTCAAAGACATGTCCAAATTTGACCATGCATGCAAGTTAAGAAAAACCATTTATGAGCTTGAACAAGCCCCTAGGACATGGTACACAACCTTAAAAAATGTTCTATTGGAGCTCAGATTCAAAAACTCACAAGTTGATTCCTCGCTTTTCATATATCAGCATGCCTCAATTACATGTTATTTCCTTATATATGTAGACGATCTTGTTATTACGAGAAGTAACAAATCATTTATGACATCTATTATTTATAAACTTCGTGATAATTTTTTCTTGAAGGACATGGGTCTTATTCACTTCTTTCTAGAAGTATAAGTAATACCAACTTGTCCAGTATTGTTCTTATCACAACACAAGTATATTCGTGAAACCTTAGAATCCACTAATATGGTTGGTGCTAAAGATGTCTTCACACCAATTTCAACCCTCATTCTCTTAAACTGGTGTATGATATTGCTGTTGTCGATAGTGCTAAATTCAGAAAGGTAATTGACAGCCTACGATACATTTCCTTAATTCACTTAAACATTTCCTTCGCAATCAACAATCTGTCACAGTTTATGCATAAGCCCACATTGACCCATTGGACAGTAACAAAGCATCTTCTACGTTATCTAAAGCAAACAATCTTCCATGAGATTCAGCTACAAAAATCTGCTTCGCCATCTTTGGTCATATATAGTGATACTAATTAGGTAGGAAACAACAATGATCAAAAATCAACATCAGCATACATTACTTTTATGGGTTCCAACCCAATCTCAATGAGCTCCAAGAAGCAACGAATTGTTACACGTTTATCTACAGAAGTTGAATACCGTGCACTCACTAATATAATCGCTGAAATTATGTGGCTCGTTGCTCTATTTCAAGAACTTGGCTTTCCACTTAAAGGGTCACCTTCACTTTTATGAGACAATCTTGGTGCAACATATCCAGATCGACCTTCATTTTGTACAAGATCAAGTTCAAAAAGGGATACTCAAAGTTCGTTGTGTACACATTCAATGTCAGCTTGTAGACTTAATGACAAAGCCCCTATCAAAGTAGCGTACGAAATTGTTAAAGAATAAGATTGGTGTTGCCAATGGCACCACAATCTTGCGGGAGCGTATTAAGAAAAGTAATGCAAAGGAAAGTCAACACAAGAATTCGACATCTGTAATTATTGTAGAGAGATTTGTGCTATACATTTTCTGTTTTTTAAATTTTGCAACTAATGTATTTTCTAGGATATCATAGATGTAAATTTCTTAAGATAGAATCTCAAATCTGTATAAATTACTCTGTTAAGAATCAATACAATTGTGTGAAAAGTTTATATTTAAACAATCTCAGCAGTGTCTAATTTTTTTATATGTTTGGTTGTTAAATCAATTCAGCCCGTATGAACTCATCGCAAACCAGTCATTGGTGAGATCCATTAATTTTTTAGTTCTGATTAAAAAAAATTAAACACATCTCGACCTACTTTATATATTCAAACACATTTCAATGAGACTCACAAAATATTACCATTCATAGATCAAATTAAATTATTTGACATCATTTCAATATCTAAACGTAACTTTAGAAAGAAATGCATTGTTGAGTAATATCATTGATGTTACAAATAGAAGGCCTTGGGAAATTTGGTGTAATGAAGTAATAATTGTGTATAGTGTGGATTTGTGGAAATATATTTGAAATGGTCAATGGCTTCTTTCAACCATGTTTCATTTAGAGGCGGGTGGAGGTGATAGAATCAGATTAACATGATATTTGGTGTGGGGACTTAACTCTTAAAAATGCTATCTCTTTAAGACTGTGTAGGGAATGGAGGATAAATTTTTGTGGAAACATGCTGAATATTCTATTTTACCATTAACTCTAATTGTAATACCTTGACTTGCCACTATCTCAATCAATTTCCTTGAAAATGCATTTGACGATTCAAGGTTCATAGTAAAATTGACTCTTTTTATTGATGGTTGTGTCTATTTGAAAAAACTTGACAATAAATAATTTGAAAAAACATTATATAATCTATTTTGATTTTTGATTTTTTGTGTAAGCAATATGATGAATCCATTGATAATTTATTTATGCATTATAAGGTGGCTAAAACTTGTTGGGATAATATTTTCAGCAAGCCGAGTATTGCTTAGGTGATATCTAAGAAAGTGGTGGATCTCTTGGCTTGTTGGAAAAAGGGTTTATGGGTATTCACCGCATTTTTGCCACTTAGAAAATGAAGCATTTGTGTTTGATGTGGTGCCTATGTTTGAAAATGAATGGGCGTTGTTTTGATGATAGATCATGTTTGTTGGGAGAACCATCATTTAGAAAGTGAGTTGAGATTAAATTAGTAGAGATGAAATTTAAAAGTTGAATACAATCTTATTAGAATATTAGTTTTTAATATTATTTTTATTTTAAAATTTGAAAAAGTTAAATGAGTTATTATGTTTTGCATAGATATTTAATAAAATTGTAATTATGAAATATGATGAAATGACATGCGTTGAAATACCTACTGAAGTTTGTTCTTTTGAAGTTTGTCTTTAGATGAATGTTCTTGTATTGAATGGGATAACTCTCATGATTTTCTTTTAGTTTTTTGTAACTCATACTTCATAACTTGTATATACGTATTTTTCTTGGATACTTATTGTCTACTTGGATTACGCATAGTTATGTGTCCTAATAGAACTTCTTAGATATATATATATATATATATATATATAAGTAAGGTCATATGAGCTTTTTCGTTAATGTAATTGTTGAAAGAATTTTTCAACCCAAAATATATGGGCAAAAAGTCTTTGCATCAGCCACTGTTTACAATAGCCCCACTCGACACCTTACGTGTTTACTTTCAAAATTATGAAACTATCCCTGGGTGATGTTGTGCGAAGGCTTGGGTGCCATTTGTGTTATCGAGTATGAAATCCCCCATCTCTCTCCCTTTTTCACCATTGCCCTAAGCTCTAAGCCGCACCCACCATGGCCCCCACCCCCCATGTCGCGGCCACCAGCACCCACGACCCCACCCCCCATGTCGCGCCCACCAGCACCCACGACCCCCACCCCCCATGTCGCGCCCACCATCTATCGAGCATATCGCCCCCATCTCGAATTGCATTGCACACCTCTCCTCCACCCCGAATCGCATCGCGTACTCCTCCTCCACCCTGAATCGCATCTTTCTGTCTTAATGGTAATCTTTGTAAGTTCTCTTCCTTATTCTTTTCCCTCCGTCTCTCCATTGCTCTCATAATTATTTTCCTAGATTTGAATTTTGCTGGATTTTAGGGTTAGTCCGGTAACCCTAGCTTTCTGAACCATGGCTTGGATTTTGGGGTTATTTCGATTTTTTGTAAGTTCAATTTGGTTTAGGTTAATGGATTTTGGGGTTATATATTCTTCATTCACTCATTTGTTTCAACCAGTCTTATTTGCTTGTTTCGTTGTTGGGATTTATTAGCTTTATTGTACTGATTCTATGCTTTAACTGTGTAATAAGGAACAAGAAAATATAAATGATTTTCATGATCTTGGTTAGGCTTGAACTTTGTTGGAGGCTGATTGTGCTCTGATTGTTTGAGTAATTGCTTGATTTTCTTTAAAGATTGGTGAGAATTTTGAATACATTATGTGTGAGATTTTCTAAAAATTATAGAAATTTCTTTAAACATTGTGCTGTGTTGGGAGCCATTAAACTCGGGTTTATGGAATATTCATCTGTGATTGGTAATGGGTTCAAATTATATAGTTTCACATTTCAAGGAGATTCTATTTCTTTTTTTAGTTGCAAAAAATTTTTTATTTTGGAAAATAGTAGAAATCTGGAAAAATGTTGGGTATATTATGGACCAAGTAAAGCACATGAAGTTGGATGATTTTGAAATATTGTTTAGCGTATAAAAGTACGCAGACAACTGAAGTGAGAACAATAGCAAAAGCTTTGAAAAAACAATATACTAATACAAATGCATATTAGGTTTTAAAACTTATTAACTTCTATCTTTCATTGATGAAATTGTTTGTGTGAATTGTCAATTTTTATTTGCTTTCGATCTTTGTAAAAAGGGTATTCGTGTTTAACAAATATTTTGTTATGGACCCTATTCTAGTGCTAGGTTCTTGAATAGAAACCTGGCTGAAACCATGAATCATAAACTAAGTCAAAACATAAAAGATATATTAAAAAACCTTGGAACTAATATTGTTACATATGCCGTTGTCATTTGCGTTTTTTCAAATTGGTGTTGGATGCTTGAGTTTTGAAACTGAGTACGCTTAAGTTTGGCAAAAATAATAAATTATCTGAGTGAAAGCAAATAATGAATTATTTGAATTTGTCTTTGGTTTTTCAGAATCGTACATGACATCATCTCAATCCTCATCTCTAATTAAAAATTCTAACATAGAATTACCAACTTGGTGTGGTTTGAAAATACCACTAAAGACATTCCACATGTAGAAAAATCCTGGAAGGTGATTTTTCGCTTGCCCAAATTATAATACGGTATATTTGTTGTATATTTGTCATATTTGAATATTAATTTGTTGCTTGTGAGGTGTACTTTATCTATGTTAATTGTGAGTTCTACGGTGTGTAGGGAGATGCGATGTGTAAATTTTTCGTATGTGCAGATATATTTTAGTTGCTCGAGGAGAACATTCGTGCAAGAGAAAAGAATAAGGCTGCTTGGAAGGCGTGAGATGAAGTATTACAGCACGAGTATAGCGTTCAAAAAAGGGAAGATAAAGTGATGTTAAAAGATAATAATTTAAGGCATGAAAGCGAAAATTATTGTATTTGTATTGAGTTCTTGCCTTTGTAATAATATTTGTTTGGTTTGGATGAATTCCATGTAAAAAGCATGAGGTGTGAATTAGAAATGGTTTTTTGAATGGCACAACTTGTACACATAGTTTGATGAAAGCCATGTATGTTTGTTTGTATGCTGAAGCAAAATGTGTAATGATAATGGGTATTTTGTGAACTATTTACATGTTATGTGTTTTTTTTTTTTGGTTTTGCCTTGATTGTGGAAATGAGCCAAATGAACAAAAAGTGAGCCAAAGGAAAAAGTGAAAAGTATGATTTATACATCAATGGGATCTAGTTGTGATTAATTCAATAAGTTGGTTAAATTGGATACTCTTTTTCAGGTCAAGTTGAACTATATTCTTGTCTACTAGTTCACCAATTGCATTGAATTCATTTATTTCTAACAGGTTTTACTCTATGGGCTATCCATGTTTTCAATCTTTTTCTTCCTCATAAGTGGTCTATTGCAATTTTACATATTAATGGTACTCCGTTTTGAGAGTTTTACTCTTTTTATAAATTTAAGATTAGGGGCGTAAAAAAAAATTGAAAACGGAAAAATCGGCTTGAACTTGTTCAAATCGGACTGGTTAGATCGGGTTTGAATCGGTTCGGTCCAGAACCGGTTTTTAGAAACACAAAATCGGTAAGATCCGGTCCGGTTCCCGTTCCTTTTATTTTAAAATTGGATCAGACCGAACTGGACCGGTCTTAATAATTATATATTTTAAATTATTTTTTTAATATTATATATAATATATTTTCTACATTTTATAAATATTTTTATATATAATACATAATAACATAATCATATATAAATAATACTATAATATTTATAAAATAAAATTTTAATTTTAAATATAATATTAAAGCAGTTTTTTATATAACAATTTTTCTTACATAACAGTTTTTTTTATATAACATTTTTATTTTATAACAGTTTTTATATTACAATTTTTTTTTATATAATAGTTTTTTGTTAGGCTAACATATTTTTATAATAAAAAAAAACTTTTAAACCATATATTTTTTTAAAAATATATAGATTTATTTTTAAAAATTAATAATTTATTAGAACCAAAAAAGGGGACTGGAACCGATAAAACTAGTACTACCGATTTTGAAGGATAATCGATGTGTAATTGATTTTGCATTTTGCAAAACTAATGGTACTGGTTCAGTTTTACATTTTGGTCAAAATCGGACCGATTACACCCCTATTTAAGATGATAAAGCCAAAAAATTGGAATCTCCTTAATTTTCAACTTGTCTGTTTTCAACATTGGTTATTTACCTCTTAAATAAAACACTGCATGAGAATATAACAAGCTCCTTTATATATAAAGTATACATAAATTGTAAAAATTATATTACAACCATCACATGGCCATTATGTACATAAAATATAAATATTATATTACAACCATTTGCACCTAGCAAGTGGAACAAGGTCCTCTATAATTGTCCTTATCCATAGCTATCCTCTGTAACTGTCCTTTGTAGCAAGCCATCACTACTCCTATGTATTGATTGAGCCATTTTGGTCCCAATTGCATTAGGAAAACATATGAAAGTAGTAGAATGTTGTTTCCCTTTGCTATGGTTGTAATCGAGCTGAGTCGAGTAAATATTTGACTTGCAAGCTCGACTCAAAATATTCGAACTCAAACTCGAGCTCAAATTTTTTATTATTTTTTATTCAAGCTTGACTCGATAAACTAAATTTCCAACTCGAGTTCGATTTTTTTTTTAAATTCTTTGAATAAAATTTAAAAATAAATAAATAACTAATAAAAAATTAATATTTAATATCTAACTAATTGATATTTATTCATCATAACAATATATTATATGCTTATATATTATTAATAAATATACATAATATGATAGTATATACGTATTTCACATACTTCTCATGTACTAATATATGAAATTATTAAATTTTATAAACTAATTATTGTACAAATTATAAAACATAACTATGAAGTATATTTATCATATAAATATAAGTAATAAGATTACATATTAAATATTTAATTATAAAAATCCTATACTTATATTACTAGCAATACATATATAACATATATATGTATATATTTATCAATATATAAATGAATTTTAATCAAGTCGACTCGAGTATAAACGAGCAAACCTTAGCCGAGTCGAGTCGAGTTTTGTTGGGTATGTGTCATTTACTAATTAAGCGGGTATCTGCTTTCACGAACGAATATTTTTTTTTTCACGAGTCGAGTTTGATTCGAGTTTAATCAAGTGAGTACCGAGCGAGCTGTTGAGTAACCTTATTCATTTATAGTCCTACCCCTAACGCTGAGATGATCTTGTTAATATTGGCCATAAAACAATAATATTAATGAAAATGCGACATTACTAATAGTAGCCATAAAACCACAGTATTTATAAGTAAGAAATGCATAAATTCATGTTAGATGGAGTAATTTAATAGCCTAAATACATTTTTTTTCATTGACATTGTGACAATCAAATCCCATTCTTACCAACTTAATAACCTAAATTGTGGGAGATGTTTATCTTCACGAGCTTTCTTGAGTAGTTTGAACAACTCTCTAGCCATAAAGATTTGGATAACCACCACCATAGCCATAATATAAAGATGACCCGTGTAGATAATAAATACAGTCCCTAATTATCCAAAGAGATGCACCTAAAAGATAACTGCAACCTAAAAATGAATATCTAATTGTTAGTGATATCGGATAGAATTCCAAGGAATTAGGGGCTTTGTATTTATTATCTACATAAAATTGTTAATTGAAAGGTATCTTGTGCATATCCATAACACTCACCATGCCCTTTTCGGGCGGTACAAAAAGGAGACAAACTCAGAACAAGCAAAAATGAGATATTGATAATATTCATCAAAAGTTGGTAGTTTTACACAATTCTAAAAAATATTCAACTCATAGAGTTGAAACATTTCTCGCTATTGGATTATATTAGTTTTGGATTATAACGCATTTAGAATTTTGAAGTATTAATTCCTAATAGGGTCAATATCACGAACTCGAATAGAATTGATGAAAAAGCCACGATTTTTAATCGGATATGAATCAAACTCTATAAATATCATGCATATATATACATATAGTATATATATATATATATATATATATTTATATAGTTTCATCTTTTTTAGCTGAGAATTGAAACTGTGTACAAATATGAGTAGCAAAAGTAGGACACAAAAACTTGTAGCCTTGTAAGGTGGTGTTATTAATGCACATGCAAAGTCAGCACCTGTCTCGTGAATCTATAATTGCATCAGTATTAATCATTAAAAAACCCAAAAGCTAAGCACATGATTACACAAATCTCTAGATACATGTCCCAACATGCAAATCTTGATCATCAAGAAAATTAATTTAAGCCATATAATAGCATAGACATAGATAAAACTAGCATTCCCCATCATAAAATGAAATGAGAGCAACAACTTCCAGCAAAATGGAACAGGCATAATTAAGATGATATGTATAGAGCACGTGCAACACCAACAACTTAGATGCAATCCTTTGCATCTTGATTCAAGCATTAAAGTGAAGATAAAAATATAACTAAAAAATACAGCAAGAGCAAATAAGTTACATCAATCAACAAAACCAAATAATCCAAACAATACAGTAAAAAAGAACAAAAATGACATTGTGTAGACCAGTTCCTATTAAAAAAAAAAGATAGAAATTGAAAAGGTATTACATTTCTATTCTATAGAGGTGGAGATTGTTTCAACAAGACTAGTGGGGATTTTGAAAGTATTTATTGGCTACCTCTGCTATTTGAAATTTGAAAGAACTAAAGTTGAAGCACATAATCGAGTCTTGAGCACGAAAAAAGACATTTCTTTTGAATTGTTACTCCATTCCAACCAATAAAAAAGAGCAAATAGCCTGGTAATCATTTTGAAATCAGACAAAGACTTAGGAGGTCGAAATAGAGGTTAAAACCAGAGACTTATCCATGCATGCCCTAGCCGCAATACTCATCTCACAAAACCCAAAACTTACCCCTCTTAGTACACATGACAAACGTTGGGACTTATGGAAGGAAAAATAGTCCAAAAACATGTTACCTTTGTATAAACAGCGATGACGACAAAGGAACTCTCGCGTGCGTTAAATGCGCTTGCGGGGAGGAGCGGTGATGGATGACCTGCAATGGGTGGCGCGAAATAGAAGGAGGACGCCTCAGGGTCGCGTTGTGTAGAGTGATGGCATCGTCGGTGGTGCTAGCCAGAGAAAAGTGAGGTGCGGGGGAAGGATCACAAGGATTTCGCACGAGGTATATTTTCAAATTATGAAGAACGATGAAAGACAATGTGTGAATTGAGAAACAAGGGAAAAAAATAAAAATTACCGACACGTGTAGTGTGCAGTGTGTGTAGATGCTACAGTAGTTGATGCATAGAATAACTCATATATGGGAGATTTCTATGAAATTATTGATGAGAAGCTACAACATAGAAGATTTGCTTTCGAGTTTTGATTCATGGGCTTTGTTTGGTTTCACCAAATTTTAAGATTTTTTAAAATCAAACAAATATGTTTAAATTGAAAAATGGAAAAGGATTCATTTACAATTGTTTTGTGACTATTTTACAACTCCATATAAAATACAGAATAGAGACATAACGTCAATACTCTGAAAAGTGCTATATTTCAACTTCTCAATCAATTAGTTTTAAGTACAAAAATCAATATAATTTTTATACTCTAAAACAAAAATACTCTTAAAACCTGTTATTCAAATAGAATGTATAACTTTCATCTATACATTATCCAAATACAAAAATATAAATTTTTTAAACTTCAAAATAAAAATATATGTAAAAAATTATATTCAAATAACTTCTTAACTCTACCTATCAATTTTCATAAATTACAATACAGAATTTTGTATTTAAATATACTTTTTTGTTTCTCAATTTGTTTGAGGTTCTCAAGCATTGAGATGGTCCAATAAACCATTTTCCCTTAAAAGATTATACACATTTTTTTTTAGTAGTTCTAAAGGCATTCGGGGGTTAACTCTCCTGTGACCTCGCGGCTGCCACGTTAGTTGATAGTATTAAAAAAAAGAGAAAGCAACCGATAATTAACCCCTCTGATCACTCAGTCCCTCTTCTCTGTCTCCAATTTCTTCATCTCATTAATATTTGAGAACACAAATAAGAAAATTCAAACGACGTCATTTTTTAATAATGTGCAATGTAAGACACGAGGCTACGACAGAGTTTGGGGCCGATTGTACATAGGGTTTTTCTTTTATTTTTTTTTACCTCTTGGATTCTCTCTCTAGGAGAAAAAGTCAATTGGACTAGAATCTACTAATAGCCCTGTAATGCCGAGTAGAGCAACTCTTTCTATTGGGTATGAAAGGAGCCCACAATCGCATGGGCTCAATGAAAGGCCTATGGATAGTACGACTCCTCCGCAGCCCAACAGAGCGGATCTCATACTCCAAACTTCTGAACATCAACAGCGAAGAGCCAGAAAAGAAGACAGCAAGGAATCAAGATTTAAGCAGGGGGAGTTTGCATTAACAAGTTGCAACGAGCTTCTTTCAAATCGTCCTCCATTGTCGCTTGAGATCTGAGCAGCCAGAATCCTTCCAAGCCTCGCATCGAGTGACTCTGTCCGGCCATTGAAGCCTTTTAGATTAGCTCCCTCTCACGGCAATTTAGGGCAGCGGGGGAAGAAGAAAATGGATCCGGCGAGTACGCCACTTGGCAAATTGCTATTGGATGAGATCACTCCCGTTGTCATGGTGCTCTCCACTCCTCTTGTCGAAGAAGCTTGCCTTAAGAACGGCCTTTCCCTCGTTGAGATGCTCAGCCCCTTCTGCGTCTTCAACAACATTGATGGTAACCACTACGCAGCTCTCTGCCTCTCTCCCTATGTATATGTATGCGTATAACGTTATCCATAGACAAATACACGTGTATGTTAGATTTTTTTTAGGGCATAATTTGCGTGGAATCTGATGGTTGATTGTATGTTTGGATCATTTCCATTGGTTTCAGTACCTGTGCGAACAGCGAGTGATCAACCGTACCGGATTCAGAAGTTCAAGTTACGATTATTTTATGCTTCGGATATTCGGCACCCGAATTTGGAGGTAATTGCATAGCGTGCAATTTGGTTTATGAGAAAATACAGGAAATGCAAGAAAAGTGAAATCTGTATAAACCGTAAACCTCCTCTTAACTGAGCTTAACGGAGCTATTGAGAATAGTCAGAATGCAGCATAACATTTTTATATGCATAAAGCAGCATCATATGTAACGAAAAACATCATCATTATAATTTAGTTGCTCTACATTTTCTTGGCAACCAAACGGTTGAGAAAGGAAAGTGCAGTACCTGATAACTTGCAAAGCGTTGGATGAATTTATGAGTATTCACTCTATTAGAAGAAAAAGGCATCATTACGAAACAGGCAGAATGGGGAGGGAAAACATGATGAATTTGGAGTTCCACTTAAACAATTATTGATTTAAGACCTGATATATGCTAGTTTTCAGTTATGTCGTTTAAGTCTTTCAAGTGATACCATGAAATGAACACATGGAGAGTATCGTGTTTTAGTTCTGGTGAACTGTTATTTGCCAAATGTTAGCCGCATTTTGCATCTTTGATTGTACAAACATGATAATATTCTCTTTATCAGTATATTGTGTTGTTCCTGTCCGAATTTCTTTTGTACAAATAGGTGGCAAAAGAGCGATTGAAACAGGTTATTACCCGGGCTGGAGAGAAAGATGATTTGTACTCTGAACCCCCTCAAACTAGTAATCTGCTCTCCAGTAAGTAATATCCATTATTTTTCTTTTGATAAACAAGAATAAGATATATATTTTTTTTGATAAGTGATAAGCAAGAATAAGATATTATTGAATCTTAAGGCAATATACAAAAGAAAGCGCCTGATATCCATTCTAAAAAAATTGTACAAAAGACAAGTTTGTTGATAAGTGAAACTTATCAACTGGCATAGCTCAACTACATTGGATGTATACAAGAGAAGGTCCATTCTAATATATTTTTGAAACAACTCCCAATTATCCATTCTAATATATTTTTGAAACAACTTTCAATTACATTAATTTTGTGAATGGAGATAGTCTTTTTAAGCTCCTGCATCGGCAATTTATTCTGGCTGATTTCTTTCGAGTAATTTTCTTTTAGCAGCTGCATGGCGATTCTTCTTCTTTACTCAATACTTCAATTTTAGAGTTTTACTCTTGTAGATAGGAATGAACTGCAATATTTTTTTGATTTTTAGTTTGTGTAAACGTCACTTGTGTTGCATTTATAGGTAATAACCTCCCTGTGCAGGCTCTGAATCTGAAATTCAACCCTCATGGTTTGAGTTTTTCAATAAAGAACTCGTACGAACCATGTCTTTTTCAGACCATGAAGCTTTTGACCATCCTGTGGCATGTAAGTTTCTGAGCTTGTTATAACCTTATATTATGCTTCTCCTATCTACTTTTACGCTCATCCTTTCTGTTAATAGGAAGAGAGTTTCTCAAAACTATTAAATTTTTTTTTTCCGTGTTAAAGGGATGAGAGTGTTTTTTTTTGGTGACAAGAATTAATGGGATGAGGGTTTCTCAAAACCATGTTACTTGTATTGATACAAATACAACTTTTTTCCTCAAATATATTTGCAGGCCTTTTGGTTGTTTCCTCGAAGGATGAACAGCCTATTAACAGATTTATTGACCTTTTTAACACCAGCAAATTGCCTTCTCTTCTCAATGATGGTGCAATGGACCCGAAGATTTTAAAGCATTATTTATTGGTCCACGATTATCAAGATAGCGATCAAGAGAAGTATACTGGTTCTCTCCTTTCTTGTTATGTTGGACACTATTATATGATGAGTTGTGAGATTATACTAGCAATAAATACAAGTTTAAATATGGAAAAAACACAATTTAATTTACATCTTATGGAAAAACTTAGTAACTCAGGCTAACTAAGGCCCCGTTTGGATACAAGAAGTTTATCATCTCATCTCGTCTTATCATAAAATTTTTCCAAACTTCCACACAAAATATGATAAACAATTTAATTTTTTTAAATCCCAAAATAAAAATAACATTTAAAAATAATATTCTAACAATATTATGTTATTCAACTTTCAACTTTTATTTCAACTCATCTCATCTCAACTCACCATTCAAAAGGCACCTAAGTAGTAATTTTTGTTCCGTATAACACAATCTAAAATGTGGTGAACTTCCAAATCAAAGTTTGAATTTAGTTGAGCTTGTAATTTATTTATTTATAATAGGTGATTTATCTTATTAAATGAAATTAGGCAATGCCCAAGTACATAGGAAGTATATAAAGTGAGAAACCTATTCTAAGTTTCTAACTACATTCTAGCAAGTTGGAAAGAAGATAAAAACTCATGGACATTCCCACCCTTCAATACAATTGCTGAAAACCATTGTAAAAGAGAAAATACAAAAAAATTCCAGAATTTCCCTATGATGCGCTCCTTGTTGTTGAAGCACCTGTCGTTTCTTTCTGGGTTAGCTTTAATTAGGTGTCTCTATGTCCACTTCCGGTGCATTTGGGCTATGCCTAGTTACGTTTTTTAGTCAATTTCTTACTTGTAAAAAGACACATCCTTAAATCATAGAAAACTAGCAAAACTAAAAACTATTTATAGCTGTCATCCATCCTTAAAGAGTCTTACACAGATGATCTTTTAAAACCATCTTTGTTATCTCACTGTCTTCAAATTATGGAAATTGCGTTCTCTCCAATTGCACCACATCACAAAATGGAGCATATCCTCCAAGCGTCTAACATTCAATGATTAATGAATTGACCAAGCCAGCTGTCCTATAGCTTAACCATTCTATTAGGCGTTACCCACTTTACTATGGAAGATGGGAAATTGCACCCTTCAATTCTTTAGACTCTAGCCACTCTAAATGAAGCAAAAGATGGTTGATGGATTCCTATTGTTGCTACAAATGAAACACCAATCCATCACTACTAAATGCCTCTTTTTTAATTGGCATTGGGCGTCTGGGACTAATTAGGGAGTGCACAATCTCTCAGCAAGGAGTTTCCTACAAGTGCATCTTGGATAATTGAAGGAAAAATTTCCCCTTTTCGATGGCTCCTACAAATCGTTTGCAACCAAGGGTTTGGACCTTATACCTATATGGAGCATACCACAAAGGCCACCGCTCAAGCCAACCTCTAGGGGTTCTCTTTATTAAATTATCCAAGCTCAAAATCCTTCCCAATGCTGCTGTCCAAACAAAGAAAATCACTATTTTTTATAAGTAAAGTATTATATTAATAAGAATAGTCATAACCCAAGTACACATGGAATAACATCTAGCTAGGAGGAAGAAATATAAACAAGAAAATCTAAGCCATTGAATTCTACAGTTTTAGCCTTTATAGCATAGGAATAAGTTTTAATAAAGAACAATCTAATCTCCTCCCATGAGCTTATCTTTAAAAGCCCGACTGGTTCATTCCTTCCATAGGCACCAAATAATACAAATAGGAACCATCTTCCACATGGTTGTGATTTTGTGGAATACACCCAAATTCGTCCAGCTGGCCTGAAGCTCGACCATCGTAGCAGGTATAACGTAGGCTCGCTTCAATCTTTTGAAGATATTATCCCATAACTCCCTAGCTACCTCACAATGTAGTAGATGATCCATACTCTTGCTATTCTTCCTACACATACAGCACGAGTCCACAACAATCATCTGACATTTCCACAAGTTATCTATAGTAATCTTGCTCAAAGAAGCTGTCCAAGTGAAAAATACCGCCTTGAGAGGTGCCTTATTTCTCCAAATGCTTTTTCATGGAAAGTGATTCTATTGCAGTTTTGTGAGAGATAGAACAAACAAAAGATGTACATTTTCTAGCGGGTACCTATGACCACATCTTGTAAGTTCCCTGAGTTCTCAACCTCATGGTGTGCGTCTGAAAAAAAATAGGAAAGCTGCCAACTTCCCAATCATGGGCTGCCCTAATAAAGCTCACATTCCATTGGATTGAGCAACTTGGCATTTCCATGAGGTCTGCCACTGATGCCTCCTTTTCAAACGCAACCCTAGTAAAGAAAACCACTCTTATAAGGGTCTTATTCTTCCATATGCACTTCCATGATAAAGGATACATCATGGGGAATAATAGCAGAGGAAAAAGACTCAACTTCAAATTACAACCTTTTGGAAGGAATGCAACGGATTCTGCCCACTTCCACATTATTCAATCAAAGAGAATACAATAAGTTAAGAAAAGAGGTGGCGATTTCTAGATCCTAATCATGAACATGCCTGATGAATGTCATATTTCGCTGACATCCACGTCTACACTATTTTGATACTGGGAAATCATCCTTCAAATTTTTTTTACCATATCACAGATTGTGCCAAAACCAAATCCTAGGCCCAGCCCCAGCCTCGTATCTCATAAATATAGGGAAATCTGCCCGACCTCTTTCCTATATTCCCTTTGATTTTGCTTTTGGATATAGCATATAATTTTGGTACTATGACTTCCCTTTTCGAGGAAAGAACTTTGTTGCTTATCTAGGATGTGCTTCTTATTTGGACTTTATTTTTTCTTGCAGAGCAGCTAAGATTTTAACAGACATGAGGAGTACCTTTGGCATACATGACTGTCAATTACTTTGTATTAATTCTTCTGACCATGAGTTGGTTGAGCGTCAAGATAATCCTTGGGCTCCTTATGTAAGTTACTTTACAGATGTATTTGTTTTGTCTTCACCTCTTTCTTAGAAGATGATATTTTGCTGTTTTTCATTGTTGTATAAAGTGGTTCACTTATGAAAAAATATTATAGTATAGAGTGACTTTTGTTAAGGCCATAGTTGTATGTACTGTGACAGAAATCTGGTGATTCTCCTAGTCAGCGTCTTGGTTGCTTCCTTAACGTTGATGATTGTAATGAGGTAAATCACTTTTCATTATCCTAGTGATTGGTTTAAAAAAGTTAGTATAGGTAATTATCCAAATTCTTGCTTACATCAGCAAGATTGACTGTGGTATCTATTTTGAATAAAATGGGAACAGATAAAAGATCTTTTGCAAGATTTATCATCTAAACACATCATTCCTTACATGGAGCAAAAAATACGAGCGCTGAATCAAGAGGTATTGTATACTATCAATTTTTGAGTTTGTAGGCGACAGGAATCTTGTACTTTCCCCATGTATAATTGTGCTAAAGTTTGTTATTCTTTTTTATCTTCTGTGTCATATCTATCATGGGTAGGTTTCCGCCACAAGAAAAGGTTTTAGAAACCAAATAAAAAACTTATGGTGGAGGAAAGGGAAAGAAGATGCAATAGATTCTCCTGCTGGCCCAATGTATGCTGTACACAAGTTCTAACAACCTGTCTCTGCTTGTTTCTCCTTTCTGTTGTTGTGTTCTTCTAATTTAATTTTTACATTCAATGTTGTAGGTATACCTTTAGCTCCATTGAATCACAAATTAGGGTTTTGGGTGACTATGCCTTCATGTTGCGGGATTATGAACTTGCATTGTCGAATTATCGCCTAATTTCTACAGATTACAAGCTCGATAAAGCCTGGAAACGCTATGCTGGTATACAGGTAGTTTCAAATCCTTTTTTTTGATAAATAATTTATATCTGGCTATTGGGCCCCACGTGCAGAGTTTCAAGAGTTAGTATAGTTTCAAATCCTTAGCTTATCATTGTTGTCTTTTTTTTTTTTTTCATTTCTATGATAATTCCCCCCCCCGCCCGCGCGCGGCCTCTCTCAATGTGCCCCCCCAAAAAAAAACTGAGACATCAATGCAAGTGTCTATCAAATTTGAATTTTTTCTTTCCTTTTCTTGTAACTGTTTCTAGTTCTTAACTGGGGGTGCTTTCTCTTGTATACGTCCTGTATGCTTAGACTACCACTATTTTTTTAATAAGTGCCCCTAGGCTACACCTATTATTCTGCTATTGGCAATAAAATTTCATTTAACTATAAAAATACCCCATGTTTTGGAAACACAATGACCAAAATACCCTATGTTAAACCTTAAATGTGTACTTTGTTTCAAATGAAATGGAGGAAATCCTATTTTCTACAGGGGGATGGGGGAAGATCTTCAGGAAGAAAATATAATCATCTGCTAAGTACACCCTTTTGATTTAATATAGGTGCGATAACTTTTTTTCTTATTCTCTTCTCCTTGTTTATAAATCCATGTATTATGGGTAAAGTGAGCAATATGTCTTCATGTTTTTTTTTTGAATGTAAGAGATAAGTTTTATTAATAGAAGTGAAATAGGCATAGCCCATGTACACAAGGAGTATACAAAAGAATACCTAAATATATTCTATGAGAGGGTGATTAAAGATAGGAAATCATGAGCATTGTCCCCATTTAATACAGTAGCTGAGAACCAAAGCAATAAAGTGTGAAGAAAGTAATTCTTCAACTTCGCCGTAGTGCATTCCTTGTCTTCGATGCAATGAGCATTCCTTTCCGACCAAATGTATCACGAGACACAACGGAATTATCTTCCACATTACTGCCACTTGAGAACAACCTTGCATCTTCCTCCAACAACCCAGCAAGTCCACCATCTTCAGAGGCATGACTCAAGCATTATCCACTTTTTGGAGAATCTCAATCCACAACATCCTTGTGACCTCACAATGTAATAAAAGGTGATCCACGGATTCACCATCCTTCTTGCATACCAATCCATCACTATACAACCCCTCTTCCTCAAGTTGTCTGTAGTTAGAATCTTCCTAAGGGCGGCATTCCATACAAAGAAAGCTATTTTGGAAGGCACCCGAGACCGCCAAATGCTCTTCCAAGGGAAATGGGAGTAATATTGAATTGACAAAAGATTATAATAAGCCTTAACTGTGCATTTCTAGTGATTGTTGGACCTCCACGTTAACCTGTCAGGCCATGTTGTGGCGATCCCCACAAAGTAGAGTAAGCTGAGAAAGTCGGATACAATAGTAAGTTCCCAATCGTGGAAATTCCTAATGAAGAGAATATTCCAATGAATAGTGCCAAGAGAAGAAAGTTGCATATCCGTCACTGAAGCCTCCCTGTTGGCAGCAATTTGATATAGAGTCGGGAAAACCCTCTCCAAAGCCAATATGTCTTCATGTGTTATTCTCCCTTTTCTTATCCATAAAAAATGCGTTAATCTCCATTTTCTAGTTTGATTAAATGAATCTAACCATAACAATTGTTTTTTAGCTGCACCAATGTGTGTGCAAATGCATTTCCATCTCGTGTAAATTAGGGCAAGCATCATATAGATTTAGATATAGGTGTTGTCAAGTGTCTACTTTAGAGGATATTCTGACTATCTTCATGTAATTTATATTTGGCTATTATTTTTCTGCTTTTCTACCTCTTTTTCTTCCTTTTGTAACTTTTGTTTAACTCATGTGGGGCCTAATGAATAAGATGCTTAATTGACAGGAAAGCCTATTGTTTTGACCACTTAGGTGTTGCAGCTTTAAAAGTTTTGTTTTGATAACCTTGCGACATGCTTTTGCAGCCTTTGCAGTTATTTTACTTATTTTATGTTTTTGTCCATCTTCCAGAAGTTCTGTTTGTTGCTCTTTTTTATGGTGCCGGTGATGCGGTAACTACTATCTTGCTTATTAGATCTCCCAATCTAAAATCCTATCTTGTTCTTGCAGGAAATGATGGGTCTTACATTCTTCATGTTGGATCAATCAAAAAAGGAAGCAGAGTATTGCATGGAAAATGCTTTTAATACTTATTTGGTATGTTTAGTCCGCCCTTACTTTATCTTACTTGGAGTTAAAGAACAGCAATAATTTATTAATACTTCTGTAAAATGATTGAGTTGACTGAGTTTCTTTGAATTGCTCCTTGATTATTCTGTTTATTCAATAATTCCGTTTTTGTATCTGCTTATACCTCTTCCGTCACGGATATTCGTCTGAACTGCTTATTCATATACATTTCCTTCAAAATTTCTTTCTATAAAATGGGTGGCTTAATTAACAATTATCGATGAGTATTATGCTATTGGAGTTTATTTTCCTCTGTTCGGGCATTGATTGATGCTAAACAACATTAAATTGACATTTATTGCAGAAAATTGGGTCATCTGGTCAGCAAAATGCAACGCGATGTGGTCTTTGGTGGGTAGAGATGTTGAAGGCAAGAGATCAGCATAAAGAAGCTGCTGTTGTGTACTTCCGTATTTGCGATGAGGTAATGCACAATCTTATCCGAAATGAAATTAAAAGAATCTAGTTTTTGCTCATAACAAATTTCTTTTCTTAGGAACCTTTACATTCAGCTGTAATGCTTGAGCAAGCATCTTATTGTTACTTGTTATCCAAACCTCCTATGTTACGCAAGTTTGGATTTCATCTTGTTCTTTCTGGTGATCAGTACAAAAAAAGTGATCAGGTATTTATGTTATAAAGTTTACAAAAAATAATTCTTAGTTGCCTAAATGTTGGATCCCCTTGAAAATGCTTCTACCTTGTGTTTCCAGATTAAACATGCCATTCGCACATATAGAACAGCTGTTTCTGTTTTTGAAGGAACTACATGGGGGCATATTAAAGATCATGTTCATTTCCATATTGGAGAGTAGGTTATCTGTGCTTGGTGCTGTCATAATTTTTTTGAGTTTTGGCATGTAAAATGTGCAATTTTTTAAAAATAAAAACTCCTTTGGTCTAGGTGGTATGCCATTCTTGGGATGTATGAGCTGGCTGTCAAACACATGTTGGAAGTCTTGGCCTGTACTCATCAGTCCAAGACAGTTGCAGGAGTTATTCCTGAAGGACTTTCTTGAGACTGTTCAGGTGATTTGTATTCTAGTTATACATATGTATATATTAATAGATTTGTATTCTAGTTATTATCCTTAAGACTTTTTTCTCGAAATGTTACACATGCATTCAATTGGTCTTCTTGAACCTATAACCTCAGCCTCCATTTCATTCTAATAAAAAAAGCTATTTGATCTGCAGCTCATAGATTACAAAGTTAGAGCTGACAAGTTTCCTTTTATTTTTTTTATTTTTTACTTATCAAAAAAAGTTTCCTATTTTTTACCAATCCATCTGCTTTAAATGTGTTTAAGCTCTACTCTCAATTCCCTTGAAGAGTGGTTTGAGAAGTTTTCTGTAGAACTAAAATGTTATGTCTTCAATAAGACTAAAATGTTATGTCTTCAAAAATAGCTTCATTCTTTTTTTTTTTTCATACTTTATTTTTTTTGGGCCACAGCCATAGATTTCAATGGTCTTTCTTTTCATGATTTTCTTGTATCGTACTTACCACCTTCAGCCTAGATAAGTCTTGTCTCTTGTATACCATCTTGTGTACTTGGGCTATGCCTATTCTATTAATACGATAGTTTACTTATATATAAAAAAAAAACTAAAGTTTAGCACTTCGTGCCTTTCATTGAACTGACTGTGAGTCAAGCATTTCAACATTAACATTTTTTTTTTGAGATTTTTGTATGGCTTTGCTGAGTTTTAACAGATCTCCTATTTTTTGTGGGGAATTTAGAAAACAGGGAAAACCTTTGAGGTATTGAAACTTCAGTTGCCCAAGCTCAACATCTCTTCACTCAAAGTTGCTTTTGAAGATCAAAGAACTTATGCGTCACCTGCAGCTGTAAGTTGAATTATATCTGCTATTTTTTAAATGTAGATTCATTTTTTTTTATCTACCAGAAGAGGAATATCAAGGACTCGATCTTTTTTTTCATTCACTATGCGATTGGATGTCGGATGCTGTCTTCCTATTCTATGTTTCAAGGATTTTCTTATTTTTTTAGTTTCTCAAACTAGGAACGTTTGGTGTGTACCTCATGTCCTCTTTTTTATGGTCGTTAATAAAAGTGATCTCACTTATCAAAGAAAGATTTCTAGAAATTCTGCCCTACCATTTGCTAGGGAAGGATTCCTTTGAAATTCTCTTTGTGTACTTATGTTACCCCCCAGGCGATTTTTTAATGAAACATGTATCTGTACTTATGGAAATAAAATAAAATCTTGTGAGAACATACTAGAAGTCCCTGGTTCTTGGTCTTCTGATTTTCTTAAATAGGACTGTTTAAAACTGTTATTGACTCTAGTTGATGGATGGCTGGTTGTCGATGTCACTGTTGTTTTTCCTGTATCCTTTTCTAGCTCCTAACTTGTAACTAAGTGTTCTCTTTTGAATACTTCCTGTGTACTTAGGGCTATGCCTATTTACTTGATCTATAAAACTTTATTTAACATTCCAGGCTTCTGTTAGAGAAAGTTTGTGGCGCGCTTTAGAAGAGGATATGATTCCATCCTTGTCTACTGCCAGGACTAACTGGTTGGAGTTGCAATCAAAACTTGTCTCGAAGTACAGAGAATCAAACGTTTGTGTGGTTGGAGGTATGGAGGTGATAGGATTTCATATGAAGGTGCTTTATCAAACAAGATTGTATCATATCAGTTAATGAATAATGTGGCAATATATGACTTTTTATTCTGTTCTGCAACATTTGATAACCAATTTTCTGCCTCTGGGCTGTATGGACCAGGTGGTAGAGAGGGGCCACAAAAATGGAACACATGTACTCCCGTCGTCTCATCTTGTCAGTCCATCTGTTTAAATCTATCTGTTTGGAGGGATATCAACTATTGTTTTACTCGGACTAAAACATCTTTACTTGAAATAAGGGTAATATAATGCGATCAGTACTTTTGGAAAGTGGGCATGCATGATGGGACATCCCAAGCTGGGAAACGGGACAAAGAAAATGTGCTCATTCTATTTGTAAAGAACTATCTTTTAGGAAGTGCATTTGTAAAGAATTTTCTAAGACTACATATTCAGTTTGAATATCCTTTTAGTCAAAACTACAAATAATATGGAGACGAGGTTGAAATGTCTTGCAAGAGTTGTACTTTATGCCCTGGAATTGACAGTTTTTTTTTGCCAAGCTCAAATGCTAGCATGTAATCCGATTGGTAGAAAAGTTTGGATAGTACTTGAGATGAGATGATGAGATAAGATGAAAGTTAAATAAAATATTTATTTACTTATAAAAAAAAATTGACAGATGGCTTTAATGTTTTGATTTTCATCCATTGCAGAAGCTGTAAGGGTGGATATTGAATTTAAAAACCCTCTGCAAATCCCAATTTGCATCTCCAGTGTTTCCCTGATATGCAACCTTTCCGCAATATCCGATGAATTGAATTCTGGTTTGTTACAATCAACTTTTTTGTTTACATGTTTTTGTGATTTTTTGTTGTCCACAGTATAGATATATGTCAGAAAGGGTAATAGTTTTATCATTATTGGTGTAGATGCAAATAGCTCAACTGTGGGGCCTCAGAATGATGATGGCTCTAGCAATTTGACCACCAATAGGTATGCTACTGGATTGTTATATACTCTCTCCATAGTTTTTGTTTTTGTTTTGGTTTTAAATAAAAATAAGGTCAGCCTATTACCGTGATGGTTTTCTTACTCATTGTGTTTGCAACTGCTGAGATGGATCTTTGCTTGATTATTACAGGGATACAAGCTCTGAAAATTTCTCATTTTCTTCATCTGAGGTTGATTTTTCACTAGGAGGGGGTGAAACAACTCTGGTGAGTGGTCCCCAGAAACCAATGAATAAATGCATGGAAATCTCTTTTGTTGTTTATTTGTTATAATCTAACTACTGTGGGAAGTCATTGTGATCTACCAAAGAGGAGTCCTGGAAGAGTAGTTTCAGATATTTTACGAAGTCCTAACCTTCGTAGTTTTGCTTAAAGAGTCTGTTCTCAAGAATTGAAACCATGCAGTTATGCGTGACAACTCAAGAATTTTACCATTTTACCCCTTTGAATTTTTTTTTAATGTCCTAAATCTTCTTGCAATTGGCAGTGATGAGTGGTTTGCATGAAGGTTATCCCATCTTGAAACTCACAAGTCACAGGGTTGAAGACAGCAGAAAATATCATTAGCTATTTTTTTAACTGTACATGGTTCTAGATGGTCTTGATCTGAATTTCACTGCTAGATTGATGTGGAACTTGCTTCTTAATAGAAAAATACATGCAGATTTTGGGTGACAACAGATTTGATTATTCGTATAATCGACTTGTCTCTATTATTTTTGCAATTACAACCAATTGGGAATGGAACTTCATGACATGTCCAAACTGAAATAGCTAAATCCGAAGAAATTGTGACAACAGAATGTGCTCTGGTCAACCAAGAAACTTCACAGCTAGTTTTGCTGCTTTGTATAAGTAAAATAAATGTCCTCAAATAAAAATTCTCTCTCTCTCTCTCTCTACCCCCCTCCCCCCCCACAAACAAAAAAAAAAAGCTTTAGCAGTGGCAAAGATTTTTTTAGGGTTTTCTCATGGGGATTGGTTATGTTATCTTGCATTAGTCTGGGGAAAAAGAACTGCTTAAAACATATTTCAAATTCAATTTATTATAATTCATGAATAAAACTTCCGTACTGAAATTAGTCAAGCTTTACTTCTTAAAAGCCAAATTGAACAAATTATATTTGTTTTGAACAAATGTCAATTTTCTTTTCTCAGGTGCAACTAATGGTAACTCCCAAAGTTGAAGGCATCCTTCAAATTTCTGGTGTTAGGTGGAAGTTGTCAGGTTCAGTAGTTGGTCTTCACAAATTTGACTCAAATATGAAGAAAAAAATTACAAAGGGAAGAAGGAAAGCTAAAAATTCTCCCTGTGACAATCTAAAATTTATAGTGATCAAGGTGCATAATCCTCAGTACACCTTTTCCCTTCTCTCTCTCTCTCTCTCTCTCTCAGTATTTACATTGTAGACTAAGCCAAAACAAAATTTTTTTGTTCTCTATTTTTCTCAACATCCAGAGTCTACCCAAGCTCGAGGGCTCCATTCATTCTCTGCCTGAAAGGGCATATGCAGGAGATTTACGGCATCTTATGTTGGAGTTGAGGAACCCATCAGAATTTACTGTGCAGGTATGATAATTGCTGAATTTGGTTCTACTTTGTAGTTTTTAGTTTCCTTGTATGTGATTACATCATAACGTGTATCTTGTATGTGATGGCCTTGAGTGGGAAATATATCTGTTGCATTTATTTGGGCAACAGATATAGCTAAGCTTGCCTAGGTCTTGGGATGGGGCTGGCTGATCTGGCTGCACGCATTTATGTGTTACACTAATTACTTATCTTTTGCAGAATTTGAAAATGAAGATTAGCCATCCTAGATTCCTGAACATAGGGAGCCATGGAAATCTGAAAACAGAGTTTCCGTCTTGCTTAGAGAAAAAGATGGCTTCTGAGCAAAGTGGTGTTCATGCTAATTCTAATAACTTGTCTCAGACCGTGTTTATGTTTCCCAAGGTTAGTGATTAATTTCCCCATTGTTATCTGTGGCAATTTACGTTAAATTGGTAATAGGCTACATATATGGAGGGTCTTATGGATGCTGTCTGTCTTTCAGGAAACTCTAATTCAAGGTGAAATGCCCTTATTGTGGCCTCTTTGGCTTAGGGCTGCTGTTCCCGGACACATTTCCTTATACATTTCTGTATATTACGAGATGGGAGATGTATCAAGCATCATGAGATACCGTACTCTACGCATGCATTACAATTTGCAGGTGCGTGCTTAAATATGGAAGATGGTATGTGTGGATTTATTTGTTTTGATTGCTCTATACATCAAGGGTAGGTATATGTCGTCACTCTTTTATTTTTTGCAGTCATAATGGTTTATTAAATTTTCTATTGTAATATTTAAGGTGGGTTATTGTATAGATTGTGTATTTTAGCTTCTCCTTTTACTGAAGGTACAAATGCGAATTCATTTAAATCCATTCTCTACAGGTATTGCCATCACTGGATGTGTCATTCCAAGTCAGTCCTTGTCCATCAAGATTGCAAGAGTTCTTTGTCCGCATGGATGTTATTAATAAGACTAGCTCAGAGAGTTTCCATGTTCATCAGTTATCAGCTGTTGGGCACCAGTGGGAGATGTCATTGCTTCAGCCTGTTGATAACATATTTCCTTCAGAGTCTTTAATGGCTGGTCAAGCGTTGACTTGTTTCTTCAGGCTAAAGGTTGATACAAATTATGCACTTTTTGCTTCGTTCTTTGTTGGGTGATTTCTGTTTACATTACTTTTGGGGCAGAGGGACATTTTGTCCTATTCATTTAGTTAATTCATACATCAGGATTTTGGACAGAATTAACCTTGCACTATTCATAATGTAGTTAAAAGTTCTGAAAGACATAGCTTAAAAAAAAAAAAAATTCTGAAGGACATCTTTCGAGTTTTATATTTCAAATAACTTATTTTAAACCTCCTATCATGTGATGGTTAGGCTTCCTGGTTTTAACTCCATGCAGTGCCCCGTTCTTGTCATATTGCAGCATTGTTTTTCCATGTACTTCGACATACATACACTGCTGTTTTTGACTTATCATTATTGCTCATCAAATTATTTTTGGCACCAGAGCTGTAGGAAGTCATTAACTTCCACAGACAAGGTCTCTACGCTTTCCCCACTCCTTGGAAGTGATGTGAGATTGCATCCTGAGGGTAGTAGTGAACCACTTTTTGATATTTCTTGCTCACCTCTGGCTGATTTTCACCATTGTGAAAGATTGCACCAGAAAACATCGCATCAGGTTGGTAACTTTCTTGCTATATCATGACTTATTTTAGTGCTCAGTTGCAACATATACTCATTCAGGTCGCATTGTTTGGCATCATTAATCACACTAGCACTTTAGTTCACCTGCAATTGTTGTTTGAGTCATTTTGTGATTGATGCTCACATTAATGTAAGTATAGATCTGTATATCTTGGTTGCATTATTTGTTCTAGCGATGGTGCAAATGTGCAAAGATCTAAAAAAAATAGGACCCCAAGATTCTTGCTGAACTGCCGAATATCCCTTTGAGAACCTTAAAAGCAAGATTCATTTCAACTCTGTAAGTTCACTTCAATAACCTGAGGGGTCTTAATCCATGGTTTATAACTTAGGAACCCAAGGTCCTATAGAATCTAGATGACAAAAGTGTTGTTTGAAAGCTAACCTTAGGTTTCTCTGCATCCCTAACAATTTTGCTCAGTCCAAATTTTTTGGCCTGCATACCTTGGTTGCTGGTATCTTGCTTTACTATTTATTCAAGTATTTATTTTTATTTTCTCATGGATCAGGGAGACCCAAATGCAGTTGATTTCATATTGATCTCTCAGCCATTGAAGGATAGCATCACTCCTGGGATTGCGGATCCACCTCATCTTTTTTCTCACCATGCATGTCACTGCAGGCAAGTTCCACACAAAAACCTAAGGATATTAATATAATAACTGTTTATTTTTTCCAGTCTGGACGGAAACTGTACACCCCTAATCATTTCATCTCCACCTTTGTTTGCAAGATCAAAATCAAAATCTTAGGTTAAATAAAAGAGCAATGCTACTCAACATCCTATTTTTCATCATCCTCTTATCATTTTATGATGTGGCATTAAATGATTGGAGAGTATTTATTATGTTTTACTTATTAGCTTATCATTTAATGCCACATCATGGGATGATGAGAAAGAGGATGATGAATAGATTTTTTCGTAATTAAAATAACCCTTTTTTTTCCTCTGATATAGTACTTCAAGCACGAGCCCAATATCGTGGCTAGTGAATGGGCCTCGGACACTATTTCATGACTTCTCTGCATCGCTTCGTGAAATTAATTTAAAGATGGTCATTTACAACTCATCAGAAGCTGTTGCATCTATTTGTATAAATACCTTTGATTCCACCAGCACTAGTGGCCATTTAAGTGAAGGAACTGCCGATCTATCTACATACCCATCTGGAGACCAGACAGGGTGGCATGATGCTTCAGTTGTGAATAACATTAAAGTTACATCTGACGTTCATGTTGGAGGCCAAGTTGGAAAGTCTTCGTCACTTGAGAGTGTCCCCCCATTCATTTGGTCGGGGGCAAGCTCAACCAGAGTCCAGCTTGAGCCTATGTCCGCAACTGAATTACCTCTACAGGTTTGTGTATTCTCTCCCGGGATATACAATCTGTCAAACTATGTTTTGCAATGGAGTCTTCTATCCTCCGATGATTCGGTAAATCAGGAGGGAAAGAGTCAGCATTCAGGAACATGCCAGGGGTATCCCTATTATCTTAGTGTGCTACAATCAGCTTGACGTTAACGTTTAAAGCTCGTGTATTCTGGTGTTGTAACTTCCACCCTGTATAGTGTTTTTGTGTATTTTCCACAGCATTAGGAATTGTTATAAAGCCAAGCTAAAAGGTAGGGAAGCAAAAATCAACTTGAAATAATAACAGAAGTTTAAAACCGAATTTATTGTATTGCCAAAATCCAAAAGACGTACATTGGCTGACAATTTTTTAATAGAGAAATATGAGTTATTTTGTTACCTGTGCAAGTGCATCTTAACGTATAACCTACGAGGCACGAGCTTCGTCAAAATTGGCCAGTTTTTGCTTATGACTAGTACTTCCGCAAGACTAATCTTTGCAAGTTATGAACGAACATTCAAACTTGTACCAAGTGTTTCAGGTAGCGACAAAGGCAGTCAAACCAGACAACCCCAAGCGTATAAAAGGGTGTAGAGATTGTTCATGTCCATGGTCAAGGCTCAAAATCATAACTCTCCCATATGTATCACTTAACGGCCACAAATCTGGAACCAATGAAAAGAACAAAGGAGAGAGAAGGAAACCTATGACTCAGTCACTCTGCACTTTATAGTGTTTTATTAATGCAGCTTTCTTAGTTGGAAAATAAAAAAAAGAGAGAATCTTAACAGGATCCTGTTAGATGGGCCTAATTTACAGGCTCCAGAGTGAGAAGCTGGATTTCCCAATTGGCAAATGCAACCTCAAATTCTCAAACCAACTTTCTTTAGAATAATTAGATTTGTTGTACAGCACGAAAATGGAACAATCAACAACATCCACAAGAGTCTCATATTCCCTTTTCGTCTGCTTTGTTGTTTCTCCTTTGGTGCGATGAAGACGGCGGGAGTCTCTTCTCCAGCAATCCCGTTAGAGACTTGCAAGGAATATTCCAAGAGAAAAACATTAGAGGTCAAAGACCCCCACCCCATCACATTTGGCAATCCAACAACTTCCTCCCCCTCCCCGATTTGACTTCTACGAATCTCTCTCTCTCTCTCTCTCTCTCTCTCTCTCTCTCTAAACCGGCAGACTTCGTTTGACAAGTCCCCCACCCTCCTTTCTGGCTGACAGTTATTAAAGCTCTCTGTTTTCAACGTTTGCTTATTATCACAAGATCTGTAAATCGATAATATCATAAACTTGATTCAATTTTCTGTCTTTTTAATTACAAGCGAAACGATCCAACAAGATGAACAATCTCTTCTCCGGATCCTTCTCTCGCTTCCGAAGCGACGAAACAGTCTCGCCGGCTCACCACGTCATCGAGATGGCCTCTTCCACGCCTTCCACTGGCGTTAACCTGGACAAGTTTTTCGAGGACGTCGAGTCCGTCAAGGACGAGCTCAAGGAGCTCGACCGCCTCAACCAGACACTCCGCAGCTCCCACGAGCATAGCCAGACCCTTTATAACGCCAAGGCCGTCAAGGACCTCCGATCCCGCATGGACGCCGATGTCTCTCTCGCCCTCAAGAAGGCCAAGCTCATCAAGGTAAAGCTCGAGGCCCTCGACCGCTCCAACGCTGCCAACCGCAGCCTCCCCGGTTGCGGACTCGGTTCCTCCTCCGACCGGACCAGGACCTCCGTGGTGAACGGCCTCAGGAAGAAGCTCAGGGACTGTATGGAGAGCTTCAACACTTTGAGGCAGCAAATCTCCTCCGAGTACAGGGAGACCGTACAACGGAGATACTTCACCGTCACCGGCGAAAACCCAGACGACAAAACCGTTGACCTTCTCATCTCTACGGGTGTGAGCTTGATCCTGTCATACTATGAAATAAATAATAAAACTAACTTATGTTTTTATCGATTTAAATTTATAAAAATTAATAATTCTTCGTGATATAAAGATTTTCAATTCGAATCCGAGTCTACACTTTATTTTAATTAAATTTTTTATGGGTTGAAGCTTTTATTAAAAAAGAATAATACTATTTTGACATTTATATATTTTAATTTTTTTATTTACTTAATAATTAAGAAAATAATTATTAATAGAAAGAGCCTGCTAGATTGTCACTCGACATTAACTGTCGCCGTGCCATGCCGTCTAGCACAAATTTATCCTTTTTTTTTATTATTTTAAAAATATAGAAAAAATCAAATAAACCTAATAATTATTTCCTTAATTATTAAGTAAATAAAAATTGAAAAATGAAAAAATATAAGATGTCAAAATGAAATGTCAAAATGGTATTTTCCAAATAATAATTACATACTTTCACGATATATCATCTTCTATCTTTTTCTAATATATATATATATATATATTATATATATATATATTATATTTTAAATAAGTATTTGGTGCTTATAGTTCTTGTCATGATACTTTGGTGAATTTCTTTGATTAACATGAATTATTCGAGAGAAAAATCAAAACTTTTTTCTTAAAGACGTTATTTATCAGTTAAATCCTGATCTTTATGTATACAAATTAGCAAAACTCGAAAGAATATAACACAAAGGATAAATCCATACAGGTGAGAGCGAGACATTTTTGCAAAAAGCAATTCAAGAACAAGGGAGAGGAAGAGTTTTGAACACGATACATGAGATACAAGAGAGGCACGATGCGGTGAGGGAGATGGAGAAGAATCTCATGGAACTGCATCGAGTGTTCTTGGACATGGCTGTGTTGGTCCAGGCACAAGGTGAACAATTGGACAACATCGAGACTCACGTGGCTAGAGCCAATTCGTTCGTGAGGGGCGGAACTCAGGAGTTGCAGACTGCTAGGAATTACCAGAAGAACACTCGAAAATGGACCTGTTTTGCCATTATACTTTTGCTGTTGATTGTATTGTTAGCGGTACTGCTGTGGCAGCTGCTGTTGTAGCTCATCATTTTATATCTTCAAACCCATATTAAGTGGATGTTTGGAAGTTGTCGACAAAGTTTTAGAGTTTTTGCGGAAAAATAAATGAGAAGCTTTTGAAAGTTATAGGTTCCCTCTCCTCTATTTTTGTGTTCAAGTTTTGAAGAGATTTATGACTATTTTCGTTTCATTTTATTTCATCTCATCTTATAATTAAATTTTTGCAAATTCTGATATAAAATATAATATCCAACAATTTAATTTTTTTAAATATTAAATAATAATAATATTAAAAAAATAATATTTTTAATATTTAAATAAAATTATCTCATCTCACCTTATTATCAAACCGACCTTCGTCTGCATGAGCTACTTTGTGTTGAAGCATTTGAAGTGGCATGTTTGTACCTGAAGCTATATTTATCATTGCATCAGGGCCAAAGCTGTCCAAAAGCTCATGAAACAACATGGAAGAACATCAACAATTTATAACAAATAAACAATGAACAAAAGAATTTGACATAAGACATCGAATAACGAGGAAGGGTGCCCTTGCTTGACCTTTTTCGAACAATAATAAAACACTGTAGTTTCGCACATAATCCCTGACAATTGTAATACAGTTTGCTAAGGTTGTTTTAACCATTGTGGAAGGCATTTCAAATAGAAATATATCGCATTTTGAACTTAATTGGGATGAACTGAGGAAAAAAAGTAAATCCGTATCAATCTCTCTTACGTGATAGTGATACATTTTTCCCAATAAACACACTCTTCGTACTGTTGTCATGTCATATTGATAATTTTTTGTCCTAAAATAAGTCAGTTCCTTTGTTTCAAAGCTGCATTCACACAAACTTACAAATTCGATTACCTACAAAAGAGCAAGAAGTTGACCTTGATTCCATACACCATGAATGCGCCGCTTTCTCGGCTAGCTCCAGTGCCATTAAACTGACAGCCGGAATGAGTTCAAGAGATGAGGATCCAGGTAGTGAAGTCATTATCGGGGGAAGAAAGAATTCCATTAACTTGATCAACTGCTAAGCAGTACAGCAGATATATCAATTTATCGTTGTAAACTTCAATATATTACTACAATAAGGGATGAACAAAAATTTAGAGCTCTTGTTGATGTAGGAAAAATCAGTCAATATATCGGGGCAGGAGAAAGAATTATTCCTGATGCACTGGTGCGATTTGAGTTTCGTTCAGAGTCATTTTAAATTTTCGACGAGATTTCGGTGTGGCTAACGTGTACATTAATAACAAATAAAATAAATAGATATAGACACCAGATTTACGTAGTTCGGCATAAAGTCTACGTCCAGAAGTCTTTAGAGAAGAGAATCCAATATAATGAATATTTTACAGTCTCTCATATTTTACTGTATAAGGTATAATATAGATATCTATGGAGGAAATTTATTCGGTTGGAGCTCCCGAATGCCTCTGAAGAGGATAAAATTGAAGAAGATGATGTCGTTGGGGGGAGTTCGAGAGAGAGCTTTGACATCTATCCGAGGTCTTTTTATAGACCCTTGGTGTATGTCAGTGTCTTTCCTTCTTCATTTCCTTTCTGCTTTTGCTACTGGATTGCATGCCCATGTCTTGACACCCTTCACCCTAACCCATGTACTTGTCATTCCTCATTTATATCACATCACCTGTTAGTCCCATTTTTCCTGAGCATCCCATTCTTCCTGGTCCTCTCATGTCTCTTTTTATTATTGTCCTCTACTACATTAAAAAATAGGCCTGGACCCTATTCTTCTTCTCCCTTATAGCTCTAATTCAAAATGATCTTGAATCATTCCCTCGTAAAGAATTGTCAAAATATTTAACCCTTCTTTCATTCAAGGTTTAGATTTTTTTTATTAATTGCTTAAGATATACACCCAACATATTTTACAATATTTATAACACATGTTATAAAATAAAAATATTTTTATAAATTATCTTATAAAATTAATATCATATTATAAAAGTACTCCGATTTTATAATATATGTTGTATAAAATATTGTAAAAGACGTTGTGAGTTTATCGGGGGCTGCAGAAAATTGCCGAAGGGCTAGGAGCAGTGTTAGGTGGGCCAACCTCAAGCCCATTTATATCTTCAGCGAATGTTGGGCTTTCGATCCAGAGAACAAAAAAGCGATTTTATTTTATTTAATATCTGTTAAGTGGCCACGCTCGCCCACCGTTACTCGCTCTTTCTTTCCGAGCTAGCCATGGCGACGGTGCGCATGATAGGCAAGCAACTCCTCGCTCTCTCTGTCTTCAAATTGCTGTGCTATGAATGGCTGCTCTCTAATTACGCCTCAACTAACCATTGCCTGTTCTCTCTGATTTGTGATTTTACTTTGTCTCTCTAATTAAAAAACAGACATAGCCGTCAACTTCACAGGTCAGTCAGGCATTTCATCAGACACACCTCGTCCTGTTTTTCCAATTTTCTGGCTTTCTTTAGAAAATTCCATTTCTTTGTTTTTATCCAACTGAAATCGGAATGCCACACAACATTTCGCAATACAGATGGCATGTTCAAAGGGATCTACAATGGCAAGCAATGCCACCTACCGGATATAGCTGCGGTTTTGAGTAGGGCTTGGAGTGCCGGCGTGGACCGAGTCATCGTAAGTCTTATAAGACTCTTTTTTTTTTCAATTGTTTACTAAACGTTCTTGCTTTAATTTGTCGTTAATTCAGTTGGTATAATTTTTTAAGAACTGAAATCTGTTAAAGACCCAATCACTCATCCAAAAGTCCTAGGACTCTTGATACTAATTTGGTTAAATCTTTAACTATCAGGATCATTACATTTTACCACACTTTTGATTCCGATGTCCATGACGGCTCACTTTATTGACATTGACTCGGTGGCAGTCCTTTCTCTTTTGGTGGCTTCACTCACATATCAATATTCAATGACTTAACGCGATGTCCATAAATAATACCCCCCCCCCCCCCCCCGGCGCGCGCACGACTTGAACTTGTGTCGTAGTTCTTTCTCTGATATCAATTGTTAAAAATCTAATCGCTGATCCAGTCTTGAAACTGTTAGATACTAATTTGGTTAAATTTTTAACCCTCAAAATCATAACAAAATGATGTAATTTTTCACTTCTTAGATTGTTTAACATCAGTTTGCTTCAATAATCGTGGTTCCTAAGAATTGTTAAGAACCAAAGTGATTGAATTTTGACTTTTTACGTTAATGTAGTCCAGCTGAGAAAAAATTGGAATGTAAACTTTGGGTTTCATTTTTTCTTTTTCTTTTCTTTTCTCGATTATTTTTTCCCTGTTTGTGAATGTGAAAATTAGATAAGAAATTAGAGAGTTATGTATTGCAGTAGAGTTTAACTCCATTGGATGCATTGTAGTCTTCAATTTGGTTGATTTGGCTGTGCCATAGCTCTGTGATTCTGAATGGGTTGTGGTGCAGGTAACTGGTGGGTCACTCCAAGAATCAAAAGAAGCTCTTGCAATCGCCGAAACAGATGGTTCGTTGAACATATGCCTCAACTTCTCTTGTCCGTGATTATGAACAATCTGTATGTCTTCTGCCATGAGGTTTTCACCACTTTGATAGTTCATTTTTTCCGCACAGGGAGGCTCTTCTGTACAGTCGGTGTGCACCCGACAAGATGCAAGGTTGCTTCTTGTTCCTTAAAGTTATGTCTTCATCAATTATTTTTCTTAGGCCTATTGATTGTGAATTTAATAGTGTAGCTTGTTTGTAAGGTGTTTGTGATTATGAGGATCCTGTGCTTTTTTCAGGAGTTTGAAGAGAGTGGAGATCCTGAAAAACATTTTCAGGCTCTTTTGACATTGGCCAAAGAGGGAATTGAGAAGGGAAAGGTATGCATTATGGTATTGATCATGCATTTCAAGCATAGAACATTTGCAGAAGGCATTTATATTTAGACGTGAAATGATTTATCTCATTTTCTGTCTCATCGTCTGCTTTATGAAGCATAAAGCACTTTGTTGAACATGTTTTGTCGATATATGGATATAAGAGTGCAAATTTGATTTAATTGCAGCTTATTTAGATGTGAAATGGCATCTAAAATGGTTGCAGATCTATGTAGAATTTGAAAGTTTAGGTTTACAATTCCAACATGGTCAAGCACAATTTTTTCTTAGCCTGATACCATTAGGTAAATGAACATTCTGGCTACATCTCTTAGGCTCAAAATATTAGTCATTAAGTTGTGCTCTAATATCATACATGAGGTGGTTGCAATTGGTGAATGTGGATTGGACTACGACAGGCTTCACTTTTGCCCAGCAGAAGTGCAAAAGAAGTAAGTGGTAGCATTGAGTAAAGTAATTATTTTCAATATATTCCTTTTATTCTGTGTTCGTGTTTTTCCCTCCTATCTTAATTTCATTCAAATGATTTGGTACTTTGCATAATTTTTCTATTTCATGAAAGCTAGGTATTTTGAGAAGCAGTTTGAGTTGTCATATACAACAAAGCTACCCATGTTTCTTCATATGCGTGCAGCTGCTGATGATTTCTGTGAAATTGTTGAGAGAAATAAGGACAGGTGCAATTTCTAAACCACATTTATGTGTTGAATTGAAATTTTCTGATTTAAGGTTGTCGTGAGTTTTAGCTTGCCATACTATTCCCTTTTCACCATTATAAATGTGGAAACTTCCTAGTTTTTTCTGTCGGATTTTGTGTGATGGCATTTTTCCATGCCGGAGTGGATACTTGATCATGTTTTCTTCTGTTGTTTCACAGGTTCAGTGCTGGAGTTGTCCATTCATTTACTGATAGTGCAGAAGATCGTGATAAGCTTCTTAGATTCAATAATATTTATATAGGTGAAGTTTATATGTTACCAGTTCTATGTTATCTACTTCCTTAGAACATTCTACTGAACAAAATTATCTAACATTCAATTGTTTTTCTGAACCTATCTTTTAGTGTGTTGCTTACACATTTGTTATGCCTTGGGGGTGGTCTATGTCATGACTATTACACAATTTTGGATCTAAACAGGAGTAAATGGTTGCTCTCTGAAGACAAAAGATAATCTTGATGTGGTGAAGGGCATTCCTGTGGAGAAAATGATGATTGAGACAGATTCTCCATATTGTGAAATCAAGAACACTCATGCTGGGATTAGTTTTGTGAAAACCATCTGGTCCTCCAAGAAAAAAGAGAAGTATGATCAGGAATGCATTGTTAAAGGCCGCAATGAACCTTGTCTAGTTCGGTTAGTATTTTTTTCTACTGCTGTATTATAACTTTTTTAATCTCGTTCCTCTCAGATGAAAGATGTAATACATCCAATCGAAAATCTCAATTACAGATGTCATTTAGGGTTAGTAAATGATATTTATGAAAAGAAGAAAAGGGGGGGGGGGGTTACTGATGAACATTAATGCTTAGTAGGGAAAGAAGAAATCACAAAATGATGAATACTAAGTAATGCAAATGTATCCAGATGTTTCCCCCCCTTTTTTAAAACCCTCAATACCCACATTAGGTGACTACCCTCTATTATATGGGACAATGAAATAGGGTAATGTGTGCATTCCAGCCATATAGTTTTAATAATAAAACACTCCAACAGACACTCAGAGCTACGTGTAGCACATAAACTATATCTAGCTGTGCATCTCTGTTTATTGCAGTATAAAGATTTCCATCCACAGATGATCACCCTTGAGATACAACATGACTATATTCTTCTACGGTGCATATCTGAATGTCTTTTTTAAGACAATCTTGCTATTGGGACTTGGGAAATTCTTATGATCTGCTACTATTTTTTATTTGTTTGATCTTCTACAACGTAAGACTTGGACTAGCAATTTTATCTTGAAGTGTCAACTATGATAATTTTTAACGGTGGCTATTAAGTCCACCTGTTTACATTTCTCTGGTTTTAGCTTATGCTCTTGAACTTTTACTTGTTTCTTGAGACAATATGGCCATATTTTGTAGGCAAGTTCTGGAGGTGGTGGCTGGTTGCAAAGGTGTCTGTGATATAGATCAGCTGAGCAGGACCTTCTACCACAACACATGCAGGTAATTTTCTTGATATAGATCTTGGATGTAGATTGCGGACCACTTACTGTTTAAAAGTAATGCTCTCTTTGCTGGAAATATTTGTTGTATCATTGGACAATAATTTTCCGTGCTGCAAATGTCATTTTTCCCCATCCTGACTGAAGTAGCTAATGTTAAGAGTAAGCCTAGCATAATATTTCTGTATGCCACTATGGAGGTTTATTTCGTTCACCATCACAGACATTCATTGTTTTGCTTTACGAGATTATCTTGATGTGCAGGGTTTTCTTTCCTCATGACTTGGATTCTGCAGCAGATGCTCTCCTTGCTGGTGGTCATGACTCTGATGAACCAACTTCTTAGGTGACTTTGCTATGGCCATAAATCTTCTTGAGAAAGACTGTTTGGTTCCTATATTTCTCCACTTCATTGACAAAGCATTCCGCATATAGGGAAAAAAAAAAAATCTTGGATAATGGATAGGGGCCCCCATGAGAGTTACATCTACATATGTATTTGATTGCCAACTATCCCCCTAGTTTCGGAAATGGGGTTCTCAATCTTTTCAGGGTCTACCAAATTGTTCAAAGATTAGACGCCATATTCTCCATTTGTATTCATCACAATACAAAGCGATCATGATTCATGGCGATTGTTTCTGGTAACCAGACATCTCTGCTCGACCCAAGTTTGAATGTTGTTATCTCCACGAGTGTCCATCATACTGCAACTGTGACATGGTGGTTGTTCCTGTGGATGAAGAATCTGATTTTGAGATTTTGAAGTATGAATCTGAGTTTTTGAACTATTTATCATGTATCTGATGTGTACCATGGAAGACGGAACACCCAAATGCAGATTTGAGATAAGAGTTGATTCAAAATACAGATTTGACTATAGTGTACTTCTACATATAACCGTAAGATGTGTAATCATTCCATAACCACTTAAAAAAAAGAAGTAAAATTTACCATTAAAAAATTAATTTTTTTAATGTAAATCTTATATTTTATTCACTTTTCTTAAAGTGGTTATGCGATCCAATTCACGATTGCATAAATCTTTTCTCTTTGACCATATTCTTATTGAAGAAAATTAGTGCATCTAGGATGGCCCAAATCTGCCACATCTTGTTTGAGAAAAAATACTGATATTCATACTACATTTTTTATAACCTTTATTTACAACTAACTAATATGATAGTATCATTTTATTTTTATACCTTTAATCTCCAAGTTGGAATGTTGCATCCTTGGCTATCCATCCACACACACCCCTAGAACTACAATAAAACTAGAGAAATATCTTATCTACAAAGGAATTAAACATAGTAAAATTTATAAATTGATATGACTTAATACAATATGTTAGATTGTAAAAATTATTTTTTTCCAAAATTATTTTTAATATAAAGTAAATTTAACACATCACGTAAATTTATCAGTTTATGAATTTACTTTTGTGTAATCTTTATAATAATTTTCATAAAACTAAATTCTTGAGAACACACAATATCACAAGATCTACGATTTTGTTTATTATGATCAATGAAACGTAGATGCTTAACCGATGTGATAAGCAATGGGGGTTATTACACCATTCAACCATTTCCCCTTTAAAATACCCTTCATGGATCAGGATGAGGTAGGAATGGTATTTATTTGAAAGAGAGAGCCTTCATATCTAAACGCTTATACCACACTCTCCTTCCCAGAGATAATCTTCCTATTACGATTGATGCCATCCGCTTTTTCTTCTCCGATAAATTCCCATATGCCAAAAACGACTGCAAGGAGTGTTATAGAAATAGACGGGCTACACTCCTTTCGCAAGACTGGGGATATGTCCAAAACTGTATCAAAGCCACCCAATTAGCTGCTGATGCTAGAAAGTAATTCGTTGCCGTTAAGAATGTCATCTGCATCTCTTTTCTCTGCCGGTGGAGAAGCAGAAGATCTTTCTGCAGCTGAATTTAATCGTAGAGGCCGACCTTCAACCTCCTAATTGCATATTCACATATAAACACGTTTATGGAACAGGATATCATAAGAAAGATTTCAACTTTCAAGTATGTGAAACTCAATCACCAGGTTTTTCTTACCACTCCATTCATGACATTTAAAGCAGATTCTGCATCTTCTGCAGTTTCAAAAGAGACAAACCCGAAACCACGAGATCTTCCCGAGTTTCTCTCATAGATGACTTTTGCACTCAATATGCCTCGCTGATCTGCAAAAGCATCTCTAAGACCCTGGGAAGTAACACCCCAACCAAGGTTTCCAGCATAGATCTTGTGAGGGCTTTCTATAAAGCCCCTGGAGCTGTTCCTTACCTGCGGCCCCATCACTTCTCTTTCACCTCCTCTTGGCACTTCTGGGAAGTTCACCTTAACAGTCCGGCCTCCGACTTGCTGTCAACCGCCATAACCATTTTTAAGAGGCTTTGTTTTACAATGACATCAATCCTCTGTTTGTTTTATGTATTAGGGCTGCCATCTTAAATTTTGATCTCGATAAGGTATTTGGTAAGGAAACCTTTTTTTAATAAACATGACCATCTAATGCAGGTTTGCTTTAAGCGAATAGAGCAACAAAACTTACTCTATATGCTGTAGTACATCAAGAACATTGTTAGATTGGGAATAGAATCTATATTGGAGCAAAAGCAGAACAAAACTATATATTGAACCAATGATTTAATGACAGAGATGGAACTTGGTCAACTCTGCAACTTCCATTAACAATGCATGACAATGAGAAATTATTGACAAATTTTCCATGACCCCAATGCAAGAGCCAGCAACACAGTAAGACTTCATACCGGAACATAATTACAACTCAATTTCATGGGAAAATCATAATACATTCAACAACTTAACACCCTTACTATAGAATCAACTAATGCTTGCACGCAATGGTGCAGGCTATTATAGGGACCAAACCAGTTGGATGCTTATTTACACAAGCAGTTGGGTGTTCATTCTGACCATGAAGATTGGACATGCCTTTGTTTTTGGGTTTGTAACCCCCAAGGGTGTCTTGAAAGTTACCACAAGCGAGTGGTTTCAACTTTCAATAGCATAATGGTGTCCGTCTTTTAAGAAAATATACATGCATAAATACATATACATATACATATATATTAATAATGCTTGCAAGCGGCAAATTAAAACATCAAAGTAGCTTCAACATATGAAGAGATTTATGGATCTAACTTATCTCATAAAATCGGTTTAACAAGATAAGATTGTTTATTCCTTATAGACATGCCCAAGATTTTATCTACAGGCAATATAAGATTATTCCTCAACACCCTCCCTCATGTGCAGGTCAGTATTTTTCTTGATCCTTGTCAATGGGTAAGTAGGGTGGGCTCACATTTGTCTTGTGGCAGGCTCTGACTATGAAGAAACTTATGGGTCTAACTCATCTTATAAAATTGGTTCAACAAAAGAGGATTGTTCATTCCTTATAGACATGTCTAAGACCTTATCCACAAATAATATGAGATTATTCCTCAACAAACATAAAGCCATCAATTTAACAATTAGCCTTGTTTATTTTTACAATTCCTCACAACTCATTTCATCTAATCATTATATTTTTTCTAAATTCTCTTATAAAACAAAATAGATAATTAATTTATTTAAATTTTAAAATAAAAATAATATTAAAAAGTATATTTTAAGAATATTTATTCAACTTTTAACTTTAATCTCAACTTATCTCGTCTCATCTGTGAAAAAAAACTAGCTAAAGAAACATTTACATCATTTAGGAACTTTATGAACGGATGTAAAAAAAAAATGTTACTTACAGAGCCATCAAACATCCGAATGGCCTCTTTAGCTTCCTCAACACTCCCCATGGAAACAAACGCAAAACCTCTGCTCCTATCGGTTATTCTGTCATAAACAACCTAACAGAAACAACACAATCACAAAAAACTCTACACTCATATTGAGAAAATAATGATTGTAATATATTCGACATACAAGAATTTTAAGTGAAACAATAATTAAGGAACGGAAAATCACAAACCTCCACAGAAACCACACGGCCAGCCTCCTCAAAAATCTCGGCCAATTGCGCAGAAGTCATAGAATACAGCAAGTTACCCACATAGAGCCTCCCTTCTTCGCTAGACCTCAGTACATTTGGCCCTTCTTCTTCCTCTTCCTCTTCCTCTGCCGCTTGATTTTCACTCGATTCTACTTCTGGGTCTTCTTGTTCTGTGCTTTGGCTATCTTTCTCAGTCTCGAAACTGTCGAATGCTGTCGAAGCGAGGGGAAAGCGCGAAAGGGAAATGAGAACGAAAGGAGAGAAATTGTGGAGGTGGGTCTTGAGATTGAGAGGCTTTGTGGGTCTGGGCTTTGATGGTAAATGGGTAGGGGTGAGGGTGAGAGAGCTGGGGAAGGAGAGAGTGGACGGCTTCTTACAGCAGATTGAGGATGAAGCTATGGTTGTTGCAGCCATGGAGATGGACGAGGCCGACATTTGGTCGAAACAGAAGGGTGAACTAAATCCGTCAAGACGGATAGGTTCATCTTCAAAGAGATTTTATGAATCTTATCCATTATACATTGACTAATCGTGTAACATAAGATTTTGTCAACTACTAATGTCATATTTCATCACTTAATAATTCAATTATTAAAAAAATTATATATAATCTTCGTGTAACCTTTTTAAAAAATAAATAAATACAAACTTTATATAATATAATTAATTTTTAATAATAAATTTTACTTTTTTCCAAAATATTGTATAACACTCACATTTTATAACTATATATAATATTACTTTTAAATTATATTATTCGATCCAAGTAAAAATGCTAATTTTGTCATCCTAGACAATGAGTATTTTATGGCAATCATTATTCATTTGTAGTGGTTAATTAGTCAAAACATATTTATCATTTTTTTAATCCATATTTATGATGGAGAATAAGAATATATTTTATTTTGGGGATATGGTCCGTACGATTGATATTAAGGTGGTGTCAGAATACAGATGTCAAGTTGTCAATCCTTTGAAATAGCAGCTCCGCATCAAATTCAGTTATGCATGAACAGTAGCTCAAAGCTGATAATCAGCAAGCCAAGTTTCATTTTTTTTTTTGAAAAATGTGAAATATATTTTTAAAAAATTGATAAAATACTTATTTTTCTACTCGTCAATTATTAGTATATCAAAAATTATAAAATTTGAAATTTAAAATTTAAATTAAAAATAATAATAAATTAAATCTTATAAATAAAAATATTAATAAAATTATAAGTACATGTAACACCACTTATTTTTTTACCTCCCATACCCTCCCCTAGTCCTGTAATGCATGCTATCAAATCCCAGTTTCTAAAAACTGCTGTTTATGAACAAGAAACTGACATTCTAATCATCCACTTACGTTCTGTTAGGCACCAGTGAAAGCACATGACTTTACTACCTCATTCAATATATTGTTTAGGTGGATAATGGACACCTAGATATTTTTGTTCTTTACCTTTAGTTGCTGAAAGAGAGAGATAATGGAGCCAAATGGATAAGGCTTTCTTTTTCTCAGGAGTGTTTTTTAATACTAAATGAAAGCTAGGCTTAAAATAGATTTCTTTCCACCATTCGAAGAATATGATGTGGGTTTGTTTTTTCCTATAGAAAAATCGATGTTTGTCATCTATCTGGGTTGTCTCTTTGGTAAAGACAGTCACCATTCCTAGAAGTGGGAATGAGAGAAAATCAGGTTTCTACTCATTATTTCAATTTAATGAGGGTCTCCTCTCTACTGTGTCCAGTGATCAATCACAACATGATTGATAGGATAAAAGATGTAATTCTTTGCATCTTCAGATAGTGTTTCTCAAAATTACAATCGAGAATAGCATAATGCATTATTGTGCTTCAAATATGGAAGACAACGCAAATGCCATGTTCTTGACTAAAGCAAGGAGGCATAAGCTAACAACAAAATCACAGAGTTTTACAATACATCAAACCAGAAGTCAGACATAGACGTACAAGATATTAAACTTAAACATCACACTTCAATACCTATCCAGACTTTGATGCTCTGATTCAATCGGTGAAACAGACTGCTCTGATTCAATTGGTGAAACAGACTTATTCATCACCTACTATATTTAGTCTACATTAAGGATCTCCAACCACCTTAAGCCAGAAAGGCTACAAGGAATGGTTGAAACACAACCTCAATGCAGATGAGCCAAGGATGAGTTGCCATGAAAAACCACATGGGGGTCGGGACAATCCTCTCAACCGAAGCCTATTGCAAGAACTAGTCATTGCAATAAAGCTTCTCCATCTGGTTGCTGTAAGGGTGGAGATTGGTGCAATTAGCACCAACTCCACTTGATCCCTTACTGTCAGACTTTGAGGTTGCAGCAGTTCGCCGCTGCAACCCACTTACTGGGCATAACAATGCCATGTGCACCACTTATCATGTCTGACAGAGAGTGGACAGACGGAATGAGATGATTGATTGAAAAGTGTTCGAGATCTCTCCTAGAGAATATACCAGTCACCTCAGACCCAGAAATATTTGAAACACTTCCGTTTGCATCCCTTGATGAGTTTAAGGTACCACCGCTATCAGACTTGAGGACTTCAGAACTCGGAGAAACAGTGGGCTGAGAAATTTGTCCATCGCCAGCTTTATTCACTTTAGTTCTGCTCACTCCTTTGTTTGAATTCTTTGTGTTCAAGAAACGACCACCACGTCCCCTTGGTCGGCGCATAGCATGGAGATGGCGTGATTCATGAATATATGGCTGTAAAACAAATATAGAAACTAAGAATTACAGCTGGAAGGTTTGTGCTCATCACATTCTATGCGCAGATTTGGCTCATTAGGCACTAAATCTGTAAACTGGGACTACTACTAACTGCAATTGAACTTTTATTAAAAAAGGCAATCACCATTCAGTATGCAAAGTGGGCATGGACTAGGGCCTTGAAAAATAGACCATTTCTGACAAACCTGTTCTTCTAACTTTGCATCAATCACATTATGGATGAGCAAATGTTTCATTAATTATCACTGTACTGCAATTGAACTTTCTTGAAAAATGACAATCACCAACCGGCATCAAAAGTGGGCATGGACTAGCAGACTCAAAACTAGACTATTTCTGACCAATCCTACACTTTTTAACCTTTGCAATCGATCATTTTAAGAGTGTTTCCTACAAATAGAAGTAAAGAATGAGATCACAATCCAAGGTATCATACCTTACGAGCTCTTGTCAATTTATTCTTCAGTACTGCCTTTGCACGGGACTGCCGGCGCCTGATAATCCCATGGTACTGCTTGGCATTAACATATATAGGTCCATCATCAGTTGACATGTTCAGCGGCAGCATAACACGGCCCTAACATTTGAAAATGGATTGGGAAATGTCAGTAAATACTACTGTATTTGCAGTTGTAGCGGATCATCAATGATGGATAGCATAAATTTTGAAGGTTCAATAATATATTATGATTGGTACTCATCAAGACAAAAATATTAATAGCCTAAGTCAGAAAACTTCCAAAGTGGTGTTGAAGTGTAATACATTGCTCAAACTGAAGAACTCTGCTGCAAATAATGTATTGTGTATATCTTTTATTTCCTACAGTATCCAGGTACACTGGGGGTACATGGAGGCTTACACTACCAAACATAGTCGATTGAGTACATAGAAGCCTCATAATAGGGCAGACTTTTTTTTTAATGAAAGGAGGAGGAATCCCGTGATATTATTAATAACCCTCAGTTGTGGACTGAGCACAGACTAGAATTCTTCAAATGATCACAATTAAAATCAAGAAACAAAAATTGATTCACAAGATGGTAAGTGCAAGAGCTCTACATATGAATAATCAATTAGCCAGTAGAAATGAAGGGAGACAAACCGAAATCTGAGGTCCACAACTTGAGAAGACTCCATAACATTGGTCCACATATGGATACTTTGCACAGATCTACAGTTTTAGTCCAAACAAAATTAGCAAACAATTAGCAATTAGAGACAAACAACTAACTTAGAATATTAGATCATACAAGTGCCAAGGAAAATTTTACCATATGCTGACCAAATCCTAGCTCAAAACGATTGTGATATCCCCGCCAAGCTGATTGGAGAGAAATGGCTGCCTGAGGTTTTTCCCCATCCCCTGAATTTCTACAATTATCTGTATGAGAAAATACTTGGCTGGTTAATGAGAGTCAATGTACAGAACCAATATATGAAAGAATATCATATTATATGAAGTTAAACTTCAGTTCATGTAACTGGGCATGGAAACTTTACTGTAGCGCTTTCCATCACGATCAGTAGTAAAAAATGTGTACCAATCAACAGTCTATTAAACCGTGGAGACTTTGTTAGCATGTTGGTATTTGAATAACATTCATTATCAATCACAAAAAAGCAGGCCTTCCTTTACAAAATATTAGAGAATCCATCAGTAACTTAAGTAACAGGACAGCCGTTATCTGATGCATGGATACTACTTTCCTTATGTTAAAGAAGGTGGTTGGACACTGCAATCCCAACCCTTCAATATTCATTTAAAATTCTCTTAAAAGGTTTTTTTTTTCTTAATAAGCAGTAGTTCCATTTTGGGAAACAAGAACCATAATTCACTCATCTATATCTGTTTATTTAATTCCTGCTAATCATGAAAGGATCAATATTTTGATTGGACCATAAACTCTTCACCAAAACCTTTGCTACCTTATACCCAAACAAAGAATCAGTTTCCATATTCTTACTACTATTCTTGGTGATAACAGTGATGTAGAAAATGATGATGAAGAATGCAAAAGAATGAACTATTTTATAGTTGTAAGCTTCTATTATAATAAGAATAACAAACTTAATCTAAGAAACTTGATAATACTAAAATGGCGGAACATAAAGATAAATACCAGGAAAGATAGTGAACTGAGTTATACTCCCTCGTGCGGCTTGTTCGGTACCCCGGCCAGCAGCTTTGTTGGCAATCAGTTGGTCTCCACCACTGGGGTCCATTAACAAAGGCTTCAATTGGCCACATGATTCCCCATAAATCGATTGAGAAGCGACTGTGCTCCACCAAGGCGCCGAGGCTTCAATCCCTTCACGTTCTTGGAAATACATGGTCCGAGTAGCCATCTTGATTTGACTCTCCAAAATGGTCCGAAGAAGGTTTCTGAATTCTGAGATTATCTGTATTCAGAATGAACAATCCAGTTCCTGCAATTCAAGTCGTAAAACGAAATTCCCAGCTAGCCTTGTTAAACACAAGTTCAACATAATATGAAAATCATGAACATAAGCTTTATGATTTATCCAAGACGCACACCAAAAATCTTCAATAAATCAGTAAAACAATAATGCAAACCCCGTGACAATCCACACGAACATCAGCGAAGAGAGGACCAAAACGGCAATTTTTTTTTTAAATTGTTGAAAATATCCCTATATCAATTGAAAGTCAGAAGAATATGACGATGATCAGTATTAAAAAAAAAAAAGCCTCGAACTTTCCGCAAACCCGACCGAATTAAAGGGAAAAAAACAAGAAAAAAGAAAAAACTTTCACAAAAACCAGCTGATAAGAGAACAAAACTTAGATAGATAAACAAGAAAGCTAATAAAACCAGAAAGCACATAAACGCGTCATCACCGGCCACACTTCACAGTGAATGATAGAAGGGATAGAGAAAATGGAGGTACAAAGTTATGAGCCGGATATTCTGGTAAAGACCCAGAAACGGTATGAGTAGAAAATAAGAAAGAGAGCGCTGTTTCTACCTCACTCAGTAGAAAGCAAGCAGCTTTGAATCACCCGCTCAAGCACAGAAACCCCATTTGGTAGGAGCCATGTCTGTACGATTTCAAGCGATCGAGACGAGAGAGAGAGAGACGCGCACAAGAGACGGCCGATAAATGCGTACACTCAGTGTAATAGAATAGAAAATACGGTCTCAGCCAATTAGCTTAAGCGTTCATGGAACTTCCTTTGTATCATCCTGTGCCATATATAAAAATGCATTTCTCCTCTCTCCGTCTCAGCGCACGCACAGGCACAGCGCCGCACAGGCACTCTCCTGCCTTTTCTCTAATCATTAAAATATTCAATTCATCTTTCACTCTCTATCCGGTGGCCCCTTTTTCGAGCTTATCATTATTTCCATATTTTTTGGTATAGTGTACCAGCAGTGCGAATCCTTCTAGACAACCCTTCAAGAATATTCAATAAAGTTTATGAACAGTATATATATTTCAAGACGAGATACTTATGTATATACAGAATATTCACATCTTTTACCAATCTTTTCAGAATTATGTAAAATATTTAAAACAGAAAAGTAGGTAAAATCATACCAACAGTTCTGCATTTTGTTTTCATAACAAAGTTGAGTAGATATACATAAGTAATATCTTATAGGATTAGCATTAGACTCTTAGTGGACTTATCAAATATAAATTTAATAGTTTTATTTAAAATAATCTTATATTGGACTCATCAAAATCTATTAATTCAAACTTTAAATTACAATACTTAAACACCATTCTTCATATTTGAATGATTATTATTAACCATCAAAATATTTTTTTTATTGTCTTTTAATATGTTTGTTAAATAAATAAATTATAGATGTATTTGTTGATTTTATAAATTAAATATAATATTATTATTTTGATGAATCTAATAATAAATCCAATATAAAATTTGAAAGAAGAAATATTCTTTCTTGAATTATGTACAAATATTTATAATGTTGCTAGTGTGAGTTATACATTGAAAGAATTCAAAATTACAGATTTAATACTAATTATATTAGTTGTTACAATAGATGAAAATAAATCTTCAATGAGCTTCAATCTTGGGTGGATGTGAATCATCAGTTATAGAATTATGATCTGATTCATTAGTTACAGAATTATAATCTGATTTGTTGAGATTATCATTTTCTTCCTTAATAACCCCCCTCAAGCTAATAGGTGATTTTTGAACAATTAGCTTGTCGTGAGTCTTTTAGTTAAAATGCCTGCCACTTACTCAACTGTTGAAATATGTTTAGCTTCAATATCTCTGTTTTGTATCTTATATTTTATGAAGTGATAATTTATCTCTATATGTTTTGTTTTAGCATTAAATATTGGATTTGAAGCTAGGGTTAGTGCACCCAAATTATCACACCATAAAACTGGAGTAGTAGGTAGAGATACATGGAGATCTTTTAGTAGCATTCTAATCCAAAATAATTTTGCTATTGCCAAAGCGATTGATCGGTACTCAGCCTTTGTGCTTGATCTAAGACTTTAATTTACTTCTTTGCACTCCAAGAGATGAGTGATGATCCTAGGTACACAACAAAGCCAGTAATAAACCTCCTATCATCAATAGATCCTACCCAATTTGAATCACAATAGGCATTTAATTTAAATGCACTTGGTGTATACTAAAGACCATAAAAAGGTGTGGATTTAAGATATCTTAGGACTCTCTTGAGTGCTATTAGATGTTTCGAGGTAGGAGAATGCATGAATTGGCATAGTTGATTTACTGAAAAAGCTATATCTGGTCTGATTATAGTACAATATTGTAAAGCTCCTACAAGTTACCTATATTCAGAACCATCCTTAAGAATTTCTCTAGAATATTTTGACAAATTGATACCTGAAACCAATGGATTTGAATGCAGTTTTGCTCCAATCATTTTTGCTCGATGAAGTAGGTCTTCAATATATTTTGATTGATTGAGGTGAAGTCCTTTAGAATCTCTGTGAACTTGTATCCCCAAGAAATAGTTGAGCTGACTAGATTTTTCATAGCAAAGTCTTAACTGAGTTGAGCTATCAAACTTTGAATCAATGTCTCACTTGAACCTATTATTATAAGATTATCAACATACACGAGTACTAAGATAGTTATTGAGTTTGTGTGATAGGTAAAAAGTGAGTAATCAACTTGAGATTCTTCAAAGCCAAAGTTGAGAAGTGACTGGGATAGACTTGTGAACAAAGCTCTTGGAGCTTGTTTAAGCCCATAAATGACTTTCTTTAGTTTGCACACATAATTTGGATAGGATTTGTTGAAAAATCCAGCAGGTTGCTTCATAAATACTTCTTCATTGAGATGGTCATGTAAGAATGCATTTGAAATATCTAATTGATGTAGAGGCTAATTGTAAGACACGACTATAGTTAGGACAATCCTTATTGTAGTAGGTTTTATTGCTGGATTAAAAGTCTCAGTGAAATCAATCCTACTTTGTTGTTTAAAGTCCTTTGCTACCAATCTTGCTTTATACCTATCGATTGTTCCATCTAGCTTGATCTTTAATTTGCAAACCCATTTGCAATGAATCACATTTTTAGTAATGGGTCTTGGACATAATTCCTAAGTCTGATTAGCTTGCAAAGTCTCAAATTCCTTTGTCATTGCAATTATCCATTCACTGAATTTGGCAGCTTATTTAAAAGTTTTTGACTCAACAGGTAAAACAATAGTATTTAGAAGACATAGGAATGTCTAGTACTATAAAATAGTTGATAATTTGGAAACTGTTTGGTATAAAAAGTACCATATCGAGACCTTGTGATCATAAGATGAGTGCTGACTGCATTATTATGATTTTCTTGAAGAGCAGAATTCTGTTGTGTTTGTAGATTTGAAATTTGAGGTTGCGATTCAAATATGAGTAATGTGTTAGAATTTAGAGATTAGATAACTACAGTGCGTGACTCCCTGCAGTCCGCTAGCTTTAAAGATTAATAAGCCCTAGTGTTTGAAGCCGGCCGGCCACTTTCTCTGCATGGATTGAACACAAAATGATTAGGATGTGAATCATTTGATTGGAATTCCTTAGTTATTACAGATGATGCTTTTACGTACGTACGCTTCCAATATTAATCCTCTTTTTAAAAATTAAAAAGTTGTACTCTTCAAGAAAAGTTGGCAGTTTACTGTGAACATTGCAATAAAAAATAAAATAAAATAAAAAGAAAAGAGGATTTGGAGTTAAACTTACTCTATCTTTACGTTACTTAGCCGGATCACCTTTATGGCATGACCACTCTTTTTATATTTACATTGACTGCTTGATCATATCCATGCAAGACTCAGCTTTTAAAAATGTAAGGATATATTATAAGGCCGATAGGAGTTGCCAATCCCAGATTTAACTAAAAGTTGGAAATACACATCGACTGATCAGTAGCCTCTCACAGCCAAAATGACTCATCATATTCAACTGTTCTGACTATCTTTAGCATCTCCATGAACTATTCCAAGGATTAGGCCAGATGAGTGTTTACTTTTTTATAAATAATAATAAATTGAAATAGTAAAATATATTTTTATGGGATCTATTTAAAATAAATTTAGATATATTTTAAATATTAAAATGAATTTAAATATATTTATAAAAAATTAAAAAAGATTATGAGATCTGCATATAAAAAAGTGTTAAATTAAAAAAAAATTATAAATCTTATATATAAAAAAATTTTGAATTAAGATGAATTAGTCAAGTTCAATCTTGAAAAAAAAAATGGGGGATGAGGTTGGTATCGGCCAATCAGAAAACCAAAAGTTAAAAGACTTCGAATTTCGATTTCTACTAAAATGGGCTGCCTTCCCGAAGTTGACATCGAAACGATAACATTATGAGTAATATTTTGTAGGGTTACGCTGGGGTCGGTATTTGCAGTTGTTCTTAATTTTTTATAAAAAAATAATAAAAAAAATAAAATTAAAAAAATATAATAAAATAAAGAAAATAAAGAAAATATAATAAAAAATAAAATAAAGATAAAATTTTAAAATAAATTCGGCCTCACTCAGCCCTCGTCACAGCTATTGGTGGTAGGCGACACCACCCAGCCCATTGGGATTGGAAGGAGTCGACGACCCCACCCTTGTGACGGCGAGCCACGGTGACCTCTAGTGTGTCCCGGCTGCCTTAAACCCGTTTCGGACCCAGACCCACCGCCGCCAAGAACGAGAAAGACTGCAAACAGCAGAGTTCGGTCGAACCGAATCCCAAAATTTCTCTATTTTATATTGTCAACGTAAAAAGTGGATCCAATATTTGAAAATGTAAAAAAAAAAAAAAAGGAAAAAAAAAACTATTTTTCTTTAATAGGATTTACGTTTTTTTTTACAAGGAGTCTGCATTATCTTATCTATTTAATTAAATAATTTTCTTTTAGCTAAATATTTACGTAGAAAGCAATGAATCACATCAGCAGCAACCGAAGATTAAATTTGGCCTAATTTATTTTTGAGGTAAGATAAATGAAATAAAATAAGTTAAGATAAAAGTTAAAAAATTGAATAAAAAATTATTAGAATATATTTTTTAATATTATTTTTGTTTTGAGTTTTGAAAAAATTAAATTATTTATCTTATTTTGTATGATAATTTGAAAAAGTTGTAATAATTAAATAATATAGAAAATTTTCAAAAAGTGAACAAGGCCTTGAATAAAAAATAAAAAAGTCAAATTTCTACCAACAATTTTTTATTTTATTTTTGGCCAAACTGTCCGAAAGATTTTGTACATGTTGAAAGGTTGATCCTAGGCGATATAATCGTAAAGATTAATAAGATAGAATTAATATGAGACAGTTTGTACGAACTTGTGTCCAATTTGGATAATTGGCAAAGCTTTGTATTTGACACACATGAAGACAAATGGATGAAAGAAAACAAGAATGCAAGCATCTTCCCACAATTTTGGAGGCCAAGAACAATAAAAAATCCTTCTGCCTTGTTTTATTTACAAGTAAATAAATTTGTCTCCATCGAAAAATATGGTAAGAAGGGCAACCTACCTCATAATTAAGCCTTAATTTTTTTTAAAATTTATACAGTCTCTTACTATTTACATAATCTCTACACATTATATTTTTATTTTAAATTTTTTTTAATCAAATATATGATATATAAATAGTGAATAAAAAAATTAAATTAGTTTAAAAAGAATAAATTCAAAATAAAAATATTAACAAAAAAAAAAATGTAAAAATTAAAAAATTGTGTAGAAATACTCTTATTTTTTTGATCCAAAATCATAGTTATATTATAATATGCCTCAATTATAGATAGTTGTCATGAAACATCATCGACGGCAAAACAATTACATGATAACAACATTTCTGCCGATCGAAGGGATCAAAGCTGATCAGTTTAATTAAGATTATGATCTTTTATACTAGCTAGGTTACGACGTATTATCCGTGATAATAATATTGATACCAGAAAAAAGTCAATCCTGCAAGCTGGCCATTGACCAAAATCGGCCTCCATCATGACCTTAAAAGGAGTTTTGGGTGTCATTCTCTAGCTGTCTTATAGTTATAGATTTTGACTTACAGATTTTCACTTCATGAAAAATACTATACCATAAAATAATTATACACAAAAGTCAACTCATAAATCGATTTAATTTGATATAATAATTATAAAATTATTTTTATTATAAAATATATGTAAAGGATTCTATTAAACCACATTATTAATTTGTAGTTTAGTTTGTAATTTTTTTTTTTTTAATCTGTAACATTTCTCTTATTTTAAAGCAACAAAAAAAATCTAAGAGGTGAGAGCCAGATAGCAAATGATCCTCCTATCGCCCGGCCGGCCAACTCTCCTCACCACCGCGCGCGACATGCCCCCTCCACCGTTGCCTTGCCACTATATCCCCTTTGAGTTTTTGTTTTGTTTTGTTTTGTTTTGTTTTACTTCAATAAAGTGAACTCTCAAGTTCTTTATCACCGAGAGCTTTGTTTTTTAATATATCTGTAATTAATCTGAGATAATTTAATGAAACTTATCTGGTATGGCCTTTTATTAATGGGAGTAACTAGGCACCATCTAGCGCATGTTGGCTGGACTTTTATTTAGGGGTGGAATTATGATTTGTTGTTTGGAGGATGATCGGCAAAGTATATGATATTATGAGTATAAGTAATACGTAATATTTGTATATAATTATCTAAAATACAACAATTATTTGTCATAAAATTGTATAAAAAATATATATATATCTATATATCATCTTATAAAATAATTTTCTTAAAATTTTACGTAATTTGCTACATATCATTACAAAAATAAAAGAATTGGAGGGAATTCTTTTAATAAATTAGGAGGGAGATTTTAATTATATAAAAAATTATATATATTTATATAACACTAAAATATATATATTTTTTAAAATTTGGGGGGCTAACTTCCACCTAGGTCCGCCCTTGCTTCTATTATTATTTAATATTTTACTAATACTCTTCACGGCCTATTTATTATTATTATTTATTAATATTTATTATTCTGTTATTAGTACTTTTTTTTTTATTACTATTCACTCTCTAAAAGTAATTTAAATATAAATATTAATTTTGGACGACGAGCCGGGGGAAGCTGTATGCAGGGGCGTATGTCGCTTATAAGTTATGGCTGGATGGGACCTTGAATTCGCCCCAAAGAGTAGAGAGTGGTGGGTTGTCGGCAACGGTAGCACAAAATGGAAATATTTGCTGCATAAAGGTGGCGGGCGCACGTACGTATATACGTAGATGGAATAAGTAATTAGTGGATCTATTTTTTATGTTGCTATTAGATTTGCAATCCACATCAGATGGTGCCTACTTTTGCACTTTTACCACAAGCAAACGCAACTACTATTGCATGTGCTCCATCATTTACATATATAATTGCAGAAATCTGATCCTTTTATTTTTTAATTTTTTTAATTTTTTATTTTCTCCTTTATGGGAGAGGGATCAGACGTATATATCTTTCTTCCTAAAGGTAGCTTATGCACCATCCATATTTATGTTAATTAAGTGGACATTTTGAAAACTTTTCTTTTTAATGTGCAGATCATCATGTACACGCGTGAATATTTATGGATTGAATAGGTTAATACTGTTAACAATAGTACGAACTGTGGGTACCATTTTTTTTGTTTTTTCTTAGCAAGTTTAGTAGATATGCATGATAAATTAGTAGATTAGAGTACTGGTATTATATTAGTCAAAATCTTCTTTTGAAAAATACATGTTTGCACACATATTAAATTTTTTTTGTTATATTTGATTAAAAATTAAGAGAAGAAAGTGAGAGAAGAAAATAAAAGTACTTTTATTCTTTAAAAGTGAATAATAATCCTTCAAAACTTTTTATTGAAGGGTTGCTATTCACTTTTAAGAATAAAAATACTTTTAATCCCTTCTCTCACTTTCTTCTCCTCATTTTTAATTAAATATGATAAAAAAATTTTGATATGTGTATAAACTTATACTTTTTGAAAGAAAATCTTGACTAATTCAATACCAATACTCTTACAATACACAAGTTCTAATGGGTGCATGAGAGTTCCCTACAGTGTTTCCAAAAAATTAATACAAGAGAATGACTTTCAAGAGAAGGGCAGTAGTGCCAAAGAATAGTGTTAGCCCATAGTCCCAAAAAAGGGAGGAACTGTCAAAAGACGGTTTTAGACTACAGTTGAAAGCTGCAACAGTAATGTATGTGCTGCACTGTGTTAGTTTAGAAAGACTACAAGGGATTTCCACTTCCACTTAATCTTCAGGTGGGAAAAACAAGAACATAGAGAAGCTGAAAACAACACCAAATCGCTGATGGACAACCTATGGCGACGATGGCAGGTGTATAGCACACGCTGAAGGAGAGGGAGGGCAGGTGACGGGAGATGGGAGACCAAATGCTGCAGAGACTGCCGGAGGGGCGTGTGGGCCATCGAGCCATTTCAAAACACCTATACGCACATGCAACACGCACAACCAAGGCCGCGTGTGCGGCGCCCGCGTTCGTCGAAAGCGCAAAGTCCTATTCTTGACTTGTAGATTGACGGCGGTAGACAAAAGATTGGAAAAATTGACGAAAAATTGATGAAAAACATAAGAAAAACGGCTGGAAAAGGTAAAAGATAAGGTGAAGGCGAGCGGAGCCAAAGTTCCAACTCACCTCCACTTAGAATTAGTCGAAAAATGGTGAGGATCTTTTGTCGAAATTCGCCTAGCATGAAGAGAGATGAATGAGAGAGATATGGGTCCTTTTTTTATATACTGTGGGTGCCATTTGAGATATGATTTGGGAATTAAAGTAATTAAGTGAAATACTAAAAAAAAAAGAACAGAAAAAATATGTTTGTAGTACTATTACTTGGTCTGAAAACGGAGAAAGCTATGATATATATATATATATATATATATTAACAAGAGTGCTGCCCTGGGTAGGTGATGATCATGTTTTGTCTTGGTAGACACAATTGTCAATCCTACTAAAAACAAATAGCAAATGGGTTGTTAGTTGATAATATTGAAGAATATTTTTGGTTGAATTGTTTAATTGCCCTAGTTTGAATTGCTTGAAAAATATGTCGTGAAAAGTGATGACAGAAAAATAAAATAAAAAAACAAGAAATACTCAATCATTCAATATAAATTAAATTAGGTTTTGGTGATTTAGCAACGTACTTATATTAATGAAGCTGTAGAGGATATTATCTTAAGGAATGACGAAATACCTTGTTCCAGACGGCCATACAACTAATTAATTGCATATTTATAGGATTGTTTGGAGGAAATCCTAATTTTATAATTAGAAGGTTATTCGCTTGAGTAAAGAATAGAATGACCATTGAGAAAATTATGTCTGAGATTCTCTCGAGTGGCCTTTAGCACAAAGGTTGTGCAAACTTTTTGTTTATTGTTTCTCGAATCACAAACCAGTTCAAGCCTTATTGAAAATCTACTAGAATACTAATGAATCCTTGTCGGTTTGGATCATCAAATCTAACCACCATAAAAATAAACCAAATTCCACAAATCTAAAGAATATACCATAAAATGGATTGATCATGAATTATCAAGAACTTTACTTATTATTTTTAAGAAATAAAACGTTTTTCTCTTGCCTTGTACATGATATATATTACATTATCTTTTGGGGTTTGCTCATCTAGGGTAAATTCTACCCCAGCCTTGACATTTTCAATAAGCAAGAATATCTTTTAGGGAAGATCTATACAACCTTCTCAACTTCTACATATCACTATTTTTTAATTTTTTTTAAATTTTTTAAATTTTTTAATTTTTTAATATTTTTATTTTGAATTTGTTCTTTTTAAATTAATTAATTTATTATCTATATATCAAATATTTAATAAAATATATATATATAGTGTATAAAAAATTATGTAAATAATAAAAAGTTATGAAGATTTTTTCTATCCCCTAATCTGAAGTTGGAGATCAGGTTACTTAACAGTGTTTTTTGCGATGATATGACATTTTATTGTACTTTTCCTTGAATCCGCTCTATGAAAACGATAAGTAATCAAGCTCGGGAAGGATTTTTTGAGTGAGTCCAAATCATTAAAATCAATGCGCCATTGATCCCAACAATCTCGACATGATAGAAGACTTGAATCAAATGACTTCGGTCGAATTCCAGATTGTCTTTATGCTAGGGTTTTCTTTTGGAGATATGCCATTAATGTTCCAACTGGCAATTTCCGAGGAGGAAAAAAATACCAAAAGGGAAGAGAGTCAATAGATGTTATGGAATTAGTAACCATGTAAAGGGTAAGGTTACTTAGTACTCGTTTGCAATTCAAGCAATAAACAAGTAAAAAAATCTTAATTTTAAAATAAAACTAATTAAAATATTCTTATTTTATAAATTAAAAACTCTAAAAATCTAAAAGATTTCTTTTATTTACACATGAAATTAGAGCATTACACTTAAACTTGCAATGCAGTCTATAAATATAGACTACAAATATAATTATTTCTATGTAAATTAAGTAACCTCAAATGGTCCACTAAACCCATGCAATTAACCATGAATCACATCCAAAATGAGCAGTTTGCCTTAAAGGTCTTTGGAAAATATTGCACCAGACACGTGGCAGCACATGATCATGCCTATAGGGCTTAAACAACCTAGCTGAGCCGATCTTTAGCTTGTCAAATTTGGCTCGACTCAAAATAATCAAGCTCAAAATTCTTATTTTTTCTTAGTTCGGACTCGACTCGGTAAGCTATACTCCCAACTCGAGCTCGAGCATGAACACAAAATGTTTATTTTTTAATTTTTGAATAAGATTTAATGATTAATAAATTAAAAAAAAAACAAAAGAAAATAGAAAATTTAATATTTAATTTATACAAATAACAAGTAGAACCTATATATATTCAATTATAAGATTTTAAAATTTTAAAAATAATAAATATCTAACTAGTTGATATTTATTTATAATAACAATTTATAATTATATGCTTACATATGTTATTAATACATATACATAATATGATAATATATATCTAATTTATATATGGTTCCTATATACTAGTATAAGATATTATTAAATATTATTGATTAATTATTGTACAAATTATAAAATATATCTATAATTATATTCAATATATAAACATATATAATTAAGTTACATATTATATATTTAATAAAATAGTGTTATGCTTATATATATATTAGCTAATATATATATATATTATATGTATGTACATATACATAGGAATATATATATATATATATATATTTATCAATATATTAATTAGCCTGAGTTGAGTCTATTTTTATCGGGTATATGTCATTTACTAATCGAATGAGCATCTGCTTTTACAAATGAGTTTTTTTTTTTTTTTTTACGAGTTGAGTTTGATTCGAATTTAAACATACGAATATCGAGCCGGCTACCGAACAAATTAATTCATTTACCGCTCTAATCACGAAGATCTTATATGTAATTTACAAACGAATCATTCATGATATTGGTGATACTGGTAACGATGGCTTATGAAAAAACTTAAAATTCCCAATCAGTACTTGAGCTTTAGGATATTTTAGTAAGTTATGACAATCATTTCGCCAGCCCAGCATATTAGAATTTATTACTTTTGAAATCAAAACATATGGTTTTTTTATTTGTTTTCCTAGAAAAGAAAAATATGATTTGGGCGGAGGCTGGCTCTAAGCTCGATATATGGTGTGTTCGTAACTTCGTACATAGAGGTATAGATCAAGGCTTCGTTTGATTATATTCATGAAATGAAATGAAAGTTAAAAATTAAATAAAATTATTATTAAAATATAGCTTTTATTTAAAAATTTAAAAAATTAAATTATTTATTGTAATAATATTTTTGTGTAGGAACTTAAAAAATATAATATTTAAATGAGATGAGATGATCATCATGATTTGTGAAAACAAATTAAACCTAAGCTTACCGACTTAGATCATCCTCAATGAATTAGGTAAAAGCTAAATTATTGAATATTTAGTTATGAATAATGCTACTATGCATACCAAGTTTGAAACTTTTTTTTGACACTTCGTACATTTTATTTTATTTTTTTATTTAATAGTTAAGAAAATAATTATTAGTATATTGATATTTTTCATATATTTTTTAAATATTTTAAAATGATAAAAAAATGAGAATAAAAAATATGAAAAAATTAGAAAAATAAATTATGCCTAACAGTGACCTGGAGCGGTAAGCTCCAGGCAGCATTGTAGCAACATCCTTTAATTATCAAACAACAAAATCCTAATGCAATGGATTTGTTAAAGTCCAAGACTTTAGCTACAGTAACTTCTAAAATAATCTTCAAAAATGGTGATTGTGTTATGAACCTTAAAGAAAGGAACTACTATTGTAAAAGAGAAATAAGAAACTCTCTCTGAAACTCTTAAGAACTGAAACTTTCTTTCTCTCTATATTTTCTTATGAATTTCATTACAACTGAAGCCCCTATTTATAGGCTTTGAAATTACTATGCAAGTTACTATGCAAGTCACTATGCAAGTTACTATGCAAATTTAATATAATAGTGGTGGGGTCATTCACATTATTTAGTGGTGGGACAGGGGGCGGCTGCCGTTCCTCCACTAAATTCATTACACTCCCCCTTGAATGACCACTCATAAGGAATCTGCCTCGTTAAAACCTTGCCAAGTAAAAACCCAGTGGGAAGAAAAACCAATGGCGAAGGAAAAAGAGTACAGTCTTCTTATGTATCCACAAGTGCTTTAAGATTGCCTCATTAAAACCTTGCAGAGGAAAACCCAGTGGGACAAAACCTCAGCGAAGGAAAAAGAGTACAATCAGCACATTTACTCCCCCTGAAAAGTGCATGACAAAAGATCTTTGAGTCTTCGCATTCCAATGTTATGCACAATCTTCTTGAATGTGGAAGTTGGTAACGCCTTTGTGAATAAATCTGCCAGATTATCACTAGATCGTATCTGCTTGACATCAATTTCACCTTTCTCTTGAAGTTCATGAGTATAAAAGAATTTAGGTGAAATATGTTTGGTTCTATCACCTTTGATGTATCCTCCTCTGATTTGAGTGATACAAGCAGTATTATCTTCATATAAGATTGTTGGGCTATTATTGATCATAGGAAGTCCACACTTTTCCTGGATATGTTGAATAACTGATCTCAACCAAATACACTCTCGACTTGCTTCATGAATAGCAATGATTTCTGAGTGATTTGAAGAAGTAGCAGATAGTGTCTGCTTAACAGATCTCCATGATATGGCAGTATCTCCATAAGTAAATAAATATCCAGTTTGAGATCTACCTCTGTGTGGATCTGAAAGATAACCTGCATCTGCATACCCAATCAATTCTGGACTTGAACCACGTTGATAAAATAATCCCATATCAACCGTACCATGAAGGTAACGAAGGACATGTTTAATGCCATTCCAATGCCTTCGAGTTGGTGCAGAACTATATCTTGCAAGCAGATTAACTGAGAATGTAATATCTGGTCGAGTGCAATTTGCAAGATACATCAAAGCTCCAATTGCACTGAGATATGGTACTTCAGGACCAAGAATTTCTTCATCGTCATCACAAGGACGGAATGGATCTTTCTTCACATCAAGTGTTCGAACAATCATTGGAGTACTCAGAGGATGAGATTTGTCCATATAAAAATGCTTTAGGACTTTCTCAGTATACATGGACTGATGAATAAAAATTCCATTTGGCAAGTGCTCAAGCTGCAGGCCGAGACAAAGTTTTGTTTTGCCAAGATCTTTCATTTCAAATTCATTCTTTAAATATATAGCGGTTTTTGAGATCTCTTCAGGAGTTCCCACAATATTTAAATCATCAACATAAACCGCAATAATAACAAATCCGGATTCTGATTTCTTAATAAAAACACATGGGCATATAAGATTATTCTCAAATCCTTCTTTCAATAGATATTCGCTTAAGCGATTATACCACATGCGCCCGGATTGCTTCAACCCATATAAAGATCTTTGTAGTCTGATTGAGTACATATTTCTAGATGTACTTGTAGATGCTTCAGGCATCTTATATCCTTCAGGGATTTTCATATATATATCATGGTCTAAGGATCCATATAAATATGCAGTGACCACATCCATCAACCGCATTTCTAATCTTTTTGTAACAACCAGACTAATCAAAAATCTAAATGTGATTGCATCCATAACGGGAGAGTATGTTTCTTCATAATCAATCCCGGGTTTCTGCAGGAAACCTTGTGCGACAAGCCGTGCTTTGTACCGCACAATTTCATTTTTCTCATTACGTTTTCGTACAAATACCCACTTATATCCAACAGGCATTACACCCTTCGGTGTTTGGACAACAGGTCCAAATACTTCTCGCTTTGCTAGCGAATTTAGTTCAGTTTCAATAGCTGTTTTCCATTTTGGCCAATCATTTCTACGTCGACATTCTTCGACGCTTTTTGGCTCACTTTCTTCATTACTTCTGGTAATGTCAAGGGCCATTTTATATGAAAATATGTTGTCGACAACAGTTTTATTTCTATCCAGAATTTCTCCAGTTTTCATGAAATGTATTGAGATCTCATTATTTTCAGGTACCTGTTCCTCTTCAGGAGAAAACATTTCATGACACACCTCTTCAGGAGGTCCCTTTTTAGGAGATTTATACTCTTCAGGAGTTTCCTCTTCAGGAGGTTCTGGAATAGAAGATTTGAACTCTTTAAGAGCACCAATTATATTTGTAGCCTGTATTGTGGGTACGTGTTCTTCAGGAACACCAAATTCATTTTGTATTCTTTTTCTTCTGGGAATTTTGTCTTTTGCCCCAATAGGTCTTCCACGCTTCAGGCGTATTTTAGATTCACCTATTGCTGTTTTGACAATTTGTCCTTCAGGGACTTCAATCATTGCTGGAGCATTAACAGCAGGAATATAAGATTTTACTACACCTTTAGTGTCAGTAAATACATCCGGTAATTGATTTGCAACATTTTGCAAATGAATAATCCTCTGAACTTCCCTTTTACATTCATTTGTAGGAGGATCAAAATGAGACAGGGTCTTATTATCCCAAGTAATATCTTGTCGTGCTTCAGGCACCGATTTTTCTTTACCCATTAACGGAAAATTTGATTCGTCAAAATGACAATCTTCAAGACGTGCTTTAAACATATCCCCTGTAAGGGGTTCAAGGTATCTAATAATGGATGGAGAATCAAAACCAACATATATCCCAAGTCTACGTTGAGGACCCATTTTTGTACGTTGCGGAGGTGCAATTGGAACATATACAGCACATCCAAAAGTACGAAGATGAGAAATATTTGGTTGTTGACCAAATGCAAGCTGTAATGGAGAATATTTATGATATGCAGATGGTCTAATGCGAATTAGAGATGCTGCATGAAGTATAGCATGTCCCCAAACAGAAATAGGTAGTCTTGATTTCATAAGTAAAGGTCTAGCGATTAATTGAAGCCTTTTGATCAGAGATTCAGCTAAACCGTTTTGTGTGTGTGTATGGGCAACAGGATGTTCAACATCTATTCCTATTGACATGCAATAATCATCAAAAACTTGAGATGAAAATTCACCTGCATTATCCAATCGAATGGTCTTAATTGGATGCTCAGGAAATTGTGCTCGTAGTTTAATTATCTGAGCAATAAGTCTAGCAAATGCAACATTTCTAGTGGAAAGAAGACAAACATGTGACCATCGACTAGATGCATCAATTAGAACCATAAAATATCTAAATGGTCCACTTGATGGATGAATAGGCCCACATATATCTCCGTGAATCCTTTGTAAAAAGGATGGAGATTCAACAATGACTTTTGAGGGAGATGGTCTGATAATCAACTTACCTTGTGAACATGCAGAGCACGGAGATTCATTGGGTAGAAATATCTTTTGATTCTTTAAGGGATGCCCATGTGAATTTTCAATAATTCGTCTCATCATTATAGAACCCGGATGTCCAAGGCGATCATGCCAATTCATAAATACTTTAGGGTCAATGCACTTCTGGTGCATTACCACATATGATTCAATTGTTCTCATTTTTGTATAATACAATCCAGAACATAGAGCAGGCAGTTTTTCTAAAACGAGCTTCTGGCCCGATATTGTTTTAGTAATAAGAAGATGCTCTTTACTGCCTTCATTGGTCGTTTCAATATGGTAATCATTACGACGTATATCTTTGAAACTTAATAAATTTCTTCTGGATTGTGAAGAGAATAGAGCATCATCAATACAAAATTTGGTGCCATTAGGCAACACAATATAAGCTCTTCCGGAGCCCTCAATTAAATCTGATGAACCTGATATGGTATGGACATAGGCTTTACTCAGTGTTAGATTTTGAAAATATTTCTTTTCTTTGAGAATTGTGTGAGTTGTAGCACTATCAGCCAGACATATATCTTTATCATTCAACTCAGAGATAAAATGCTCATCAATGTGATCCATGGTTCTACAAAATATATAAAAACTTTTATTACAGATAGAAAGAAAATACATTAATTGAGTGGAACACTTCCATCTCCAATTAAGTGTTCAATACTACCATCAGGATGATTAAAGAAATCAGATACATCAAGATGAGTAACGTCTACATTTACTGAATCTAATAAATCATCTGATGGTTCTACTAAATTTGTTTCATGCACTTTATTCTTTCCTTTAATAGAAGCTTGATATAAATCAGCTAAGTGCCTGACCGTACGACAGGTACGTGACCAATGTCCAATCATTCCACATCTATGGCACACCTCTTCACTTTTCTTTGAAGAATTATTCTGGGGATTTTTACCCCTTTCTGAATTGTACCACTTCTGGTGATATGGTATATCCCTTTTAATGTTGTCATTTCTATGACCAACATTTCTATAATTTCTTCTACCACGTCCACGTCCACGCCCCCGATTTCTTCTAAAGGATGCACCATTCACTTCTGGGAATGATGCAAACCTATTACCATTCACTTCAGGGAATGATATTGAGCCAGTAGGGCGTGACTGGTGGCTTTCTAATAAGAGCTCATTATTTTGCTCAGCTACTAGAAGACATGATATAAGTTCAGAATATTTCTTGAACTTTCTCTCTCGATACTGCTGCTGCAGGAGCACATTCGAGGCATGAAATGTAGTAAAAGTCTTCTCTAGCATATCTTCATCGGTGATTTTCTCACCGCATAATTTTAATACTGAGCTTATTTTAAAAAGTGCGGAATTATACTCACTAACACTTTTATAATCTTGCAACCTCAGGTGCATCCATTCAGAGCGAGCTCTTGGGAGGATAACAGTCTTCTGGTGTTCATACCTCTCCCTTAAACTGTTCCACAAAATATAGGGATCTTTTACCGTGAGATATTCAGTTTTCAATTCTTCATGAAGATGGTGGCGAAGGAAAATCATTGCTTTAGCACGTTCCTGCAGGGATGCTTGATTTCCTTCTTTAATAGTTTCTCCCAGGTTCATTGCATCAAGATGTATTTCAGCATCAAGTATCCAGGATAAATAATTTTTCCCAGATATATCAAGAGCAACAAATTCCAATTTTGTAAGATTTGCCATTTTCTACATATATAAATAATGAAATAAATATGTGTATCTCAAAAAATATATTTATAAATTCACACAGATAATTATCAATAAAATATATTAAAGACTTCAAATAATATATTGAAAAACTTACAGAGGAATAAGGCCACTAGATTCAGAATTGGTAGAACCTTCGTGCTGATAACGTGTTATGAAACTTAAAGAAAGGAACTACTATTGTAAAAGAGAAATAAGAAACTCTCTCTGAAACTTTTAAGAACTGAAACTTTCTTTCTCTCTATATTTTCTTATGAATTTCATTACAACTGAAGCCCCTATTTATAGGCTTTGAAATTACTATGCAAGTTACTATGCAAGTCACTATGCAAGTTACTATGCAAATTTAATATAATAGTGGTGGGGTCATTCACATTATTTAGTGGTGGGACAGGGGGCGGCTGCCGTCCCTCCACTAAATTCATTACAAATTGTTTATACATCAAATTGATATATTATTATTTCTCTTTCTTCTTCTCATTAACCATCAGAATTTTGCTCAAGGCCTTGATGTAGTGTTTTGGTTTGTTGGTGTTTTAACAGTAGATGCGTGTGCGTAGAGAGAAGGTTTTACTGTAGGTAGAATGATAAAATATAATAAAATTAAATAAATTAATAATAAAAAAATTAAACATTTTTTAAATTAATATTATTTTATTACTATGTTATGAATAAATAGATAATTTAATGTAAAATTTGATGTACATGAAATAGCCAAAGTCAAATTCATCTCTTATTATATTATTATTATATAATGAAAAAATGACTATTCTAATATATTGGGAGCTTAATGTGAATGGAATAACCAAAACTAAATGAATCTCATATTAACTATAAGTGCCCTTTTATGTTTGATCAAAAGTTTTCTCAAATTTTAACTAAAATTGACCCTACTCTTATAAGTTTTTCCTAAATTTTAATCATTTTAAAAAAATCTCCTACATCACATTTTCTATTCTATTAAAATAATAATATTTTATTATTTTATTTTATTTTATTATTTTTTCTACTACTTTATTTTACATCTTTAACTATTTTCAATAAAATATACTTAAAATTTGATATAAAGATGAGTAGTAACCTCCCAAATATAAAAAGTTATTGTAGCACCCACCAAACCCATTCCTTATTATGGAGATCTGGATGTAGGTTTGTTTTGGGATAAAAATCCTATAATTTAGCTCAAAATTAAGGTCTGATTTATTTTTACAAATAATTTCATTTCATCATTAGTATTTTTTCAAATTTTCATATAAAATAAAATAAACAATTCAATTTTTTTAAATCCTAAAATATTTTTTTCAAATTCTAAAACAAAACTAATATTAAAAAAATATATTATAATAATATTTTGTTCAATTTTTAACTTTTATCTCATCTTATTTATGAAAATAAACTAAGTCTAAAAGTTTAAAATTGCATGAACATTTTTGTTTGTGGGTAATGAGCTGTAAAGAGTAGAAAGCAAATATACAATAAGGGCATCAGGAGTCAAAGGAATTTGGGGTTAATTTAAAGATGTGAGATCAGCAGGAACCACCAGGAGTTGCAAGTGAGAATATTGCATCCTGCATGCGCGTAATTTGGATGTTTTTAATTAGTCTAAGAAAAGATGTTCTTTGAGCCTCATCAGCCATCATGAATATCCAACTTGTATTGGTCGTGACGGCAAAGTGGTTTTCAGATACACATTAACGTTCTTATTTTATGCCTCCTTCTAATGCTCTCTTATATATGATCACTTCATTTAATCTATATATAACTGCATGCATGCAAACACGTGTTCTGATATTAAATATATACTTTTGATAATTTGTGGACATGAACTTGGGATATTATAAGTAATTAATGAGGCTAATTAAATTATTTGGTTCCCATGATATCGAGCATAAAGATAATTATATTATAGGCAGGAAAAAGGAGGTTACAGTACTACAAACCACTAACAGATAAAATCATACACTCATTTAATTGTTTTCGTGAGTGGACGTAGGCTAAAAGATAAATTAGTTATTGTATGATTGATCCTTTATTTCAATTATATATAAAATCTTCTAACTTTCGCTACAAAAGAAAAAAAGTATTGTTGTAGATTGTTTGTAACGAAGATGACTATTTATAATGAAAACAGACTCATTTTGATAAAAAATAATCATTTTGACAAAAAATAACTAGACACAAATAAGATTTTTTTGTAGTGTTTAAGTCAATATCCTTAAAATAAAGGTGATTAGAATTGAATTTGCCCGTGATAAATTATTTTCTCAATTGAAAAGATTAGATTTACCATTGCAACTATATATAATTACTTTAAGAGAATATCTTCTATATGGTCGGGGTGCACTCTCCTTACGTGCAACCCTCAATTATTTCGTGCCATGGAAGCCTCCCACACGCAATTACTATGGTCCAACACCACACGGAATTAGGCTGTTCACCCCCTCCTATCGAATCAGGCCAACCCCTTCCCCCTTCGCTCGTCGCACCCTTCTTGGCTCCCCTTCTCATTGCCTTGCAGCCTTCCTGACAGCAGCAGTAGCATTGGTGTCGCACCCTTCGCCTCTCCCCCTCGTGTCACATCGCACCCTTTCCCTATCCCCTTCCCCTTGCCTTTCCCCACATTTCCTTCAAAGCGCAGTGCCCCCTTTAGATTTGTGGTAGTAATTGTGCGACATAGCCCTCGACACTGTCTGGTATCTCTCGCCATTCAAACCTTAGAAACCCTAGGGTTTTGCTTTATTGTTAATGTATCAAAATTAGAGTTTTCATATTCAAGAAATCGTGTTTGTGAATGTAAACTGGAAGAAAGAAATTAGGGTTTTGCTTTATTGGTTGTAGATAGTTGCTTGTTTTTTTATTTTGTGTGACCAAAATGAGCATTAGATGCTAGTGTGACTGAGGGTTATGAGCATTATTTGAACTAGCTGTTTATTTTGATTTTGATTTTGTGTGACCAGAATGAGCATTAGAAATGAGCATTAGATGCTAGTGTGACTGAGTGTGATTTTGATTTTGTTTTTTGATTTTGTGTGACCAGAATGAGCATCAAATGAGCATTATTTGAACTATCTGTTGCTATGTGGCTTCAATTTGGGCTAATTGGCTTGGTTTCACAATAATAAAATTTGTAGGGCATCATCTCAAAGCTCTGAAACATATAGAAGATGAAAAATTTTCAATTGATGTGACCACAATGGCTTGATACCAACAGCTTGAAAACATCTGTTTTATGAGTCGATCAAATTAAAATTTTGAACACAAATATATAAATATTTGTTCTTGTGATTTTTGTTTGTTGTTAAACTGTCTCCTTCTATTTTTCAAGTTTGTTTTAAGTTCGGTTGGATAAGCCATTTCTGGAATTATTCAATGGATTATGGTTAAGTTATTTGATATATTTCCTGCTTGTTTGAAGATGCTATAGAAATGGCGCTGTAAGTCCTATTTACTCTCTTTGGTTAAGATCAATGCAAGACTTTCAAAATTGAGTTATTGCACATACAAATTATATACATTCAGGTCATGTTTATGTAACCAAAAAACATCGCAAACCCCTTGGTTAGTCGGGGCAGGTAATCTGATATCAATTTTTCTTGTTGACAGTAAATGAAGAGTTCTGATTCTTTTTTCCGGTTTACGTTTGTCGATTGCAAATGGGGAAGGCAAAACTGTTTTGGAGAGATCACTTTACTATTGTGATTCCCAAACGAAGTCAAGGATTTTGAGAAAATCGCATAATCTTGGTACAAGGTTCTTCAATTGTCCAAATAATCAGATGAATAAACAATGTGACTTCTTTGAGTGGATTGATCTAGAAGGTTACCAAAACAACTGTTGTAAGCTCATGTTAGAGTTAGCTAAACGAAGAAACGAGAGGGTACTTCATGAGCGTTTAGGTATCTAGCAAACCAAATTTAAAGCAATGGAAAAAAAAAAGTACAACAAAATCTTGATTGTGTTAATTTTTTCGTGGTTTTTTTGTTTTGGTTTGTGCTGTAATCTTAAACATGCTTTGGTTAATGTAATGAAAACTTCGGACGTGTTTTGTGAATATATTTTGTAATGTGAATCTGTAATAAGAATCACGGTAGCAGTCGATTGCCTTCTTCAATGTTTTTCCATTTTTCTTGATCTTATTATGATATTTAAGAAAATTTGATATGATATTTAAATGAAGTCTCATCCTCCTTCCTATTTGCAGGAAAACCCTTATTAAACTTAGATCTTTTCCCTTTGATGATAAGATAAACTTCCAGTTTGATGATTGCTCTAGCAATAGCAACTGGAACCTTTGTTCACATAATAATTCAATATCCATCTTGTCCAAACTTATTGTCGAGTCCCACATCTAATATATTAAGCAATACGTTATTTTTAATTCAATTATTTGATAAAATACCATTTTAATTATTATAAATTACATCATATACGAAGTACTAACTAGAGGGACGTACTTACAATAGGAAAAGTGCAATAATTGATTGATATAATAGATTGTTTTCACGCTAGCATTGCATTCCTACACGCTGGTAGGGTTCAATTCTCGAATTTATGCACATCATCTGCTGGTTTTGGCCTGGCTATTTTCTTAATCTTTCAATCGCATATTAATCTGGACATCTAGTCATTTACATATTTCAAAATAGCATTAAGCAAAAACAATAGGAATCACATATTAAAAGCAAATCTAAAAATCTGAACATTCTCATCTCATTCACACATTAATTTGGATATCTCATCAAAAAACAAGCAACAATATTAATCTGGACATCTCATCACATTCACATATTAATTTCGACATTCTCATCTCATTCACATATTACAAAATAGCATTAAGCAAAAACAATAGCAAGTAACATATTAAAAGCAAATCTGGAAACCTGGACATACTTTTAATAGCATAAAGCTATTAAAAAACCCCCGTAAACTATCTCATTAAAAATCCTTGTGAGGCCAAAATCTCATTCAAATATTAATTCTTTGGTTCTTTGCTAAAGACCCATATACAAAAAATAACGACATAAAAGTAGCTAAAGCTTCAATCTACTTTTCCATTGCTCACAATCTTCTACCTAACTCTCTGTCACATTAAAATAGGGTTGGGTTAAATTAACTATGTGATTAATAGTAGTTAATTTAATTATAACAAAAACAAAAACAAAAACAAATACATCACATACACAGTATAAAAATATTTGTACCATAAATTCAAAGGTCGGGATATGTTATCAGTTGTTTGTCCAAGATCCCTATGTAAACAATAACAAAATACAAAATGTTGTAATTTTTTAACTTAAAAACCAAAAAATTACAAATAACTGTTGAAAGCTAATATACCTCGTTGAAGGACAATTGTTTTTAGCATGTCTCTCATTTTTGCAAATACTACAGTATCTTTTCCTTATTCTTTGGGTTTATTTTGAGTTCTTTGCTTTCAAGGATTTTAATCGTTCTTTTGTTGGCACCCGTGGAGGATCCTGGACCGTTTGTGAAAATTTCGATATAAGCCGATCTTTTGAGTTGTTCACACCCATGGAGGATTTTTGTGCTTGTGAATGTTCTACATTGGCTGCCATTGCAAGTAACTCTTTGTGGACCTTATCCAATGCAAGTGTGAGGTGATTATGGAGTTCTATTGACTGCGACCCAAGCTCGACAATGTCATAAAATTGTATCATCGTTTTGTTCCTTTCCATTAGAGGCTCATCTTGTCCTTGCAGAACTTGCATTTTAAAACACGGTATGTAATTAATGGGTCGACTCTTGACATTAATAATCCATCTTTCTAAAATATAATGTTTTGGCAACCTATCTAACTTCATTTTCTTTCCAAGAACACACAATATATGTTTACAAAGAATCCATGCAAACTCTCACATATGACATATAAATGTTGCTTGTTCGTATCCCCCATCAAGGTGACTTGGTAAATAAGTCTTTCTTTATCATAAGCTGTGACTCCATAAATCTTGAAATCTTGAAATCTTGGTCTTACCCTCAGCGGATAATGTTTTCACTTGGTGCCATAGACTATCAAACAACTCATCCTGGAAGATCATGAAGGACTTTCTTGTAAAAATCATTGCCACCTTAACTTCAATTTTAAGAGGGGTCTTCATTATCATTTGCGTAGGTTTTGTATGAACATCAGTTTCTTTCTCTTTGAAGTAACGTGCATCTATAGTTTTTTCATATTGATGCACAAAGTCATTAATCATAGTGCTTGATTTAACATAATCTTTGAAGAATTTGTTCAGGCTTTCACTCCTTTGTGTTGTTGACATACTGGCACAGTGTTTTAAACGCAGGTAAGCCAAAACCCACATATCTCATCAGGCATGGAGATTCTGCAGTCAAATATTTTTTCCTAACTCATATTTTGCCAATATCGACACCCATTCCTCATCAAATCCCTCAATTGTAATTGTCTTATGTATGCAATGATAAAAATTCTCTTGAAAATCCGGATATTTGTTGTATACATAAGCTAAGTATTTATGAAACTTTTATAAAATATGCCACAAACACAGCCTATGAGTTATATTGGGGAGTACCTCTTCAATGGCCTTCCTCATCGCCTTGTCATCGTCAGTGATTATAGTTGCAGAAGTACGTCTAAGCATTGCCTCTTGCCATACACGCAATAACCACACATACGATTCCATTGTTTTATTAACTAACAAAGCACAACCAAACATTACAGTTTGATGATGGTGGTTAACTCCAGAAAATGACAGAAAAGGCTTCTTATAAATATTGGTCAAATACGTGGCATCAAATGTAACAATATCGTCAAAATACTGGTATGCAACTCTTGATCGCGCATTAGCCCAAAAACAGCTTCCCATAGACCCATCATCGTCAATTTGCATAGAGAAAAGAAACCCAGGTTCGTTGCGTTCCTGATCAATAAAGAAAGAAAATAACATTTGTGCATCTCCCTTTTCAAAAAAAAAATTCCTTTTATTTCTCACATAATTTTCAACGTCCTTTCCAATACAGCCAACATTAAAGTCACCACCAGCTTCTTTACTCAATACCGACATAATCTTCATTGTCGGTACACCGGACTCATTCAAAGTAGTGATAAGTTTTCTTTAGCATTTTGTAACTCTCATATGTCCACGAAATAAAGTAGTACTTTTTAGAGAAAGTAGATCATGGTTATGTTCAACCGTCAACTTGTTGACACTCCACATTTCACCCTCTATTTTTACACTCATCATTCCTTTACATCCAATTCTCGTTTCAGTTGGTTCAGGGATTACTCGATCATTTTCTCTTCCTCTTCTTACCTGCCGATATCCTTCCCTTGAGCAAGCATAATCTATTGCACTAAGAATTTTCTTATCTTTCGATAACCGAGTATGACTAATTCGTATTGAAAAACTTTTTCGTCTTGCATATGCCTTGTAAAATGCATGAGCATCCTCCAAATCTTCAAAAGACATACCAATAAATGACTCGTGGGGACCACTACTAGAAGAGGGATTGATATTAACTCCTCCATCATTTTATAAATCTACATTATCTTCCAAATTCACAATGTATTCTTCATTCCCAACGTCAACAAAATTTCCTCCATCCACATTTAATCCATCTTCATTCATAACATTTTCTAAATTCACATCATTTCGTAAATCCACATTATCTTCCAAATTCACACTTGGTTCTTCATTCCCAACATTGAGAAAAATCAACTCATCACTATCAGATCTCCTTGTTTGATCCTTAAAATAAGAAATGAAAATACATCAACAAATCACGAATTGGTGAACGTATCAACAAATTACAAAGTAAGAAATGAAAATATTTTACCCAGTTTGTGATTTAAGATATGTTACTTGTGTCTCTCCTAATATATATTTTATCCAAAAATGAAAATATCTTACCCAGTAAGAAATGAAAAAATATATATAAATTCTTGAATAAATTCACATATAAATATATAAGTAAATATTTTACCCAGTAATATGTTTGCCCATTGAATATAATCTTCCCTTTAACATAAAACACGAATTCTACCCTCTATAAATTCTTTGCTCTAATACACAGAAATCACTATCACTTATATGCTTGTTGACGCCAGACAGAATAGCGATTATTCTGCAGGCTAGTTTCAACAGATGAATTTACAAGGAAGAACACAAGAAATTCGTCCAAAATACAGAGAATATGTCTAACTGAATATTACCAAATCAAAAATTGTCGAAAATCAGTCCACAAGCCGAACTGTATAGCTAAAATTCATCTGTAACCGAATTTTACTAAAAATGGCAAAATCTTGAAAATAACATAAAATTGAAATTTGCATAGAGAAAATGATCACGATCACTTCCGGCCTTTACGCTGATCTGCCAATTCATGGTACCTCAGCGCCATCAACGTGCAATCAGACAGCTCAACATCATCTGTCTCGGATCCTCCTGCATCACTTGTCCCCTCTAAAATTTTCCCTAGTTATATAAATTCTTCCCATACGAAATCACGAATTCACATATAAATATATGAGTTACTACGAAATTAAGAAATAAGAAGTTATGAAATCTGGACATATTTAAACACGAAATCACATATAAATTCAAGAAATAAGAAATCAGCTCTTGACCACAATGAACTCAAGAAATACGAAAGGGGTAAGAAATTGCAAGAAATTCAAGAAATCAAGAAACATGAAAGCGCATACCATTTTGGGCTAATGCGTAGAACTCGGGCGACGGAAATGGGCCAAAATCGGATATGGAAATGGGCCAAATCTGGAGATGGGGCAACGTCGGTGATAACACTTGTTTTCGAGCTTATCGGCGGCAAGAGACGACTACTGGAGAAGATGAATCCAAGAGCCTTTGTCGAGGAAGAGAGAAAGATCGAGGGAGAGAATAAAATGGAATGGAGAACGAAGGCTGTATTTTTATCATTTTAATCTCATGCAATCGAGATTACCTCTCCCTTAGTGTGGTCGATGACGCATTTGTATTGTATTGGATGGCTGCAAACACTCTTAATGCAGCCAAACCGTATAGAGTGGAACGCTTAGTTTAATTTGGAAGAATCATATATATTGTATTAGTATTTTTCAAAATTCTCTTTCACGTATAATAAATACCCTAATCTTTAGGGTTAGTTTGCGGCCATGATTATCACATTAAAAGATCAAATGATTACTCAAAAAGTAACACGTACAGGCGCGCGTGGATGCTTGAAATGGTATTACCACTAAGCAAGTAGACCATTAACATTTGCCTCATCATATTTGTCTTTTTAAAATTTCATGTAATGGTGGTGATTAGATCTTGTACATCTATATATATATATATATATATATATGCACGATATTGGTCGATTTCATTTAAGAATATTTTAATAAGGTTAGATTCTTCGCGAAGAAGCTTCAGCTTCAAAATTATTTAAAGAATTAATTAGTCTCCTTGAATTTAGAGATGAGATGAGTTGAGATGAGTTTAGTTTATTTTTTAATATTATTATTATTTTGGGATTTGAAAAAGGTGCGTTGGAATTTGAAAAAAGTGTATTGGGATTTGAAAAAGGTGTATTGAGATTTAAAAAATGTGTATAAGAATTTGTGTTTTATATAAAAAATTATAAAAATATAATAATAAAATGAAGATGAGTTGAGATGAGTTGAGCTCATCTTCGAATACAAACGGAGCCTCAATCTCTCTGACATTCTAATTGAATTCCACTCCAATCACTTAAAAAGAGTCTTTTGTTGCCAATTAGAAGCCATTGGAGGAGGAGAGTTTCCTGATCATTATAATTGCTTTAATCAATAATAATAATAATAATAATAATAATAATAATAATAATAATAATAGATAAATGTCTAGAATTAGAACTATATTTAGGTCAGACAGGACTTTTGACACGATCTGTAATTGGTGGACAACGTCAACATGCACCAACACTATAATAATATATATTTAACATAAACAACATGGTAACTATTACTAAGTTGTGTATCTGGATTTCCTTGTAATTGCAAACAGGAAAATCATGGGGAAGAGAGAAAAAGCAAAGCCTAATTAATTATACTGGTAATCATGCTTGGACCTAGCTAGATTATTTATGGAGAGAGAGAGAGAGAGAGAGAGAGAGCACGCATGCATGCATGCAGCTTGGCCAATCTCTGTAGTCCTAAGTACTGCTACTATGGATGAATATCAAACACATGATATATATATATATATATATATATATATATATATAGATAATAGATCCCTTATTATATAGTGCTTATTCACACAACTTTTTCCGTTGGGTTTCTGTTTTCCTGTTTTGGAAATATATTAAGGTTAGTTTGGATATAAAAATTATTTCATCTTATTTTATTTTATCATTATATTTTTTTAAATAATTATAATATTAAAATTAATATTTTACCATTAAAAATATATTAAACAATTTATCTTTTTCAAATACCAATTGTAGTATAAAAAATTAATATTTTAATAATATTTTTTTTTAACTTTTATCTAAATCATTTCATCACACTATCCAAAAGATGCTTAATCCGAAGTAGAGAATGGACATTGGCCTTTTTCTTCTTTACCCCATGCCTTTTTGGTGATTCGAATTAGAGAAATAATATTTACAGTCGTGAAATGTGCAAACATTATGTAATTGCTTTGAAAAAAGTTAGTAAATGCAGATTCCACGTGAAAAAAAGCTAGATTCTTAATAGTGAACCCCAATCTTTTTTAAAGCATTTGCACAACGTTTATATATTTCACGACGGTAAATTAAACATATATTTTTTTTGGGCCGCCGCCCGGGGGGGGGGGGGTGTGTTTGTTTTCAATCTTACTATTCACATGATCTTTTGCTCAATTAAATTGTCATGTGGCATACAATAAACAAAAATACATAAAATGAAAAAAGAAGGAAAAACTACAATATAAATAAATAAAAAATTACATTATCCCTCCTTTTGTGATTTGATTACTTAACTATTTATATTGCATTTTAACGTTTAAACTATCTAAAATGACTTTACATAAAGTTTTTATTTTTCAATTTACCCTTTTTTTTAAGATTCAACTGTTAAGATTGTATCCCCCCAAAAAAAAAATAGAGAAACTGTGAGTCTATGTTGTGTTATTGTTTCCATTCATTTACTGATCAGATCTCGATAAGAAGATATTAAAGGGAATATCTTAATTTGAAAGACTATATGAGATTTTTAGTAGTTATATTATAAAAGAAGTTATAGTTTAAATGGATAATATCTACAAAGAAAAACAAAAAGAAAGATAAAATGTTATTTAAAAAAAATTTAAAAAAAAAAAGAGAGAAAACTGTATTCGACATTGTAGCCGGACCATTGGGCCGATGTACTTATTAGCGTCTTCCGGATAGAGCACAAGAACAAACGTAGAAATGCTGTGGCCCATTGAGATTATTGGGCTGAATCGTGGAGCCGAAGGCCCCGATAGTCTTTTGCAAGGTGCTTAGAGGTAGGGGATTTTTTATTTTTTTTCATTTTTTTGACAGGATTGATTCGAGACGGGAGTTTTTAAGCAAAGTAACTGCTTTTTACCTTTCCTATCTGTTCATTTTATGACAGACATAGGCAACGAATATTTATGATCAGCAGCAGCAAAGGTACCGAGGTACAAATTACAAGGCTACAAGGTATAGAGTCACCATATACAGTATAGGATGAATGCATGCAGTTGGCAAAGACTTCATTGTTTCTTTCGTGGTCAAAATTAATGAAAAATTTATTTTTTTTCTAATATATATATTTTTTTATAGAGAAATAATATTTACAGTCGTAGAGTACACAAATAACATATAAACACTTTGAAAAAAAATAAATTATAAATATGAAACTCTCATGAAAAGAACTGATTTTTTAATAATTGATCTCATTCTTTTTCAAAGTGTTTGCGCGGATAGTGTGACGTTTGCGCACTCCACAATTGTATGTATCATTACAATTAGAATGGGGCAAAAAGGGAAAAAAAAATTGTCAGACATATCTTTCATGCCATGTAATTGCATGTTCTAGGGCTTTTGCAAAGAAAGTAAAAATATTATTTCCACATGCTTTTGAAGAGAAGATTATGGACACATTCGAATGCAATTGTTTCAGAATGTCATACAGCATCCACGGCAAAGCATTTTTGCTGAGATTAGTTATCTTACACAAATTTCAGATCAGAAAATGAAACTGCAAGTGTATTTGCAATTAGATGACTGATGATCAATCATCACATTCAATTAGTAAGATGGGAAAAAAAAAATCAGAAATAATGAGTGACTGCTCAAGCTGCCAAGTTTGCCAAAGACCAGATAAGAAGAATAATTTCACAAGTTATACCCAGCATAAACAGAGAACAGAATTCAGTACCACAAGCAAGAAAGAGTGTACATATAAACATCTCTCTTTTTATGATCACAAAGAATTGTTAACCATAATACAAAGATAACTCGGAAGATCTTTTACAAGGAAGAAAAAGGGGAGGCGGGGAATCCACACAGTTAAAGACAGTTCTAAATCCGTCCATACATCCAACGGTAAAATGAATTACAACCTGCCAGCAGTAAAATTCTTAAAAACCAGCCACTATGCAGTTAGAAAATCTTGTTATACTGGCTAGTGAGAGAATCCTTGAGATTTGAATAAAGACCATAAAGCGAGTACTGACGAAGTTTTTCCACTTCATACCATGAGTTGAGAGCCGAAAGGTGCTTATCTGTACCAGAGAATGCTAATTGTATCCCAAGACTGCAATCTACAGTGGATCCATGGTTCTTGCAGCTGGATGTTTTGATTGCACAATGCTGATTGTTGATACAGACAAAGTTGGAGTTTCCGGAACATTTGGAGCAACCCTCCTTTTTCCAATACAAGTTTTGCAACCTGCCCTTCTGAAACTCAAGCACCTGCACCACAAAATTTAATGGATTTCTATTTTTTCCAAGGATGTGAAGGAAAAACCAAATCAAAAAGAGTGAATGAAAGTTGGATCTCCTTACAAGAGTAAAGCTTGTTACAGTGTATGAACTATTCGCAACAAATGCAGGAAGAGACCTTGCAGCATATTTGCGACCCGCAAATGCAACCATATACCCAGGGTTATAAGAGTCCTGTTAAAGGCAGAAGAAACATACAAGTGAAATAAAGATATTACAAATACAAGTGAACTTATTGAGGATAAGAATTTTTTTTTTTTTGCTAAGTTATTGAGGATAAGAAATAAAATTGATTAACCAACTAATAGTAACAATACTTTATTAGACAATTAAGGGGAAGAGTGAAAATCATATGATCCATTTTTCCAAGTAAGCTCAAGAAGTTATTTCCTTCAAAAAGGTACACCAAGCATAATGTCCCCCTTTAAAGTAAAACTTTTGTTTGGACAACACAAACTCAATTCAACAAATTCACTACACACTTTTAACATCGAAATAGAGCCAACAATCAATCCCAATCCAGTACTAGATTTTCTCATCATTACCTGGCAAAGCTAAGGAGAGCAGCTTTAGTAGGGAATCGACACAAAGAAGGACAAAAGGAACTAATGGCGGATAAGCATATGTATGCAAGCAACAGTCCATCCCAACCAAAAAAAATCCAAAAATAGCAAGTATTTGGAAGATAGCACTTGAAACAGGCAAAAATGAGAGTCTCAAACAGCACCAGGGTTCAAATTATTCTGATCTACAAAGTAGTGAAAGAATTACACGCTTGTTATGAAATCAAATCAAAGAAAATTTCTAACACTCAAGCCCGCCATGGCTAAGGAGGAGTCTGAACTCCACATATTGGAAAAAAAAAAAAAAAGAGGGACTCACTACAACAACATGACCGGTACCGTAAGTTCCTAGCAAAGGATGAAAACAGAGAACTTCAAATGACATTTTTTTTTTTATGAGTAGCAAGAAAATAACAATTTCCTCTCTCTTTCAAAGAGAGAGAAGGCTTGATATTTCTCAATGAAGCATTGCGAGATTTGAAATGAAACGTAATTCTCTGGCACAAAATCAAGGCTGAGTAACATAAGCCAACACAACCCTAGTAATATTTACATAACAAACCCATTATAAGACCGTGTTTCTAGCACAAAATTAAGGCCGTGGAATAAGATCGGAGTCCTCAAGTCTAAACATCAATTTCATTGCTAACTATATCAAATTGTTTCGAAATGAATTTCAACGGCTCAGAACACCACATCATGGCGAAACAAGATCATCCTTTCAAGTCACCGTAGAGAGAGAGTGTGTGTGTGTGTGTGTGTGAGAGAGAGAGAGAGAGAGAGAGAGAGAGAGAGGCTGGGCTAACCGGAGTTAAGGAGGAGGAGTTGACGGTGAGGAGTGAGATCTCGTCGACCTTGGGCCTGAAAAGCGCGATCTGAGACTTGGAGTCGGAGGAAAGGTGAAGCCTGCTGTCACAGGGGGACAGCTGGAGGGAGCTGTTGTTGTTGTAGAAGAACGAGTTCTTCGACGCGAACGCGATCGCGAAAGTGAACCCATCGGACCTTGCCACCGTCGTGTCCAAGCACGGCGAGTGTACCCGGTTGTTGTCGCTCGCTCCGACGGAAACCGCCGCCATGGCCATCGCCATCAAAGCAATCGTCATAATCGACGTCGTCGCCATGGCCGGTCGTGAATACCTTTGGTTCTTTGATCCTCTGGAGTTGAGGTAAGTAGGAGTACAATTTTTTTAGCGAGCCGGAAAAATTATTAGAGGTATGATCTAGTGCTGCGTCCGCAAAGTAGGCAAATGCTACCAAAATTGTTTACCGTCGGAGTTACATGAAATTCTAAAGTTGAGAAGGGGCAGTGCGGGGTGAATAGCATCCCGTTTGGCTCCTGTTGAATTTTTTTTTTTTTATAATTTTTTTAATATTTTAAAATATTTTTTAAAAATATAAAAAATCACAATATTATTTAAAAATACTTACTTAAAAATTATATAAAAATAAAAGAAAACTTAAAAAATAAAAAATAAATCCAACAGGAACCAAACGAAATGAATTTCAACGGAAAAATATAACATTTTCCAAGTTGAGAATTCTTTGTATCATACAAGTTGTATGAAACAAAAAATTCTCAAAACTCTTACAATTTAAAAAAAAAAAATTTAATACTCAAACATATATATTTTTAAATTTTGATTTTTAACTTTTAACTTCTTTTTTTTATCTATAATTACAATTTTTACAAATGTCAAAGCAAAACAAAAAAAAAAATAATAATATATATATTTGTAAATTTATAATAATCTTTATTTAATTTTTATCTATTATTTTTCAAAACTAATAAAATATCTTAATTCAAATATGCTCAAAATTCTAAAATATTCCAAATATTCAAACGAAATCTAATTCTTCACGCTTGCAAATGTGTATATTTTAAACTTATTCTAAATCATTTTGTTTTCGATCCTACTTAAACATTGTTATCTCTATAGAAATTACATCTTAATATGTCATAAATTAATTTTTAAAAAAAAATTAGTTTCGTACTTCCTTTTTGAACTCAAACTCAATTGTGTTAATAACTTCTAAGGTGTTTTCACTTTTCTATAGTTATTTATAAATAAAATATATATATATATATATAAAGTTATCTATGGGTTTTGTTTGACAAAACAATTATTCCTAAGTATTTTTAATATTTCTTTTCAAATAATATGAAAATATGAAATATCTTTCAATTTCAAATCTTCAATCTATTCATGTAATCATTATCTAACATCTCAACTTTCATAAACTTTCAAATTAAACACAAAAAATATATTAATTTTCTAAATTTAGAAACAAAAATATATTAAAAATGATATTCAAATTGTTTGATAATAATTTATTCAATTTCTTCTCTACCTTTTCCAAAACTCAATACAACTTCTTAAGTCAAACTACTACACTATTATTAATAAATATATTGAGATATTCTAAATGAAAAATGACTTGTACAAGTTCTAAATAAACAAACACAATATAAACCTTTGCAAAGAAAATTGGACCACACCTTAAAAAATATTTTTTTATTAGTGAGATCTATTTCTTTTTTACAAAAGATTTGTGTGAGATTTGTCTATTTGAGATTTGCTTATAACATTACTCATCCTAAATATCCAAAGAGATTCTAAGGTTTGTTTTTCAAATTATTTTATCTTATCTTATCTCAAACTCTTCATTATAATTTTTCAAATTTTCATACAAAAATAAAATAAATAATTTAGCTTTTTTAAATTTTAAAACAACTTTTCAAATTTTAAAATAATTTTTTAAATTATAAAAAAATATTAATATTAAAAGAAATATTTTATAATAATATTTTATTTATTTTTTAATTTTTATCTCATTTTATCTTATTTTATCTATGAAAATAAATAAGACCTAAATTTTAGGTACTTAACAAGAACAATTGTAAAACATTGTATCAACTTTAAATACAAGAGTTTGTCCTGTGATTAAGGATCAACCAGCCAACCCCTACTAGAGACAGCTAACTGTGTACAATGCTATGATAGAGGAAGTAGTGATAAATGCACGTAATAGTTATAACAAGTTGATCACCAACTACATTACCTGTCTCAAAGAAAAATAGCCCATCTATCTTGTATATAATACGACACACACCTAGATGCCTTTTAAACTCATTCCTAATATAAATAGATAGAAAAAAATTATATTTATATTTATATTTATATTTATATTTATTGTAAAACTATATAAAATGTGGGATTTAATAATACATAAATGGTAAGTAAATAGGTGCAAACTGGTGACACAAACTTCGTGATCGAGGCGCCAAAAACCAAAGCTAAGCATAATGCGACACGACATAAACAGAGTAAAGAAGGCCCTCTTCATTCTGCTAATTTCGATCCATTCACATTAAATATTGCATTACCTTGCCTTAATCTAATAAATTAGTCTTTAAGCACAAGGTTGTAATGCATCGAATGTGCGTTGTAACTCAGATTAGAGAGACAGATATGAAATATTTAGAGCACTTTCATTAAATTATGTATTTATATCTATAAAAAAAATACAAATTTACATATATATTTAAAAAAATATTATTTACCCCGCCGTTTGAGATCCCATTCGGATCCCAATTTGACTTTTCTATTTTTTTTTAGTTTTTATTGTTTTTATATACTTTTAAGTAAGTGTTTTCAAAAAAATATTTTTATATTCTTAAAAAAAGTTTTATTTTAATTTTATTTAATTTTATATATTATTATATTATTCCTTAAAAAATGTTGTTTTAGTTTTAT